>BJBW01003140.1:0-94238 GCA_004320125.1 Scolopax mira
ACTTTTTCACGGTGAGGGTGACAGAGCCCTGGAACAGGCTGCCCAGGGAGGTTGTGGAGTCCCCTTCTCTGGAGATTTTCAAGCCCCGACTGGATGCAGTCCTGAGAGGCATGCTCTGACATGCTCTGGGTGGTCCTGCTTTGGCAGGGGAGTTGGACTAGATGATCTCTATGGTCCCTTCCAACTCCAAAAAATTCAGTGAAATTCAGTGAAATTCAAGGTGTGTTTAAATATTTTTATTATTTTGTCTGCTGAGTGAATATAAAAAAGAAAGTTCAGAAATGCTGAATTTCACATAAATTAAATAAACAACTCATTGTAAGATGCTCAAACAATCAATGGGCCATTGCTGTGCTGATTTAGTTAACAAGCGAGTTGTATTCTTTATTCAATATACTAAAGATTAAACGCGCAATGGAAATGTTTTAAAAGGGAGTCTTTAAGTAAAGGTGAAATGAGGTTAGGAAGTCACATACTTCATGATGTTGAGGCAGCTACCTTGAAGTGGGAGAACGTATACTACAAGCTGCTGCAAGCTGGTATGGCAAGGGAGGTGGCAGGACTTGCCCAAAATACCACAGACATTAATAGAGTTCTGCATGGACAGGTGAGCCTGTCTACACACATTTAAAAAAAACCCAAAAAACCAAACAAAACAAAGCCAAACCAAAATAAAGTCAATCTCCTTTGAGTGTTTAGTCCCAAAGGAGATTAAATATTCCTTCAAATATGAACAATTACATTGCAAAGCCACCAGTGCAGCTTAAGGTAACGTTACAGTGACACACGTTCCTGATGACTCTTTGCAGGAATGCACCTAGCAGAGAGCATGGCTTCATACTCAGAACCAACCACATTTGTTTACAAATATCTATGGTCCTATAATATCTGAGCTCATGTTTCTGCACACAGCTATAATACATAGAAAAAGAACATCAGTTTCCTCAGTTTTTGGATGGTTTGATTTGGGTTTTTCTTGGTCAGGGGCTTCTTTGCTGAAAACAAAAATCAATAGACCTATTAACAAATGAATATTATGAAATCTGAGAAAAGTATCAATAAATCATTCTATGCATAGAAAAATCAATAAGCTCCTTAATGCTTATAAATGTTTATAAATGTTTACATGTAAGTAAAAAGCACAGTGGAGTCCCAAGATTGATAGTACTGGAAAGACAAACAGTACTGAATATTAGATAATACAGCTTTGACTCAGAAGGTTTATTTCAGCAGCCTGATTCTTAACCTAGGACTCAAAATCCATATTATCTTCATATAACCCTTTCCTGGTATTCAGATTTCAAGTATATCCTGAACATGGTCTGGCTCTTGGACACAAACAATAATCCTTTCTGGAAGAAACACAACAAGCTACAAAAACATGTATGAGGGTTGATCATGTAAAAATTTCCTCCATTCTGGTGTGTATTTTTATAGGAAGTGCCTCTTTTTTTTAGGCACTTTTTTTTCCTCTTTTTATAGGAAATTATTCCTCTTTTTTTGCAAGGGGCTGCCAAGGCCTACACGAAGCTCAAGAATAAGATGTACAAGTCTGGCTCAGAAAGCAAGTGAATTGTAGTGAAAAGAGCTCACAAGATTCATCCCAGCACCACCGGCAGTACAGGTAACAAGCTGGAGCAATGGCAGATTCCGATTCTTGGCCATGAATTTTCTGGAAGTGATATGCTTCTACTTTCATTTCCCAGCATCTTACTGTGCTCTACTCAAAAAAGGACTCCAACCCACCTGTGCTCTGCTGGTACATCCTAGACAGATCATATTCTCCCCTCTCCAGTCCTTTGATTGCCACCAAAACTATGCCCACTCTTTTGGTCCTGTATCTCGCTTTCCAGGTATATCCCCACTGTGAAAACCGTATCACATAACTCCACCTGGCTTTCCCCCACACCTTTCCTACAACATATCCCCAAACTGGGACATAGAACTCCCCAGTCTCCTGCAGCATGTAGCTATCAGCAGCTCCTTGGCCCTCTGTACTCTGCCCTGAGCTGGAAGCAGGGACCTTGGCACCCTCTGGGCTCCTGTTCCAGGTGCACTGGGGCACAGAACAACAGACTGGAGAGGTGGAAGCAATAACCAGGCTCTGTGTCCTCAATGAGGTTATAGTCCTCCCTCATGGTGTCGATGAGTGCCACCACAGCTAATATTACCAATCCCAACCATAACCATCTCAGTCTGGACTAAGCACCTCCACACTTGAAAGTCTAATAATAAATACGGTGCTAACTGACTTTATGGATAAGGGCTTCTATGCCTCCATTTAAGTCATCACAGACATAATCATGAGCTGTCAGACTCCTTGTCCAACATGTGAATAAACACTTTCAAGCATTCACAACCTTAGTCTGGAGACTCTCTGCCTGGACCATTCTATTCTAGCAGATTTGCCAGGGACTGCTGGAAGGAAGAATTAGAACAAGAAAATAGGCCAAGCATCACTGGAATAACACACAACTCCTTGTCATCACTCCATTCCCTGCCTACATGCATACCAGGTAGGAGAGCTATACCTACACAAGAGGGAAAAGTGAACTGGTCACATCACAAAACTGCCATAGAAATGGCAAGGATGAAGACAGATTCACTCTGAAAAGATTAAAAAATACACCTCCCACAATGTCAAAATTCCACCATTCCACAGAGCACTGAGCAAGCATCTTCAGCTGAACATCTCAGTTACAACCACAGCTCCAAGAGCAGGGAAAGACGTCATTGATCAAAACCAAAAGAAGGTCTTGAAAACACAAATCATCATTATTGATAAGAACTACTACAGGAACAGAAAATAGTAGCTCATTTATGTATGTATTTCTTTCACTCAATCTCAAATCATATCTCACTATGCATCTCACCATTTGCGTCTGTAGGACGAACCTCATTAAGAAGTCATTCCATAAATAAAAGAACTTTTTAAATCAGGTTTATTGTCTTTTTATATATTGTTAATATATATTACAATATAGTTTAAAATATTATAATATATGAAAAAATGTATAACTTTCATAATATAAAAACTATAGATGGCTGAACGACAAACACTGATTATCACTTTACAAACAATTTTTGTTATTAAATTTTCATTGGAAATTTCCTTGTGCTTATCAATTCACCCAAATTGGCCTGAGAGTGGATCTTTTTTCTCATCATGTTAATACTGCTCTGTAATTGCTTTAGCAGTTACACTTTAAGAGCTTAAGGCATCACGTCTGTTACTTCAAAGCATCATGAGGCAAAAACTTGATCTGCTGACTGAAAGCTTTGATTTTCATGAAATAACTTTTCCAAGAGTAGATGAATGTTTTGGGAAGTTTCCTGTTCCAAGACTTGATTTTTTGGCCTAAATTAAAGTACTGGAAATGTAATTAGCCCACACGTTAGGAAAAAGAAAAAAAAGTACTTGGAATATCAGTGAAAAACCATGGCAGAGAAAAGATATGTGACCTTTCTAGCAAAGTGGGATTTGCTGATGATTAGTCCATCCCATTCAGTATTCAACCACAGGCAAAAATCCTTCCTGTCTCTTGTAACATAACTTCTGTACTTCATCCCACCAAAGTTCCTTTGGGAAGGAAGCAGTTCTGATATTGTCAATTCCTGTTCAGCTTAGTGCTCTTCATTAAACCTCAGCTTCTTGAGCCATGTGGTAACAAGGAATTGTTTACTTTCACTAGAAATGCTTTAGGAACTCAGCCCAAAAGATCAAAACCCAGTAATCAAATAAAAGTAATTCCAAGTGCATTGGGTTTAACTCTCAGGAATTTAAAGCCATGATTTTCAAGAGTCTAACTAAAATAATTTGAAGACCACTGACAGCAAACTCTTTTGTCGACCCTGTTATAACCTACCTTTCCTCAAAAAGCAACAGTATTGTCAAAATTATAAGTACAGAGCAGTAATAAAATGATACTAAACTTTTAATTATGCAGCAAAATTAAGTGGAACACACAAGAAAAAGAGTTTGGAATGTTTTCTTAGATTACTTTGTTTGCTCCTCTCTCTATTCCCAAACAGCAAATACTTAGGAACATTTCAAAAAACAGTTTAAATCACAGATATTTGATACCTTTATAAAGGCTTACAAGACGCAGTATTCATTGTGTTTTATCTAAATTGATATAATTTAAGCACTTGCTTATATATAAACAGCAACTTTTAAGAAAGAATCTCAAAATAGCTGGCTCAATCTTCTGAGCAATGGAGTGGGGCTGCTGCACAGGAAAGATGTAGCATGGAGACCTTTTATTCGGCTTCTGCAGGAGCTGTCAGAACAAAGTATTTTCTACGTTGTTTCTCTAGCACACGTTCCTTAAATCAATTGTGAACTGACAGAGAACAGTAAAACTCTACCTCACCCCCCTTCCTCCTGCTATTAGAAAGCTGTGGCAGAAGAGGGAAAGATCCTGCTGCCCTGAATATTGACCCCAGCCACTTCCCATCAGCAAATGTTCCCATAAAAGGAATTCTCCACTGGCCCTTTATATCAAGGATACAGTTTCTTTTCGCTGAAGTTATTGGGGTAGGAAGGTCCTCTTTGCTTTAACTGATTGAAAAACCTAACAGGAAACATGATATGAAGTTATCCAGTACCTCCCTCTACCAATTTTCCATTCAAAACCTCTTACGATCTCCTATATGTGCATGCAACTTATTTTACTTGGCTTTTTAACTTTAGCCTACCTGGAACAGGCTACAAAACAGCAAAATATTTTCATGTGACTGGAAGACAGAATAAAGGAATTGGCATCCAACTTACAGTGTTAAAGGAATACTGCACTGGGTTTTGCCAATCTGTTTTGAAGGGGAATTGACTTAGGAGAGAAACTGTGAGAAGCGGGGTAAACAAAAGTCCAAAAGCTAGAACTGTAACAAGAAAGATATCCAAATTACCCCAAAGCAAGATGAAAGATTAAAAATTCAACTTGCCAAAAAAATTACTCCTGATGGATAGAGAAGCACAATTAACTAATACATAATATAGATGCACTTGCCTAATTGAAATATGTGTTCCATCTCCAGTTCTAGCCAAGCAGCTAAAGAGACAAATCAGTGGCTAAGATTAAGGGCATGAATACATGGTTAGGAGATTTCACTCAAATGCAAATGCCAAATGCATTCCGGTATTCATGGTAACACACCAAATTTGTGCTAACATTTGACATCTTAATACGTACCATACCATCCACATAAAGTCACATGCAACACATGAAAGTCAAGGCAGTAACTAACTGCTGAGAAACAGCGTTTGCCTTAAATCACCTCCTAGCTGGATGGGTGAAACTAACAGTTAAGCATAGAACTTGATGCCCACATTTCACAAAGCCAGTGATTAGTGTTAGATCTAGAGTCCTGATCTCCTTTCTCCACTGGAACCCTTCATGCATGATGGACTTCAGCCTACATATGCTCCAAAAGGTTTACTTACTCTTACAAGGTATTTTAAGGCTTCACCCAGTTGCCTTTCTAAAGGTATCCTGAAAGCACCGAGTCCAGCAGTGCTGTCTGCAAGGAGGATCAGAAGTAGCCATATGACATTGGCAAGATACTCAGTATAAAATCAGCCTGTAAACTGTCCTGTAGAACATCTTTCCATTTTGCAGAACCAACAGACCCTGTTTGTTTGACAGAAATGACCAAATGCAGGCACAGTTGGACAAACGGACACAACTCACAAACATTCGCACAAACTACTGGCCCCTTCAAATCTGAGCGTCTCCATCTTGTTTTGAACACAGAAATGCTTGTACATCCAGCCATCCCGTTGAATACGAATAATGTTGGAATCTATACAACGGATTCATGGCAGTAAGTACCAGAATAAGGAATGGGTGTTTGCAAGATATGTCTTCCAGTCTACACATGCAAACTTAACTCCATCCACATGGATGTTATGTCACAATCCAGTTACAAGAGAGCACACTAGTTCTCAAAGAATATATTACAGCTTTTCCCCCTCAAATCATGATTATTTTTTTTTTGCTTTGTTTTTAAATTTCACCCTATATTCTCATACATACTAACAGGAGTGGGCATGGCTTGGCTTAAAAGAATTTCTGGCATCCATAAGCTTAAATTCTGGCCTAGAAATGCAACAGGCTTCTTTATTTAAAACATAAATTTTTTGAGTGTCTACAGGAAAAATCACAAATACATAAATTTATGTTTTAAACCAAGTATAAAACATACTGTGGTGGTTACCAGTGCTATCCATCCTGCATGATTTATTCATAAACAGTGTAAGACCAGATAATCCATAACACTGCAAACAAATGTGGTCTGGTTTCATTCACATCTTCCATGCAAACAGATGCTTATCATATTTTTCTCAAAATAAAACAGATGTTCCAACTTTTGAAATCCTGGGAAACAGGTTGAAAAATGCATTATACAGTAGATAATAGTTTGAATATTTACTAGCATTAAATAAATACTATGTTTTTAATCAAAAACAAGACTATAAAATTATTAATTGCTATCACCCATCAGTTTTGTTTTATTTTTGGCTTGCATCTCCACCAGTGTAGTCATTGTTTTAATGGCACTTGTGGCTGCCTGGGAAAGTACTAGGAAATATCAAAAAGCACCATCAAAACCAAAGACTTAAAGATTTATGATTAACTAACACAGGAGTTTTAGAGCAATGACCTAAAGCAGTAATGAAAAACTTAGTTTTGCAGGTTTTATATAAAGGTGGCCAAATCATTAAACAAACAATTAGTGCTTGCAGCCCTTTCACGCTCTCTCTAGAATGTTAACTTGAACACGGTCCAGAAGAAGTGACTGAAAATCATTCCTCACTTTTACGGTTGCCTTTGCAAAGCCCATTTAATAAAATCACATCATTCCAGTTTTGTTCTGAGCAAGCACTTTGTACTAATTTACCACTCTGAGCTGGACAAAGGCCTTGAAATAAAGAGAAAAGAAGTAATTGTGCTTTGAGACGGCAAAGGCTCTCTCACATGACCACAGTAGATGAAGATGACCTGACACAGACAAGGGAAAAAGCACTTCCATGATACAGCATCCCATAACTCTAACAGCAAGAAAGGGGAAAAAAGACGAATGCTATTTTAGCAGTAGCACTGTGGATAAGCTTTAAGGACCAGGCATGAAAGATTAGTATCTAGCTAAGGCAACATTCTCTTTTCCTCATGCACATTATATATATAAAGCTAATTTCAAAGAAGTATTTCTGTTCTTTCTAACAGAGCTATGAAGCACACCGGATATTGCACTTTCCAAATCATGGTGACTTATATATTTAACAAGACTGACAGAAATTATAAGTACTCAAGTACCAGTTTGTTTGGATTCCTCACAGGAAAGAAGGAGCCTTGGGCTGAAATACAGATGGGTACAAACAGAATAGTCATAGAAAAAATTACCTACGAGACCTTTATAGTAAAACACTTTCCCACCCAATATTGGCTTTGCTATCTTCATGCCCCCAACTCCAATGGCAAAAGCTATTGTGGCAGTTGTTCAGGACACTAACAACTACAGTGCAACTGATGATGTGGTTCAACACAGGGTTCATATCTTATCCCCATGGTACAAAACCCACCCACACAAGCCAGAAGCGTGCTAGCTGACTGAAACACCTTCAGCACCATATAAGGTGCAATAATAAATTAGCAATAAGGTATGGACGCTCCAGTAAGAATATTTAGCAAATTCATGATCAGGGTCCATATCAGCCTTCAGTTGCATGAGTACAGGTTTTAGTTATTAGCAAACATGTCAAAATGAATCTCATGAACCCTTGCATCTGTGCTTCACTAGAAGTCTATGAATTGCACAGAATTGTTCATACAATTACAATCACCTGTAAAACTTGCTGTTTGTTTTCAAGATTCAAGTCTACATATACTCTTTAAACAACAAATCAACATGGTATAAAAGAGATAAAATATACATAAAAATATTAAAATAGTAATGTTCACTCAGATTTTAAAAATCAGCTCCTTGGTGCTATGAAACTTTGACCAGGTTCGACCACCCAGAAGAGAACAAGGAGCAAAACCTGTAGAGCTGGAGGGAAGGTGGAGCCACCAACTCAGCTAAATAAGAAGATGCAAAGGACTTACTGAAATAAGCAGAAATAATAACACTTTTGACTCAGTTCTACAATGAACTGATGAGCAGAGAATTGATATTAAAGATGATGTACAATGTTCAGTATTCTTAGCTTTTCTGAATAGCTGAGACAGCAAGATCCTGAAGGCAATGGCTCTAGATGAAAGCATCTCCAGTGGATATTAGAAAATAAAGCATTAAAATCATCAGTTTGGGAAGTAATCGAAACAAGTATTCAAAACTGTCCATAATGAGTACTATACAAAGTTACACCACAATCATGGCAAAGTTATATAAAAAACGAAGAGAAAACTCATTTTTTAAAACAAAACAAGAAGCGTTTATAAAATAAAGAGGAGTTATTGAAAAGTGGTTAAATAAAACTAGCTGTGATGAGAAAGACAGTTTACTATGGCAATGAAACAAGCAGAATCCTGATAGTGAAGCTATACAAAAAAACTTGCGCAAACAGACAAAAATGTTAATTTGATCCAAGTTTTTTTATGTCCCATCTATTATTGATATGGGAAAACAAGCATGAAGTTGGAGATAACCATACATATATTTAGTGTAAGCACTAGTAAATTACGCAATATACACCAGAGATTTGACCATTGTTTGAATTTTCAGACACTTAAAATTACTTTCAGATACTTTAAGATGCTTAAATCACCTCAGCCCATCAAGATCTGTGTCCCTTATCTTGCCATTAATAGAGTCAAGTTGCAGATTTATAACTGGCAAGTGCACACCTTGAAGTCTTAAAAATACCCAGAAGCTCCACAGAATTGAGAGTTACATACAGATACTGTAAATTTTCTCTATTTCTTGCTAAAAGGTACAAAGCCATTGGAATGCAAAGAAAACTGAAGTCAGTTTCAAATTAGGACTTCCGGAGTTCTACACTTCGCTCAAGGTGTGGATAGTTCACATAAATAGTGAATACACTGAAGATAATTAAAGAGGAAAAGAACAAATTAAAGGTATATATCCAAATTAATGTTCTCTGAACATTTTAATATTGAACTGTATGCTCAGGCCAATTGATTTCATACATCTTGGCCAAATGTTACCATGCTGTTTCTCGGATTATACCATACATTATCTGAACATTAAGTTACTTTTTCCAGATACTTTACATAAACTTTATTGTATTACTATCTTATATAGTATGTACTACTAGTATTTAAATAAATATTTATTATTTAAATTAGTATTTAAATAAATATTATTTAACTACTGTTTAACAATAATAATATATTAAGTACATATTTCATACTTGCATTTGTTACTATTTAGTAGTTTTTTCGTACTGACAGGCAGCAGCGATGTCTTTACACACTGTGTAGGGAAAAAAGTGAGTAACTACCACATTTTATTACTAGCGTCCATGTAGATCATGATCTTAAGAACAAACCAAGGATTCATTCATTTAAAGTAACAAATACAGACATGATAAAATCTTATTACTAATCAGTCTAAAAAAGCTATAATCCAGATTTTTCTGGAAAAAAAAATCATAAAAATTAATAGCACATGTCAGAAAATAATTTCTGTGCAGGAGATCACAAATCTGCCCTTCAAGTTGAGAAGTCTTAGACCTTAGGCCTTTAAGTCAATAAGTCCTTTAATGAAAGGATTTCTCTGCACTTTGTACAATGCTTTCTAAGTTATTTACTAAATAACTTAACCTTGACCCTAACTATTGTAGAAAAGTCTAGATCGCTCCTGTCTAAATGAAAAGTTACAGAGGAAAAGTTTCAACTAAAATACTATAATTGAGTACACCACAAAGCAGAAAATTAAGAATAAATATTTTTTTAGTGTAGCTCTTCTTACTTGCATAATTAAATGATAGAACCTTTTTTAGATAAAAAGTGAAACTTCTTCTCTAAATATTTTCAATAGAGAACTTCTTATTCTGTTTATTTTCAAAAAAAACCCAAAACATAAATTTCATTCTCCAAGACCTTGAAGGCTTTTCTGGTTCATAAGAAAAGCTCACTTTGCAACACTTCTGAAATATTTGGCTAAAAGTCAAAGGAATGCCTGGGCCAACACATTAGATTAGATAGAATGCAGACGTTTACTGTGTGGCAAAGAGCGAAAGTCATAGGAAGAGGCCTCTTGTCTCAACCTATAATATTTCTTGGATAATTTTTACCAAGTAGTTAAGTATGCATTTGCAGCTAACATCCTTATTGTAAGGAATACGTACCTGAATTTCTGAAAAATGCAACTGAAACATCCATAACTGACTGCTACAAAACCTGTACTTGATTGAAATTCATGGGAATTGACAGGTTATTGTCTGTTTGCACAGATAACTTTGAGTTTGGGAATCCAAAGGGAAGTTTTCACAAAAATGCAATTTTAAAATAATTCCAGTCTTCTCATGAAAACAATTTTATCTGCAAGTTCATTTTTAGAAATGTAAATCGTCCTAGAGATTAATCTCAATCCATTCATTTTACTGAGTCCAAGAGCAGGCTTGAGTGTGCGATTCCACATAATTTAAGGCAACTGTGTTCCATCCCAACCCCCATCAAGATAAGGTTCATATTCAAACTAATTCATCTCACTAGAATTCCTCTCCTTGCAGAGCCACTTTGCACCCAAAGAGGAGTGCAAAGTGACATTCAGTAGATGATTGAGCACAAATTTCTAGCAAGCTTGTGAAATAGCATAGGCATGTAAACTTGAGTTAAGTCCTCCATGACATAAGATTTCATAAAAGTGATTTTTGAAATCCAGCCCAAAACTCTGATACTTGAATGATAATTTTTGGTCTGTAATAAATCAAATTCAAACCAAGTTTAGAACTTCTGAAGTCGCTCCCCTTCACAAAAAGGATTTTCTTTCTGTACCCTGCATTCCTTCTCTTTTTTTACCTCAAATTCTTTACATCTCTATGGCATTAACCTTAAAAATAAAAAAAAAAAAAATTAAAAATGCTCACCTTTGGAGAAAGAAAAAAAAAAAAGATCACCCAGGCTTTGTAAATATTTTAGTTCTGAGCAACTGAAAATCCACATATAATGAAATCTGAACTACAGTACAGCGACCACTTTGTGCTATGCAAATATCAAAACAAGACTTCATAGATTCAATTACATATCGGCACAACAGACTAATCAAGATGGTGTAGGTATAAAGCATGGAATTTAAGTAATAATTATAATAACTATCAGTATTTTTTATTTAATATATAAAGTAACATCTAAATTTCAGAAGAACAGGGATGTTTCACATTTCAAAATATTTTTAGGATTGAACTGATTAATTATGTTTCTTACAGCTAGAAACTTGTAAATAATGCACACCTGCCTACTGAGGAGATTCAATATTTGATATAACATTCTAGTGTAACAGGCACTGAAGGCCATTCAAATAGTCCAGAAGCAAAGTAAACATCTTTCAATTGGAATAACAATAGCACTACTAAGTACAACTTAAAAGTATCTTCTGTTAATTACCCTGCTATGAGTGATTATTTATCAAGCCATTTCTTATAGCAGCTTTCAAAAATCAAACACAACAAATAACCTTTAAGCTATAACACAAACCAGCAAGTTCAGACACATTTCCAAGCTACAGCTGTCAAATATTAGCTGAGACTTCCCAGTAACAGTGTACCAGGAACAATCAATCACTTACTACACAGTTTAATACAAGAGATACTAAAAAATAATAAAAAAAAGGAAAGATATATGCACATACAAGGAGTAAATTATGATCACTATTGCAGGACTATATTGAATAGTTGGAGATTGAAGGAAGAAAGTTGATTACAAGAAGATCCTTCTCTTCCAAGTGGGATAAAGGGAAGCATAGATTGAAATGCAGATCAAGTGGAAGAAAGGATAGGAGAAAGGTTTTAACCTGCTCTAGACTGGTCACTCACAATCCTCCCCACTTGACATCACCTGTGCACCAGAAACTTTATCTTTGTAAAAGAATAATGTGGACATTCCTCAAACAATTTTCTTGGGAACCATTTAAACTGTATAGGAGAAATTTCTCTCTGTAAAGTGACACTGAAAAGATACATAAATAATAACATTACCTTGTTGGCACCTTTTGTCTCTATTTCAGCAAGTTTCTGGTGGTTTTTTTCGAGATTGCTATAAAGTAATAGATTTTCTTTATCTGTTCTGAGTTTCCATATATACTGGAGAAGTCTTGGGCCATCTGGAAACTGATGAAATAACACTGAAATTATAGAAAGCCTTTTCCTTCCCTCTGGGCTTCTCTAATATATCTTAAATTGAGTTCAATATAAGTTCCAATGATAACTTTAAGAATGTAAAAGGAGGGAGCTTTTATCAGTTTCAAATATACGTTCAAATTTCTAAGAATAAGAGTTATGACATGAGTATTTGAAGACAAACTTTCCAAAGTTCAGGAGCAGGCATGATCACATGCAGCTCAACAGAAAGACCAGGAGCCCTTGGAAAAACACAGTTCTCCATTGTGTGTGACTCCAAATATTGGAAAAATTAAGTTTGAAACAATCCTTGCTTTCAACATTTTTTATGGGTTTTGTCACTTCAATTCATAGGCAGTAGCATTACCTAGGCTCTTTACAATGTTAACATCCACAGAGAGATACCATGAAAATGCTAGAGAAAGTGCCTGGCGAATTTTCTGTTATGTACTGATATTACATAGCACTTACAAAGTGCTTTCCAATTGCTGCTCCATTGTAACGCACAGTTCTTATATATAAAGCAGGACAGAAATTACTTTATGAAACTTATTTGCTTAATTCTGTATATACTTGCATACTGCCAATTTAAAATGACTATTTTCTAATTCCCATTTTTTCTAATTTTTCAATATATTTTGCTGACCAGCTGTTAAAACTGAGGCAGATAAGAAGTTGCTGAAAGTGTAAGTGAAGTGATGAAAGATTCTTTGGCACCATATGCACATGACACACTTAGCTTTTATTATAAAATTGATGTTAAAATAAACATTTTTTCCAAATTCTTATTGGGGCATAACCTTTCCAAAAATGGTCAAAGACATGTGGCTGTTATATTTATGATGTGTTTGTTTTTTGGTTTTGGTTGTGTGGTTTTTTTTAAGAGGTAAACAGGCAAAAGAATCTTCAGCAATCTGATTTCATCCTAACATTTATTCCCAGTTTAAGATTTGTGTAATAGCCTGAGGAATCGTTTTCTTAACTCTACAGTAATAAAGAATCAAGAAACAGATATTTTTTTCAATTTCTTTCCATTATATTTTATGTCCACATTTAGATGTATCTGGCAAAATCTGAGAACTGACACCAATGTGAAAGTCCCCAGGGATTCACAAATATCATTTCCATGCCACTCTGAAAACCGAGAAAAAATGGAAAATGTGAGCTGTTATAAATTCAAGCTAATCTCGTCCTGCCATAACCTGAAATGATCGTCAGCAGCCAGGTAATCTTCTGGTATTCGACAGCATAAGAAGAGCTTGTCTATCTGAGCCTCAGTGGCTGGTAAGAATGTCAGTATCTCCTAAAATATTTGCACAAGTAAATTTCTTCGCAACATTTCAATTCTGCAGCTGCTTGCTTACATAGGGGGGAAAAAAAAAAAAAGGCAAAAAGCAGCTGCAGTGCAGAACTCCTGATCTCGGCAAACTTGTTTTCAGGGTCAAAAATAAAGCAGCTCCAGTGTTATACTGAAGGTCAGTGACAAAAGACCAGTAACCATCTCCAGTAAGCTTGCTGTACTCTTCTATTTATGTATTCTAAAATGTCTTTGATTAGATAATCAAAAATTAAATAAAACTTCATCCAATCTCCAGGAGGCCATAAGGAAAAAAAATGTTTAAAACTATCAAGGCATTTTCCTTGATATTTTTTCCAATTTTTCCAATGCACTGTACATCTTAAGTCTTATAGGAAGTTGATGGGATTTTACTTTCCTGTGAAAATAAGATGCTTCAGGAAATTCCATCTAAGGATAAAAGGCAAAGATAATTATTTCAAGACACGGTAAACACAAAACTAATTTATGTGATACCACTATTTTTAAGTCTGAATTTCAGAATTGCAGCTATATTGCTCTGATTTCCAAAAGCTTCACTTTATTTATATGCACTAATTTAAGCTCACATTATTGTAGAAAAAACCAAACAAAGCACTTCCTTATTTACACAAATGAGGCATGCACACTGTTTTATTTTTTTAACTTGATAGTTGAATAAGAAAATTCTACAAAATATGTCAATGAATCTATGCTTTAACATTCTAAGTCAGTAATATAGTTGTGCATCTGAAACAGTAGCACTGTAATTCCTACTTTTTCCAAATCTATGTTTATCTTTAACACCAGCTGCTGGAATGAAGATGTTCTTTTTCTGAGGTATCTGTGCAAGATTATAGCCTTCCTGAAAAGTCACCTGAACTTATATCGCAATTTCAGAAAGAAATCTAAAGGAAGAATCTACATAAGAGGATTTTTAGGTGTGTGGAAGAGGGTATAATTTTGTTTTAAGTCTCAGTGTCAACTTAAGGATCTCAGGATCTCTTCATCAATTTTGCAATACTGTCAAAAGTCAGATTTCAGGAAATCATTCTATTTTTTCAATCTATATTATCACACTGTCTATATTCAGTTGGATATGACCTTCTATTTCCTGTAGCGTTAGTGCTACAACAGAGCTTGAACATAAACATCCTTAGTAGATGTGATGATACTGATGTGGTGGACAAACTAATTCACAGGTCTATGTAATTAGTACTGTAATGCTACAGTAGTATGCACAAGCAGCAGTACCATACTGCCAAAGGTAAATGATGAAGTAAAATCATTCAGTCTAAATGAATCATTCAGTCAGTGAAAATCATTCAGACTAAAGTGACAGAAATACTATGGTGAAAGGAGATGAGGTTTACCATGGGTTGTACAGTGACATTTTTTAAAACTTATTTGTGTGTGTCCATATGACACACATAGCAATTCAGCAATTCCAACAGAATTTTAGAAAAGGCTTATTACTATACATGGATGATAAATACCATTTACACACATTGTTATTTTTCAGGTGTTGGAGGTTTTTTTAAACTAATAACTGGGCTAACACAGTGCTGTTACTCATTTGACATCACTGTTTTGCTCACCCCTGAAGCTGGATGGCCACTGGTCATGAAAGATTAAAGACAGTCTCGGGTGGCACTGTGAGCAATGTTTCAAAAGACATAAATAAATCTGAAAAAATAAAAGCAGTGTTGAAGTAACAGCCCGCAGCATGGGCATCAGACTAAAGTGACATCAAGATAGAATGAGAAGATGAAAGGAGTTGAGAAAGGTGACAATAACACAAGAATTAGAGAGATTCAGGTAACCAAAGAAAAATATCAAAAATTATGACAACCATCTTATTCTTCCTATATGAAAGCCATTACCACTAATCTTCTTGGCTACAACTTCCCAGAAAACATACAAGACAATAGTCATGCTATCGAAATTTTTCTTAAGCAAAGAAACGTTGCAAGCCAGTGAAAGTAACCACAGCTAATCAAACACAGGGAAGTCCTAGGTCAGACAAGTCTCTCCCCTAAGCTGCTGAAGTAATCAGTGCTTTGAAATAGATAAAATGATAGCATTAACTCTTGACTCCACTATCATAAAAAGCAGTTCGTAGAAGACTGTCGTCTTTGGCAAAGGATGCTATGCTTCTGATTAGCCAAGATCGATTAGGAATAAACACTGAGTAATAAAATAGACACCCACATGTCCTAAATTCTTATTGGATGCTAGGATCTTATTTAAGTAAAAGCTAATAAACGTTGATGTTAATGTGCATTTTTTGTCAATATTTTTGATGAACTTGCATTAGATAATAGAAATCTCTAGTTTTTATCTTTTTCACAACACCTGAAACTACTGTTTGCTTACAGCTCCATAAACCATTATAATACAACCAATATAATATAACCATATAAACCATTATAATATAATTTTCCAGACCCATCCCTCAAGTGCTTTGTACATAATAACAATTGTCCATTTCAGTTTTCTCTTATGAAAGTTTAACTTCACTTAAAACATTAAACAAATGCTCAGAGAGATTGTCATATGTCTTTGTGGCAAAAGTAGGACTAGAACTCATTAAAAGTTATTTAGTGTAATCACAGATCACATTTCTTGCACTCTCAAAAAGAGTTTCTAACATGAGAGAGAGTGTAACACACAAAACTGGACTTTAGAATTCTTTTAATAAATTTTTTTCTTCCCTAGTACTATCCTGGTTTTACAAGCTTGCTATCACAGCATCACATTTGGAAAAAAAAAAGAAAAAGAAAAAACCAACCTGCTTCTCACTAGCATTTCTCTGTCTGTAACAGAGCCCTATCACTAGTTATTGAGACAATGGTCTTCAAGTTGTCACCAAGATCATGTCGCCTTTTCTTTCCAGTAAACAATCTTGTTGAAAAATTGAGCTTCCTAGCCTTAGGCTGCTGAAAATAGGTCCCAAAAAAACTGTGCTCCACCGCTATGAAGCAAACCATCAAAAAAGGTAGTGTTCTTTAAAATGCTGAATGACAGCAGTCTACACAGATGTTCATCTGAATGCAGAACGACTTAGCTGAAACACAGGAATAGAAATAGTCCATGAGGCATCAGACCTATTAGCTACCTAAATCTAACGAGCGTTTGTCATGCTCTGACTGGTTCCATGAAAAGCCCTGTCTGTATCCCAGGCAGGTGAAGTGCAGAAGAGTGTGTGTCACCGAGGCTGGAGCTTCAGCCCTCGAGTGATACAGCTTCCTTTTGAGAGCTATGTCAGGTCATTTTAGACTTCTCTTTCCTTTTCTGAATTCTGGATGATATCCCCCTTCCTACAGGTCCTTTCAGTGTGCTGTCTCTGATTGAGTTTCCTAGTTGAAGACACTTATTAATAAAATTCTTTCTGAAGGTAGTAGCCTGTCAGTAGCTAAACAAAAATAAGGAGTGCCAGGTTTCTTTCTACCTCTGGGAAAATCATTTGCTTCTTAGGTTTTAGTATTTCTTTACATAGCAGAGATTAATAATAATAGTAATAATAATCATGTAACACTATTTACAATTTATGACAGCAGCAAAGGACTATAAAGTTAAGTCTTCCTGTCCGAGACAGATATTTTATGAAGTGAAAACAAGTAAGGAAGCAGTCACCTTTGCAGGCAACTGTTTTGATAGAATAACACACTTTTGGTTTTGCCTCTTCTGATTAAATATTTATACATTTTTGTCTTCATATTTGTATTATAAGTAAATATACGGAATTTACCACATTTCATTTCAAAATTGGAATTTCTGAATTGAGTTTCCCAGACATTCCATTTGCTCATAATTACAGTTTTCAACAGATTTCCAATAGCAAATAAAGACACTGTCAAAAAAACCCTGCATTATCCCTGAGATGAACTACAAGACCCGATATACGCATTTACACAACATCAGGTATAGAAAGAACCCTCTCACCTTTACCAGAAACCTTGGCACTTGGCCTTGTTGAATCTCATACCACTGGCCTCAGACAAAGAAAATGAGAAATGTCATCATCCCATCCAACTCACCTCACTGACTTTAAAGGAATAATTACTAGTTTGAATCTAGTACCAGAAGATTAACTAGAAGTTATTTGGTGCAGTTTCCATGCACGTATCAACACAATTGAAAGTATATTTTAATTTCTTGATCAAGTTCTGCTCTGTTCCAGAGACTGAATCCTTTCCAACCCTGACAGGACGCTTTCTCTCTATTTCCACTTATAAACAAATACCTTTAGATTTCTTTAGCAGAGCTTATTTATTCAAACTTTCTTTGAAGCCTGTTTCTCAAATACCTTTTAAACAATTAATTAAATACTATGCATTTTTAAGAAACTATATTTACGATTTCAGACACATTTTGAAATTCTGCTGCTTCTCAGGAACTGAGAGCTGAGACATTTATTACTTTATTGTAAAGCAGCACTGAATTTTATCATGTCTTGGATATTTTATTTTTGTTTTGCATATGCAATTAACTGAATATGTACTAGTGTTTTATTGAATAAATTGGTTCTTTCATTGATGTAAAGAACAACAAAAAGTACAATAAATCCAATGAGGAAACAGTGATTGCTGACACATACTTCTGAATTATAGTTCCAAAATCTTGTGCTTTATTGTTCTTGTCTGAATGAGCCCTGTATTGTAAGATACTACCACATAAAATAAAATGTCTTTCTTCTGATTCCCACTTGCAATTAATCTGCCTAAAACATGCAGCTTAATGTCATATTCATCCTCTTGTTATGCTTATTTGCACTATCCTCAGGTATTGATAAATGAGACAAAACCCACAATCCTCATAAACTAAGACAACCCTGCTGTTTTACTGTATTTGATTAGCAGCAATTTTGTTCAAATCTCTAGCTTTAAGGAGGAAACAGTCTGGATCTAAGCTGCTATTTTGGCAAATAACATCAACTTTGCCAAGAAACACTCTTCCCCTACCCTTCCAGCCCTGCTACTTTTGCTTTGGCCATCAGACCACCCACCTTTGATTTAATATAGAAGCTACATGCACTCAGATGTGAAAATTTCTTTGTACTTGTGCTTTGTTCTGCTGTGCTGGAGGTTGGGTCAGAAAGCCCAAGATTCTAGCTGGAACAAGCTTTTTAATCTTCATGTGTGGGAGCACAGAATCATTCTCCTCTTAGGGGCAGTTTCTGCTGGACAGAAAATAATTCAGAATGGTTTAGAATGTCCGCAGTGGGTATAACAGGGCACACACTGATGAAACAACAATTGGAAGAGTTTCAGCTGAAGTTTCGAAGCTTAAGTACAGCACTTTCACAAGTCACTTTTGCAAACGTTCTTCCTGATAGTCATAGTTACAACAGAACTCCACTGAAAAGAGAGAACGGCTATACCCATAAAATGCAGAGATTTTCTATTTCTGTCCATACATATTATGGTGCTGTGATGATATATTATTTGGTTCTATTCCACCAAAAAAAAAATAAGATACATTATTCCTCTAACCTAACTAACCTCCTGCAAAAGGTCCATGGTACACAAGTTATGCTACAATTTTTAGTTTGCATCAACTCAGAGCTGACATGCTATATGCTTTAAAACAAAATTACCAGAAGCAACGCCAGTCAACATCAAATCTAGAGGAATTACTTCTAGACTGGAAAGTACTTCAAGATCCCTAAATAAAAACAGCCTTACACATGGAAAGTATTATTTGCGCATGTAAGGGCCCTCACACAGGCCCTTGCTAATACTGGAAGAAGTTGTGCAAATTCTGGTCTACATGTTAAAAATGTTTAATAATAAGCAGCCCCCCAGATTTGTCAGGTGTGTACCTAAAAAATATTACATTAAAATATTTCTATATTACATATAGATATTTTCTAATTATTTATTTGTAAACATCAGCAGGACTGATTCAGCCCACTGATCAGGCCAAACACCCCCTGAACAATAATGTATTTCTCTTGTAATACTTACTCTCATGAGCTTCTCCAACTCACTTTGAAAAGCAGAAGCTCTTAAAGATTGGAGTTGCTATGAACATTGCTGTCACAATGATACAAATAGACAGAATGCCTTTTCTTATACGAGTCTTCAGAGGAAATGCTCCCCAGCACCTCTCCCCAGGACAGCATGTAAAGAGAAAAATCTTGGAGCGTGCTTTTGTGGCCAAGTCACATGCTCAGTACTTTTCAGGTTTTAAAATATCCATCAGCTCAAGGTCTGGTTTCAGCTGGCTAACACTTAAAGTATTTTGGGGTTCTTCATGTCTTTTTGAAGGAAGACTATTATCAAGGAATTTGACAAATAATGCTAACACAAGAGCAAGAAATGGATAATGCTATGGTTGGAAGGCCACAGGCACTTACAGTTATAACATATGTTTCCATTAAATCAGATATGCACACAATACATTTTCTGATGAGTAACTACTCCAGCAGGTATCAAACACTATCTGTGAAAAACTGGTTTAAAAACTAAGATTTTATAAGGGACCAACAGAGTAAGAACATTTGTGTTTTATTTCTTTTTAAACCACAGAAGTTCTTGGGAAGTGAGTAACAAAGAGCACATGGAGGGACACAAAACACGAATTAAATTAACGTCTTAAAGAAACTTCATTATATCTTCACTGTTAAGTTTTTTTTAAAATGAATGTTATCTAGATTTTTACGCAGTTAAATACTTAAAAAATAGCACTTGGGCTGATAAAGAAAGTAGTAGTGAATTCCAGTCAAGAACTGTTATTATGCAGAGGTACCTTGACTGACAAACTATATCGGAGCCACCAAAAAAATGCTCTTGGTCAATGGTTGAATTCTAATGCTGAGTCACACAAAAAGATTGTGACTGGCCCTATGTGAATCTGAACCGAGTGACAAAATCTACAAGTTTTCTTTGATAATATCTACCATTTTCTCTAGATGCTTCGAATCCAGTGTGACCTTTTCAGCAGCTGTTTTTTGCATATATTAAGATTTGGCCAGAAAAGAATATTTAAATGAAAGACAATCAGAAATAAGACTCCAGATACACACTTGGCAGCCAGTATCCTCTTGTTGAAGACAGAGCTGTTCGATGTCTTGCCCGGTGGGTGTCATTCTGTAGTTCAGATAGGTTAACTACCAGATAATTAGTAAAATGTCACTACATTCAATGTTTTTGGAAGTCAACCATTTTGTAACCTCCATGAAAGTTCTGAAGATATTTTAAAATATGAATTATTATAAAATCAGCAAAACATACAGGAAGAAATAAATAACTGGAAATGTAAATAACTCTCCAGCTAATCTTTTTTCCATTCAAGATTGTCATCATCATCATGTAGAAGTTGTTCAGTTTTGCAAGGTCTACACTCTCTTCTAAGGGACACTTAAAAGACAACTCTAGGTGGAACACTTTTGGATCATCCAGATAATTTCTCTTTAATATTAAATAACTGCAAAGCTGACTTCATGTCACCATCCTGAAAACTACAGATATTTTTGCATGAAATTATAACTCCTGAAATGTGAAAGGTCATGGTGTTGAGATTGTAATTACAAAGTAATTTGTAAGTGAATTGGTTTTATCTTGGAAAGACAAACAAGAAAGTTATTTTGTCCCTAGACTTTGCAACTAGGCCAAGAGTATTTGATTCATTTTTATACAGTTTCTTTTTCAAAATGCAAATTAAAAAAGTGACCTTTGAGTTGTGCTAGATTTAATGAAAGAGTGCATTCTTTCCCCAGTACTAAAAGGCAGAAAAGAAAACAGATGGGTGTGAAGAAAATATTTGTAAGCCACCAATCACTTTTATTTCTGTAACAAACTAATTATATTAAAGACTATACTCCAAGCAGGCTGCAAGTTCAAGGTAAAAGAAGAAAGTGATTGGAAGAGATGTTTCATTAAGGAAAAAACATAAATATACTCATAATTTAACTAAAGATGGTACAGTATATACTTATATGGAAAGATACATGCTGCTGGAGACAAAGCAAGGTCGATTCTCATTACACACTACCTCAAAATGAAGAGGAGGAAAGAATTAAAAACGCCTTCAAGGGCACTCTCACTTTCTGCCCCAGTATAACCTAACTAGCCTCCTGGCACTTCTGGACAGTAGGTGAATGAGCACTATGGTTGCATTATGCCAGCATCTCGCCTTTTCCTACTTCTGCCTTTGCATGGAAAATCACCAAGGTTTTGGTGGTCTTGGAAACACCTGGTAGAGACTGATTTTCAACGAAAAGAGGTTCTTGACCAATTCACTGGTAACAAATGGTTTCTGTTTTGAAGAAAAAGCAAAAATGGAGATACAAATTCACTTTGTAACAAATCATAGAGTGGTTGGGTTGGAAGGAACCTTAAAGATCATGCAGTTCCAACACCCCTTCCATGGGCAGGGACACCTCCCACTACACTATGTTACTCAAAGCCCCATCCAACCTGGCCTTGAGGCTTGAAGGGCTAATATTCAGTGTTAATATTACAGAAGTGGTTCCCAAGGCTGAAAGTGGAAAGCATACAAGATTAAACACATTTTTTGTCATATGGCGATTAATAATTTGAACAGACTATCAGGTATAATTATGAGAAATGCAAAATGTGTGAAGTACAAGAACATCAAGCCAATCTGAATACACAGTCGAAAACTATTTAGATAAGCATACAAACATGTGAAAAACAATTAGATTATCTGATTAAATTTTAGAAAAGGAAAAAAAAATGCTGAAAGAACCTTCCCCACTGGACAGAAATAAGACACTAAATTATCTCCCAGAGCTAAAAATGTCATATAATTATAAGCAAATGGAAACACTTAGGCCACATCAATCATTGCAGTTGCTATTGCTGTAAATAGAATTATTGTCATGAAAGCATGTATATACACACATCAACACATACAAAAATAGGCTATGGGTGGAATATTATTTAAACTCCTCATTGTCAGACTTTCTGACTCAGATAAAATGGAACAAGTATCCAAAGTTCCAGCTACAAGCTTAAAAAATCAGAAAGCAAATTTGTTATCTACCAAGCAAGCATACAAATAAAGCACCATTAATTGATCTGGAAGCTGAGTCCCAACTAAATGACCAAACAGTGCGAGAAAAGAGCATGCATTTTGTGTGTATGTTGAATAAATATGCACAGATCTGGACAGTTTGAGATCATAAAGTTATAAGTCTAATGAAAGCAACAGAGGAGAAAGATACAGAAAGTTGATATACAGAAAGTTGTGGTAGCAAGATATACACAGAAATCTTAAAAGCAGAGTCTTCTTTTGTTTTTAAATATAGTGGTGTTCTTCATACCAGGGTTGATTACAAGATAACCACTGACTATTCTGTTTTCTCAAATAAGCCTCTTGATGTGTGTAAAGTGACAGACATCAGCACTGATCTCAGCATGCCTATAACTGGACCCTGAGACAAGCCAGTCTACACCTGCTTGTCCACAGGATGCACCTCTGGTTCTTCTCCCCAGAACCCACTAACATTTATTAGCTGCCTTCTTCCCTGAGAAGTGGGTTTGTGTTGCCTTCTGGTTCTCATTATTATATTCATTTCAACATGGTTCCTGAAGTCTGATACCTCAGTACTTGAGAGGTCCTGCATGTGCCACCAAACAATGATTCAACATGACATTGTGACAGAAAACAGGGAGAAGAGATGGAAATAAAAGAACAAGGGATCAAAACAACTGCATTTGGCTCTCTGTGTGGGGTGTGCCTATCAACACCAATAACTGTTAACAGTGAGTCAGATGTCACATTGATAGAGGAGTCAGATCACTCATGTCAGTCTTCCATTTGACTGGAAGGTATCAGTCTTCTTCCCTTATCTAAAAGGACATATAAAAATATAATGGGCTATTAACTCTTCTTTTTGAATTGCTATTTAAGTTAACTTTGGTAAGTTCTTCATTTGCCTCCAGTTCCTTAGTGATCCCTGTGCATTTTGAACACTGCAGGACTTATAGTGTTTTAAAGATTTTGTTCTGCAGCCACATCAGTGAAAGGAACTAACATTCTTAATGCTGTGGCTGACTTAACGGGATAGTGATTTGACTCAGGAAAGCCTATGTCAAGAGACACCAAGTACAAAGTATGAATTTTGCTTGGTTTACCAACATTGTATGCTACATATATATGCAGAAAGAAGAGGAGAAGCAGCAGTGAATTTACCTAACAAAGAAGTCAAGAGATTGAGGTTTGTCATCCTGACAACTGCTAACCAACAATATGGTAATACAGATATTGAATATTTCTAATTTTTTTCAGATTCTATTTTCTTACTCAAAGTTTCTTGTTTATCTTGAAACAGAGAACAGCACTGCCTCAGTGCGTAGAACAGGGCCTATATCACATGCAACATTACTGTTGACAAATCATTAATAACAGGGAAGATGAGTTTGCAAGCAAACTTGATTCCACATCTTTACAGTTACATACTAGATTAAGAATGTGTTCAGGAGGAAGTGTAAAATCACTTGATTTTTTTTCCACTTTTCACACAAGGATTTAATTTTCTTTTTCTGTTGTTTGTGCTTATGGGACTCAATCCTGAGAAGACGCAGTGCTAATTTATTTAATAAATTATTGCTTTACTACATATAGCCAAAAATAATCTGATAAGATCCTTCTGTCCGAGTTCCTATATCTCAGTCAATTTCCTACTTGTGAAGATTTAAAGACTTCTGAAACTAGTTCTTCAGAAAAGATGCGCTTCTATTAGGATTTTCAACTCACTAAAAGCACTGTCAAGCTTCTTTCCTCATCAGCCTTCCAGAACTTATATTTCATTACGTCGCGCTCGCCAGTAAATACTATTTTGGGCTAGTTTTGGTGGGTTTTTTTGTATATAAGAAATGTCTGATACATATATAAATCATTAGGAATTATTAACTAAACGATTGCATAAATAATCTGTTATAAAATATATTGCAGATACTTCCAAGATAATGTGCAACAAAATGAGAAAAGTCTCACAGAGAGAAAGAAATATGCTATGCTTCAAACATAATTTCTGAGCTGTTTAAATAGGAAACAAAACCTTGTCAAGCTACAAGTTTCCAGCTGTTATGATATCATAAGATAAATTTACAGCTACAAAACAGCTTGGTGAGAAAAAAAATATTTGCTTTTATAAAGTATGGAAATATAAATGTTTCAAGCACTGCAACTGTCCAAACAAATTAGTACAAGCAAAAATAGTTGAATTCAGTATGGTTTGATTTTGTACCAGCTTCATAACACTTGTTATAATTACTTAAAGCTGTAGGCAAAATGTGATTTAAAGCTTAGTATAATGCATTTAATGTTAATTTAAAATGATGTGATAAAAGTATACAGGTGGTCTCAGTGCCTAGCGTTTTGTTGTATTTTATTAACTGAAATAATAATTTATTTCCCTAATTAAGCAATAATGAAGCTGGATAACTGGGCTCTGAAAGCCTGCTACGTGTTCATTTTTAAATTCTTAACCCGAGCTAAAATGAAAAAGGAGTTTCTTTCCTCCATGACTTTGAAAAGAATAGAGTGGTGATTAACAGCAATATTTTTTTTAATGAAACGCAACCTTTCATCCCTGTCATCCTCTGACCATCCTCGCTTGTACGCAGCTCTCTGACAAGTAGAATAATAACGGTCATACATCACTGCCCTGAAAGTCCAATCATCTAAATCTTCACTCGCTGCAGCCTCTGAGACTCAATTACTTTATTGACATGCAATCTTCATAAGGGGAGAAATATTGTGCATGTAAGGTCACTTGGTTATGAAGACATATTATCATATTATCTGCATGAGGGTTGCAGGGCTAAGACCTGACAGAGCTAATTATAATGGTACATGATAGAGAGCTCAGTACACATTATTTGCTTGGCTGAAAGTAAAGGTGAGGTAAGACCATGACATCATGGTTTCAAAAGAAAATAATTCCTTTTCCCTTAGAGGCCATTACTTTTATTGTTTAATGTTTTCTACATATTATATTCATCCACTCCTCATAAGCAAGCAAGCAAGCAGCGAGAATTTCTGAACTCAACTGTTTCCATTTGGAAGTACTTAACTCTTGAAGAAACCAAAAGCTAATCCATAGTAACGCAGTATAATTTACTTGTGACACTTAAATCATACGTTCTCTGCCCTTCCATCACCGCCCCCCAAAGCATACCTATACATATACATACACAGCAAACCACAGTCCAAAATCTGAGCACAGCTAATACATACCATCATGGTATGTTCTAGATATCCAAAATCATATAATCGTCCAGTGAAATGCTGAGCAAAGTACATTAGAACAGTGTTCTAAGCCTCTAATTTTGAAAAAGTAATTAATTTTCATTTTATTTTCACTGTAGCAACTTCCTTTCCCCAATATACCTCCCTTCTTTATGTAATGTCTACCAATCCTCCATCGTCTGGTTGTTAGATACAGTCCATTTCTGCTCCAGGATGACTGGTACAAATGCAACTCTTGAATCCTTTATTGGCTGTTCCCTTACATTAAGGGGGATAACAGCAAAAAAAAAAAAAAAAAAAAGCAACTGCTGCATCTTTAAACAATCAACATAAATTACTAAAGTACTACACTGAACAAGTAGCAGGTTTCTTGGGGGTTTTATTGTTGTTCTTTTGGGTCTTTTTGTTTTTTGGATTTTTTTTTTTTTTAAACTAACTTATAACTGTATTTTTAACTTTATGTTAAGTTTTATTCCTGTTTACCTGTCAGGTGGGAAACACAAACTTCTCTCTTAAGTTGGCTCCAGAATTGCAATATATGATGCTAGTGCCCTTGAGTAAATGATACTGTAAACATGCGATGAGGGGCATCTCTTATATTATAAAAATAGTAATCAGTATGACAGAAGGATTCTATGGCAAATTATACTGTAGTAGGATCTGCAGGCAGGGCACAGAAGCCATCACAACTCCAAATAACATCTTTGCTCTCAACAAGGCTTTGTATCATTGTTTGACCAGTGAGATTCAACATGTGCCTAGGCACATGTAACTTCAGTGATATTTCCACACTGAGACCTCACATCTGGATGGTTTCAATTATTTAATTTACTGAAATTGTTCTCCAGCCAAAAAAAAAAAAAAATATTATTCATAATATTTTCATGGACTATCCTTTTGAAAAAATAAAAAAAAGAAAAAAGTGATGTGCACTCCTACAAACATTTTTTTTTCCAAACGTAGTACATTTTTAAAACTATGAGTGTCAGATATTATGCCATCCTCTTAACAATAGCTCAGTGTGCCCATCCTTTGTCTTGCTAGCTAGAAGCTTTCGCTTCTGAAAGAATCCCACCTAAAGTTGGGTAGCGTGTAGAAAACTTATATGATTTTGTATTTAAGACCTCCTATAGTGTGATATTTCAAAAGAATTTGATACCTCTGTATCTGTGAAAGGGTATAAAAAAGTTCTTGGAAGACGTCTTGGAAGACGACTGCAGATACAAATAGGAAGATGTTAGGTCCTGCCATTCTCTACCAGTAATATCCTTTGTTAAAATCATTTTTTGCTAAGTTTAGATTCCATGGCACAAAGGACACAGTTAAGTAATAAAGACCAAGAGGAAGGGAAAAAAAACCCAATACACTAGAAAGAAAGTTCCTAGAAAAGTATAACAATAATTGGCAAACTGCCAGTTATGCAGCTGATGAGAAATCAGTCAGGCAGTAAGACATTAAACTAGGATAGAAAAACAAAATGTCTTGTGTGACAGCTGTAAAAATCTGCCTCTTAAAGTGAGTTATTAATTTAAAACTTCCCACTGTCCTGCAAGCTTTTGGTAACTGATATATGACTGAGAGGGAGAGACCCTAACATGAACTCAGGGAAAACAAGGCCACCAAAACTCAGCCAAATTACAGAACCCAAATTGCAGATTGTGAACAGGAGGGCTACACATACCATTTCTTAAGCAACTATATGAATACTCAATTTATGGAAATATGAAGGAAAAGGTCACCCCCTTGGGCATCAAAAACTTTTTATCAAGGAAATGGAACAAGAACTAAGGGAAAACAAATGTTAATGTCATGCTCAAAACCACAAAACATTTTTATTGCCAAAACTGCTTTGAAACTAACAGGGCCAGGCACATGATATCAGCTCAATATATTTCAGAGCTATGGATTGCAAGGCACCTAATTCAAGCAACAAAATGTGAGGTACACATGGATAAGTGGTTTTCCACCTAGTGGTAATTAATGTGGACAACATGACATTGATAATATCAACCACAGAAGAGATGGAAGTGGGACACGATCCAGAAAAGAATGACAATTAAGAGTAGTAGCCAAAAGGGGAAATGGGAACCCTTTTGTGCATCCAATCTTGAAGACAAAGAGTTAATAATAATGGGATGACCTGAAAGGCAAGTGAACGAACAGGGAACTGTTATAGTAAAATATAAAAAGTTAAGAAAAGGTACAATTGTTTCCATGGATATTTAGATAATATGAAAAACTATTAGATAATATGAAAAAATAGTGAAAAAATACTGAATGAAACATGCAAAGGCTCTTCATCATTTTCTTCTGGTAACACAAATAACATTTAGAAGAAAGTTTTGAAAAGTTGGCAAGAACATGTCAATAAGAAACAAACCTGGAGTACTTTTTAAATACAAAATGGGTAAGACTATCCAACTTACAAAAAAACTTAAGCTCAATCTACAGTGGGGGGGAAAGAAGTAAATAAATGCAGAGATATTGTGCAAAATACAAAGGCATTCAAGATACTAAATACTCTCAAAACTCCTTAAGGAGAAGATAGGGGAAAAAACACCTTTCACTTATCAGATTTAAAGAAATTGTCAGCTACTTCTATGTAAGGTACAAAATTTGGCAATAGCAAAATTCAGCATTTGACATGAAACTTTTCTGTAACATTGGCTTTCAAGTGATGGTTAACACATCATACCAATTGAACAAACAAATTATTGATACTGAAAAAATATATAAGCTTTTTGCTTCCTTTTCAATATGAAAAGCAATCTAAGAAGAGTAGTAAGGCAAAATATTTTTTTTCAATACATTTCCTAATGCTTCTTTTCTATAAAATTAGTAGCTGCAAGTGTCACCATGACATAGTGCTCAATGCCAAGCAAAACTTTTGATGCTCCTTTGGAAACACAATGGAGACTTACTGACACTAAAGTGTTTCTTGAAACCAACAGTTTGATTTAAATATGGTAAAAAGGAGGAGACACACTAAACCAAATCTTGAAAAAAACCACAATTTTTTGTGTCACTGTATTTTATCCATTTTCAATATTGGTTTAAAACAGTTTTGAAATTTCCCAGGTTGATCAATTATTTTTAATTGCCAATGGGTTGAAAATGTACTATGTTACTTTATCAACACGTTACTGACTTGCAAAGGAGAGAAATGTGTCTATAAAAATAGGTTTCTAGTCCAGCTGAGACTCACAGACCATCAAAGAGGAAGAAGACACGAGGGAACCAAATTACAATTTCCATGTGGCACTGTTCCAACATACCTTAATCTATATCTTGGTCGACCCCACTCTCTTTAACCACCCCATCTCACACACACACACAGAGATATTAAAATCATCACTGTGGAAAACACACAGTTTCCAATAAGAGTTATTAGTTGTTGAAAATAGTTTACAGCCAAATCTCACGTAAAAACTTGTGTGCTGGCTGGACATATCTCTGGAAAAGACTTTCAAATACAAAAATTACTAAGATGGCATGGGAGGAAGGGGGAACTAAGGGTATTTGAAAGGTCACTGTTGAAGGCCCAACAATGGCACAAAGTTGTCTGAATTACAGCGTGAATCTTAATTTTTTTACTAGGAAGAAGAAAAATTGGTATGTTAATCACTAATGCCAATAGTAGCTTATCAAGGAAGTGTTGCAAGTAAATCAAACCAAAAATTTCATTAATTTTGGTAATCTATTAAAAATAGTAACAAATGCATTTTTTGCCATGCCCACTCTATGGAAACACAGACAAACTGACTAATCAATAAGTCAAGAGCAAAACTCTTCATTGACTTAAATACAGAAGATTCCTTCTCAAAAGCATTTTTAAAGGGAAAAATCTAAGCTTCGAGCAAAGATGATTACTTCAAATAGTTTCACCAGTTTGTACTTTTGGAACCCTTCTAGCAATAACTCTTTCCTTCAAACCATTTCCCAAGTCACAGCTCGTTAGAGAGAATGTTAAACCAGGATATAATATTTTGGGAAAAGGGTAGAGAAACCAAAAGCCATAAGAAATAAATAACAAATAGAAACAATGTTTAAGTGACCTATAGCCTATTAAAAATTTGACCAGCAAATATTGTTAACCTTTTAGGATTTGGACTCTAAAGATCCCTTCTGTCATGGCTTCAGGGGGCCATGCGCCTATTTCATGAGTTTGCCTTACACAAACTATCAAGGAATTGTAACAAAATTCAAATAAAGATATGGAAGAAAAAGAAATTGATCTTAAAAATGAATAAGCAAACAGGATAAAAGAAAATATTGAGAATGAAACTGGAAATACTCCCTGTCACCAAAATCTGGAGATGTATCTTGCTTGTGGAGTGCTCCTCAAATTGATGCACAATACACCTATTTACCTTCTCACAGACTGACCAAAACAGATCCAAAGTCAAATCTAAACAGGAGTACAGACCAAGAGAAGCATTTATTATACTGTTCTGCATCCATATAAAACAATGTTTCTATACAAATTTAAAGCTTGAATGAATAGGTACCACACAAAAGTATGCATAATTCACATACACAAGTCCAAAGACTAACACATAGAATTATTGCAGCAGTTTTAAGGAAGTGTGCTGGGAATCAAGCTCCTTCTTTCCTCCCTATTGAACTTCCAGTTGCAAAAACATAATTATACTTTCTCTGGTCCAATATATCAGATTAATAGAAACAAGTACATGGCTATGCATCTCCCCCTTTTCAAAACCATCCACCAATATTTCCTTTGCCCACAGTCAGGAGTTTTCCAGTCCAATCCGATTTTTAAATAATAACACATGAGACAGTAAACCAAATCTACCAGCTCAATATTTTATGTTGTAATTTACTGAGTTCCATCATTAATAAGTTTTTATAAGGATGAAAAAAAGGAAAATCTGAGGCTTTTGGCTGTTCTGATCACCTTCTTAAATTACTGGCTTTGCAAAGACAGAAAAAACCCTAAGTGCTAAGGTTAACCACATAATTACATACCATTTCTTTCTTTCTTCCCCCCGCACCCGCCTCCCCCTTTCAAATCAATCCATTACTAGGGAAAGTTACAGTATTCTGGAGTCAGCTGTTAGGTCTGACCTCTGGAATTCATTCATCTGAATCTTCTTGAAGTGACATTGCTTGTCAAAACTTATCAGCCAATCAAATTCTTAAACTGAAGAGAGTTGTCCTCTCAAATTAAAATGATACTTTACCCCGATTTTTCCATACAAAAGTTGCATTGTGTTTTTCTGTCAGGACCAACTTCATTTTCAGGAATTTTATCACAAACCGAGTATATATGCCTTAATTTTCCAAAAGGAAGGGGGCAGGTAATTGAAATTCTCTTTGACAAATTGACACAATTTGAACAAATGACAAAGTAGGTGAGAATATTTCTATTTTGTTCTAAGATGTCTTCCTTCGAAACCAGATGGGAAACAAAGAGGAACTTGGTGCCAATTTCTGAAACCTCAGGAATGACTCTCTCTGCAGCTCCTCCTTTCTTCCCTTGTTCCCAGTCATGCTCACATATTCAACTTCAGAGCAATAAATTCCATCCTTTTTAAGGAAAATTGTTAAAAAAAACCCTCTCTTTGATGGAGATTTTACTCTAAGCAGAATGACAGATCAACAGACTGGTCTGTGAGACCTCACCTGGAGTACTATGTGCAGGTCTGGAGCCCTCAGTATATATGAAGGACATGGACCTGATGGAGTGGGTCCAGAGGAGGGCCAGTAAAATGATCAGGGGGTTGGAGCACTTCTGCTATGAAGACAGGCTGAGGGAGCTGGGGTTGTTCAGCCTGGAGAAGAGGAGGCTCCGTCGAGACCTAATCATGGCCTTCCAGTACCTGAGAGGGGCTACAGGAAAGCTGGGGAGAGTATTTACAAAGGCCTGCGATGATAGGATGAGGGGCAATAGCTTTAAGTTGGGAAAAGGCAGATTTAGATTAGATATTAGGAAAAAGGTCTTTACTATGAGGGTGGTGGAACACTGGAGAAGGTTGCCCAATCAGGTGGTTGAGGACCCTCCCCTGGAGATATTCAAAGTGAGACTTGACGAAGCCCTGGGCAACCTCATCTAATTGGGGGTGTCCCTGCTGACTCTGGGAAGGCTGCATTAGATGACTTTAGAGATCCCTTCTGGCCTGGACAATTCTATGATTCCAAACAGCATTTCTTCAGTACAGTTAGCCCAGTCCAAACAAAACTTTTCTGAAAAGTGAAATCCCAATCCTCCATCCAGTCTGCCAGAAAACTGTTCTTCAGTCTCACTTCAGTAGAATGAAAGGATAGGCTCGTATCACTTTTGAAGAGGTATTTTCCTGTAGTATAGAGAGCTTACCTCTTATGAATCTTATTTTGGGCAAAGCTAGAGGGCCCAATTCATTAGGTGCAACAGCTGATTCTTCAAAAGGAGCAGTTTAGTAATGTCTGTCCATTTTATTATTTTCTCCACCTCCTCACTTTGTGGCGACAAGAATATTTTGAATCTAAGACTCCTAAAACAAATTGCATTTTTAAACAACAATCCTAGACTACATTTCTGCATAAATGCAATGACAGAGAAAAGGCTGAAAAGTCATATGAAGAATGTTTTGTTGAAACACAACGTAATCCATCTTTGTGCCATGGGACTAGAGGAGAGAAAGGGAAGAGAGTTTAGTATAACCTTCTACAGCTGAAGAGAAATCCCACTGCAAATATTAGTGACCTGGCTGAGAAATGTGGTTATGGGCTTCCCAGGCTTTCACTTTGCTCTACTGAGAGCCATATAGCCCAGCAGATAGGGAAGGGGCACTTTAAAAGGTGCATGGAAAGGTGAAGATAAAGGATGGTCTTGAAGACAGGATAAAAAGTAGTTGCCAGATGTACCAATCTATTAGAGAATCCCGAAACACTCAAAGCTGAAAAGATAGTACTAAACATTAAAACCAAGTAGCAAGATGAAGCATCAGTAACTAAGTGTCAAAGAAACTGCATTATAAAATTAAACAGGTATATATATTTTTTAATGTCTGCTAAATGTTTCTTTCAGGAAACATTAGGCACTAATAAAAAAAGAGTGCCTTCAGGCTTTTGTAGCTCTGGATATATCAAAGGGGGTTTTTACTAACAATTTGGGGAGTTTATGCCTCTGGGTGCTACCGCTGTGATTTCAAAATAGAATTATCTGATGCTATGTGATTTCTTGAATCATTAGTTTTCCATCTCTTCTAACTTATTTTCTGTCTTTCTTTTATTTATACACACACATACTGATACAAGCTACCACAAAGGAATAATTAAGAGACCCTTGGAAATAAAATATTACTTGATACTTTCTTAAAGTGCGTTAAGTATATATACACCTCACACAATTATCTAATGTGATATTCCTAATTACTATTTGCATGCTAAATTCCCCATTGCTACATCCCTGCTCTGCCATGCTATCATGAAAAGACAAAGTTGTGCAAAGTACATTCTTATTTGTCTTCTAAATACTCTAACAAGAATACCTATATCAGTTACTAAAATCATCAAACTACATAAGATTTTAAAACTACATAGAGACCTGTGATGTTGCACAGAACGGGGCCTTAAATTGCTAAAATTAGGATTAAGATTCTGTCATTCTTCATTCTAAATGAATGTGATACTTCCTCCCACTAAATAACTAATTTGTGAAAGGAAATACAAGGATTAAATAAATAAAGGGGGTGAAGCTTTATTAATAACACTTTAATGAATTTTCAGTACCATACTTCATAGTACTCCATCTTTAGACAACAACTCAGAAAGTTTTCCAAGTATTCTTGACAGGGAATATGTAAAAAATTGAGAAATTTCTGCCTTTTTCTTTTTGTAATGTGGAATTAACACCCTAGTCCTAAGCGTAAACTGATTTTAACATCATCTAAAAGAAATATCTGCCACCGAACCAGGATTGATAGCCAAGAGGTAGCTTCTGAGACTTAACTCATGTAAACAGTATGGAAATCTCAATAAAATCTCTTTTCTACTTCTGACTTATCAACAGCACAAATGATTTCAATAAAGCATTCCTTTGTGTCTCTTGTTTTGCAGTCTGACAGACTGTTACAACCTAAAAATCCAACCCTACATAAAAATCTATTTTCCATTTTCCAATTCCCAAAACACATTTGACTCTATACTATTGATGCACATATAAGAATGCCTGCCCTTATTAAAAAAAAATTAAAAATTAAAAATTGCTGCCTTTTCCGAGTAAAAAAAAAATGGTCCTTGAATATTAAGGTTGGAAGGAAGCTTTGACTTAAAGAATATATAATCGCTTCTTCCATATTTGTTCCAGAACAAGGAACATGCATTTTCTGAATAATCTGACATGCTGTTTCTGATCCAGCAACAGATTTTACATGAAGTCTAATTTTACTCTTCAAGACCACAGAGTTTATAAGAAGGCCTAAGCAGTTTGGAGCATTATGAAGTAATTTTGATTAAGAACAGATTTAATTTCAGTCAATACAGACTACAACTGTGTGCAATTTTGCAATCTCATAGACTAGTTAAAACCCAGTTCATGTGACAAATTTATTGTGAAACCAGAAAAAAAAATTAGCAGCGTTGGGGGAAACAAATTATTTTGAAGACTATATGACTGCATATTAGCCTAATGCCTCTACCATGCCCCTCTTATTTTATTTTTTATGGAAATAATATTGTTCTTCATTGAAATACACAGTCTCAACTATAAAGATAAAGAATGCAAAAAGTAAAAAGAAAAATCCAGTATCACCCATAAAGACACTAAAAATTTGTCTGCTAATAGATTATTTTCACTGTCTGATGCCATTTATCAAGATTCTGTAAATCCAGTTGTTGGACATAAAGAAAGTACAATATCCTTAAGGCCACATACAGCTCATTTTAGAAATCTGTTTTGACTTCATACTTCCTTTCCTTGATTTCTAGTCTCAGATCATGCTACACAAAGAATCACTCAAGCCAACAGTCCCTATTCCACTGTGAAGTGTTTGTGAGAGATATTGCAAAGCTGGTAAGTTGTAGTAGCACATCAAGTATTGAAAACACCAGAACTAAAATAGAAAATTAGGGAACGATGGATCAGAAAAAATTAAGGGCGGGGGGGGGAGCAGGGAGAAACAATCAGATTAGGTCTTTCACTGACATGTCACCACTACCTGTTGCAACAGTAGTGTGGTTGCAGATGTGACTGTAAGGATTTAGGAAAGACACCATATGTAGCAGGAGGTAATACCTTTTACTAGAGGAATTAATGCAGAGTAAAAAGAAAGAAAAACTTTTGGGCACATGCCCTTCTTCAGGCTTGCTATTTCTCTCAGACCTTGTCTATTTTATTAATTTTTGTCCTTTGATCAAACAGATAAGCTTTGTGGCCTGACAAGAAGAAGGGTCTATGGTCTATGTGTCCAAAAAGTTTAAACATTTCTTTCTTCGACGTCCTGTTGCTCCAATGAAAGCTATCTACCTATCATTGGAAATGTTGCCTCGGTTCCTTTTCACATTCCACACAAACTCTGAAAATTCCCTCAAGTAATTCAGGTGAAAGGGAAGAAATATCTGCTTCTCCTTTTGTCTCTGGCATTGCATAGTCATGCAAAGACCAGAACCCAAAGTACCAAAATATTATAGGAAAAGATACTATCATGATAATTCCACTTTGACAAGCACCAGGAAGGACTAGAAATCTCATGGGAAATTACCTTCTCTTGAGATTTCCAAACTAATTTACAACTCAGGGTCAAATTAGCATTCTCATCTTCATTAGCAATAAGAACCAAAACCCAGAAACAGCTTAAGATTCTTCAAGCTTCAGTAAGAAAGACAGGACTCTCATCTTTCATTTGTCTACTCAGTGTCTTACGATGGCCAGTCTATATCTTAATAGATAATGACTTAAAATCTGAACAGAGTTTGAACAAAAGCATTTCAAAGCTCAGAGAGTTCTGTTACCAATAAGCCTGGTCTCTATATAATGAAATGCATTCTTTCAGGCCTAATACTACAGACTTGGCAAAATAAATGCCTTTGGTATGAGCAAAAATTCCAAACGAGTCTTGCAATTGCCCCTCTAAAGGGTCATTTATTGTGCATGTTGTTTATCAGCATGTGTCTGAAATAAATGCTGCTTCAATGCAAAGCAACAGGAGGTCACATTATATATAATCAGTAAAATTTGTTATGACTTGGTTAACTTTCTAAAATGACAATCTATGCCACATCTGCTATTACATTTATGTTTTATGCATTACTGAAATGCAAAAAAAAAAAAAAAAGAGAAAATAAAAGAATAAAAACCCTTTCCACTGAGCAGCTGATATAGTTGTCTTTAACTGAAAGATCACATGAACTAATCAAGAATCAAACACTTCACCTTTAAAATACCAAACCATCTGGCTGGCTGTCCCATGATAAATCTCAATGATAAATGTCTTTGGTTTGATGTTACAAAGGAACCACAGACCTGCTCAGTTTTGGCACAGCTGAAAACACACTGGCAACAGTAGAATAGAACTCAGATGTCCAAAATATAGAAGTAAATCATTTTGACCTGCAGGGCGCAGTATATTTAGAGAAAACCCAACTGTAACAAAATAAGCAAACAAACAAACAAAAAAAAATACCTCACCACTGTCACCTCCGCAAAAAAAGAGATGTTTGAACTCATCAGAATTTTTCTCCAGAGAAGCAGACTTTTTTAAAAAAATTAATATTTTTCTTAATTGCATTTTGCCAGATATACAGCTTTGATCAGTTTGATGAAGTGCAACTAGAGGTCTTGAGTTTTCAAAAAAAAAAAAATTTAGAGCATGTTTATTTGTTGTTTGGTTTTGTGTTTGATTATTGGTGGTGGTGGTGGTTTGTTTTTATCTCTACAATTCCAGACAAAGCATAAAGCTTGAAATGTGCATGAAAGAAACTATGACATCCTTCGATAACTCTATTCATATTTTTTCAGTGTGTCATGATTGTTAAGGATAGATCAAATTAGGCTGGAAATTCTGAGGCATTATGGCAAAAACAATAATAAAACCAGCTCAATTTTTACACAGATAAAAAGTTACATAAATTTCACCACATCTGAACATAAGAATTCCACACTTACACAAAAGTACAGTGTGGATTTAGGTTTTAGGTTAAAAGCTGTATTAACTTTCTCATGCCAATGTTTCCTGAACGCTCTATTCACTCCAATTGATGACACCTAAAAAGGCAAATGCAACTCCAAAAAGATGGCTCTTCTAACTCACTTTTTAAAAGAAAAAAAAAAAAAATTCTTCTGGGAACATAACCCAAAGTTTGGTAAACTGCAGCAAAGGTGAATAAAATCTTTTAATCTTTCAACATTTTCAACAACACTTATTGCATTCCTATTATATGCCTACTGTGTAGCCAAACAAGATAGTAACAATCTATTAATAATTTCTCAAAACTTCTCTCTGTAATGTGTCAGGCATTTAAGTGCTCAGCTCTGAATTCCCCTTCCCTTACAAATTGACCTTTGCTGGCTGATGTCCTTTCAATGTAAAGGTTCTGTAACTGCATTTGGAAGGCTTTTCTCCAGGTAATAACATTGCAGCTTTTCCCAGTATACTTATCTTCTGCTTTTACTTCACTTGATTTCTTTCCTTTTCCTCATTGTGCATACCACAGACAATCATCCCAGGGATAATTCTGTCTGCTTTCACTAGACAGTTACTCTGTCTTTTTGGCCAGTGATACACAATATTTTCACCTTTCTTCAAGGGTTCTTTCTGTTAGGCCCTGCATATTTTTTTTTTCTTATTCCCCTTCTGTTTCTGGATATTAATTTTATTTCTCTCATTCCATTCTGCTGTTCAGTTATTTAACGGTACTGAAAGACATGGATGATTCTTCTATATCCTTGCTTATATATAGTACTTAAGGTCACACAAATGCATTGCCTCCTATCCAACCAATGCTATTCATGCTGCTTAGCAAAGATATATCAAGTATCTTGAATTTAACTCTTCTTTTTGTGCAAAGGCAATTTTTCTAGACATCTGACCATTTTCATTACCATATATTGAACTCCTACCAGGCTACAGATCTTTCAAAGTAGTTAATCAAGTTACCACAGCATTTGGATCTCTCAGAGACACTTATGGAGGGTAATAGAGGGGTTACACACGTTTCCAGTCCCCAATTCATCTGTCTTTATTTTCCAGTCCTATAATTTCATAAACTTCTAATTTTCCTATTCACTCTCACATATATCAGTGGGTGTCATGACACATACTTTCCAGGTTTGTGAATCTATTTAAACCATTCACTTTCTCCTAAAATTTTAGCTTGTATTGTTTTCAAGAGTAATTCTACTAGCCTGTTTAGTTACTCTATTTCTTCACAAATAATTTTCCCCATCAACAACAACAAAAAAAATCATAAGAGTCTCCTAGCATTACTCAAATTCTGCACTAGGGATTAGGATACTAAGGGATAAAAAGACATGGAAATAGTACAGGGTCTGGAAGAGACAAGCAGAGCAACAGGACTGAAGTAAGCAAACACTATCAAGACAAAAGGTTGTGGGGAAAATCCAAAGGGCCCATAACTGAAAAAAAAAAATACCCAAAACAAAAGTAGTCTGTGTTATTTTGGCAGACAGAAATACTGAAATATGGGAAAGGACAAGCGTGCAGAAAATTTAGGCAGCGTCCGGGATCTCACAAGATGATCCGTTCACATTCCCATCATTTATTTCTACTTTTCCTTTGGATCAAAGTGAAGAAGTCAACATGCAATTCACACTCAATTCATGTTCATCAGAATGATATCCAAGCATTCCATCAGGAAACGTATTACTTCAGTCAAACTGTGATATTATCTTACTTCTTTCTTTACATGTACTGTCATACTGGGAATTGTGTCCAGCAGAAGGTAGTGGAGAATTGGATCTCTTTCATTGCTCAATTTGAATTTCATGCTGTATGCCATGTGGGTAAATACCTAACATCTCTCAGAAAACTACAATGGGATAACTCCTTTGGGAGATTAAGTCATTACCCTGTTCCAGTGATTACAACGTGCCCGTGAAAGCTGTAATCCAAATGGGAAGACATGCTTTCCTCCGCAATTAATGACTATAAAGAGACAGGAGATCAATATTTGTATTGATGCTCTTGTAAAATTTACATTTTTATCTTATTGTAAAGACCTGTGCTTTTTCATTTCCTTCAGAATCCAATCTAACTTTTAGTATCCAAACTATGTTATACTTAATAGATAGGCTTCTGAATATCTTATGAAATGCTCAATATACTGCATCTTTTATAGGCATCATTACTTGAAAGTGGGAAAAATTATTTGTGAAATACAGAACTTTATTTTTTTACCTACTTGCAGCTAACAAGTTTACTGAAATACCTACTGTAAGACTTCCACTAATATTTGATCATTTCATGTTCAATCAATCCCTCTAGCAGCTTTCTAAAAATCAGGAGCAATGAATGACAGAATTAACTATACAACAGAACTACGATAACAGTTTAGACCACAAAAATGAGATTTAAAAGAAACTGTAGGAAAAAAAAAAAAAACCAAACCAAAAACCATCACCACTGTTAAAAACCCAAAACAAAATAAAACCCAAAATAGTCCAATATTTAGAGATAAAGCTTAATTTTCACTTTTTTTTTGACCAAAACCTAAAAGATCTTTACCAAAATCTTTGCTGAACTAGAACTGAGCACAGTTGCTGGAGCAGCTATATGAGGTAAAACTTCATCACTTCTCTATGTATGAAACACACAATCAGTAGTATTAATTTCTTGAGTGTTCTAAACCTACACTTATTTATGTTTATGATCTATTATAAAATACAATATGGATAGAATTTCCTTTCATAGTGTACTGACACCGTGGACAACAAACTAGTTGTTATACCACTATAGGAAGAACATATTTGAAGTTGCCCTTAGCTTAATACCCTTACTCTTAAGGAGGCAAAAGCCAAAGCAAATTGTAAACATTGGTACTGTAACTCGGAAATAACTTTAGGTTGCCCTTACACAAAAACCAAAGCCAAAGGAATTCCCAAAATGTGGTTAAGAAGATGTCATTATTTTTTTACTGTGATAATAACGTAAAAGTGCCAGAAAAGTCAAGAATTTTTCTCTTGATTCAAATGATTCATGGGTATGAATGTTGAGAATGAAGTCTTCAAAAAACTTTGAATGATAAATTTGCTATTTTTGCAAGAAAACATTAGCAAGCAAACATCTCAAGAAGTTCCACATCAATTTAAAAATATTTTATTCCAAATTCAATGTTTACCTTTTATTAGTTTAAATGTTTTAAATCCTCAATATTTATCTTTTTAATACTACTGAACTTGATTTTCATTGTATTTAATGTTTTAAGAACGTACTACCATTAAATCTTAAGTAGTTCTTTAAATTTCAAACATTACATCAGAATTTTCATTTTAAGATGGAAAATGAAGACAATAAATGCATTCCTGGAAAGTTCAGCTTTCATTAACTCCTTAAACCAGGAGTAGTCATCCAGCTTTTCTCTGGTAGCAGTTAGGCCTTATCTTGATCAAACTCTCTGTTGAGTGATCAAACCTACAGCACATACACAGTTTGGTAAGTTGATCTGTGCATGTATGGCAGGTCCAGAAATTAAGTGTTAACTTTATAGCACATTTACACAGCTAAGTCTTTGCCCGTTCCTGAGCAGCTCATGGGAAAAAGACTAGCCAGGAATGGGCTGTCACTGCCAGAACAACTCGTTAGGGCTATAGCATACTCCATGTCAGTGTTGGAGAGGCTCCTGAGAAAGGGAACAGCCAGAAACAGAACAGAGGATGGACAAATAGGTCTAGCAGACCACATATGGCTGGAAGCATCATTTGGGTACCCCTGCTGGAAACCATAAAAGTCTATAAACTTTGTGGAATAAGCACTATTACATTCCCAGGTGAATGTATCCCACTATCTTTGCCATAGATGGTGCTATCCATTTCACATCAAGCAGGGAAAGATATACAATTTCTTTGATGAGTTATACACAGATCAAGACCATAAACAATTGTGAAAAAGCATGATGAAGGATGATGTTTATTACATTTTTTTCTTATATGCTGGAAGGAGAACAATCCACCTCTGGAGGTGTCTCTGTTCTGCTGCCTGCAGATGTTTGCAGAAAGTTCCTCTTCCACCCTCTAGTTCTGGTGGCTGAAGTACAATTTGAAACTACAAAATGCCTCCTTTGCCCATTGTCTCTTAAAAAAAAAAAAAAGTGCTAGTCATAGCTCCTGCTTAGCTAGATGATAGAAGGCGATAATCCTTTCTGGAATGTCACACTTAATATCTACTTTGGGTGTGATAAACACAAAATTCCAAGGAGATTAGCACTTTAGAATCCATTAAAAAACTTTGCTATGGCAAGAAGGAAACCCAAGGATAAAATTAATAAAAATATATGGAAATATTTTGTAAAACCACAATATATGTTTTTTATCAACAAGCTTCTAATAAGCTTTCACGCTGGTGAAAAGGAAATTTCTACCAAATGATGCTGAAAGTCTGTTATTTGCAGTAATGGGGAATAGAGTAAAAATATTCATAGCATAGTTTTGGGCTGGAAGGGAACTTTTAAATGTCATCTAGTTCAACCCCCCTGCAATAAGCAGGGTCATCTTCAACTAGATCAAGTTGCTCAGAGCCCTTTCCAATCCAACTTTCAAAATTTCCAGGGATAGGGCATCTACCCCCTCTCTCTGGGGAACCTGAGTCAGGGTTTCACACACTTGTGAAAAAAAAAAAGTCTACCTTCTGTGAAGTCTAAATCTACCCTCTTTTTGTTTAAAGCCATTACACCTTGTCCTATTGCAACAGGTCCTGCTAAGGAGTTTGTCCCCATCTTTCCCACAACAAGGTCTTCCCAGAGCCTTCTCTTTTCCATGCTGAACAACCCCAACTCTCTTAGTCATTTTTGTAGCCTTCCTCTGGTCTTACTGCAACAGGTCCATGTGTTTCCTGTGCTGAAGGCTACAGAGCTGAATGTTGTTGCTCCAGATGAGGTCTCATGAAAACAGAGTAGAGAGGCAAAAATCACCACCCTTCTTTTGATGCAGCCCAGGACACAGCTGGCTTTCTGGGCTGCAAGTGCACCTTGTCAGCTCCTGTCCAGCTTTTCAGCCACCTTCCTTCTTGGGGTGGCTGCTCTCAATCCCTTCATCCCTCAGCCTGCACTGACACTGGGGGTTGACCTGACCCAGGTACAGGATCTTACACTTAGCCTTGTTGAACCTCATGAGGTTCACAGAGGCCCACTTCTCAAGCTTTTCCAGGTCCCTCTGGATGGCATCCTATCCCTCAGGTGCATCAACCACACCACTCATCTTGATGTCATCTCCAAACTTGCTGAGGGTGCACTCAAAACTACTATGTCATTGATGAAGATGTTAAACAATACTGCAGCATGGGCCCCGAGGGACACCACTTGACACCAATCTCCATCTGGACATTAAGCCATTAACAGCTACCCTCTGGATGCAACCATCCAGCCAATTCCTCATCCACTAAACAGTCCACCCATCAAAGCCATAATTTAGAGAGAAGGATGTTGTCAGGTACCACATCAAAGGCCTTACAGGATTCACTTGTAGCTCTTCCCTTGTCTGCTGACATAGTCACTCCATCATAGAAGGCCACTAGGCTGGTCAGGTAGGACATGCCCTTGGTGAAGCCATACTGGCTTACTGGTTAGTGTGTGTCTTGTAAGAGATCAGCAGCCACAGCATCCATGGTGACCAAGCTGCTCTATAATAATTTGTAGTCTATAAGGAGAGGGATTGGACTAGATGATCTCCAGAGGTCCCTTCCAACCCCTACTATTCTGTGGTTCTATTGATTTCTTGTCTTTCTCAAAATAATCAATACATACATATTGACGCATTAATGGTAAACTAGTTTTGAGGACAGATTTATCAAGTTCTTCAGAACAGAACAGATGAGTCAGCTCAGGCAATATGTTCAGAGAGAGACTAAAAGCCTGGGAATGTAATTCCCAGAGGGATGGCCTGATGGATACAATTCCACAGGGACAGTTTCTGACCACTGTCAGAAAGTGCTGCATATCACAGTGGTGCTGTTTCCAAATCTTCCTAGATTAAAATCATTGTCATTGAAACGGATAGGGAAAATCCAGGACACAGTGTTGGAGACCAAAGGGATGAGACAGAAGTATTAAGCTTTGGTCTAACAAAGATGGAAAAAACCCCTCACAAACTCACCCAGATCTGTTAGAATACACTAATTCACTTGATTAAGTAAAACAATGGGAGGAAACTTTCATTCCATTGCATAGAATTTCAAGGAGAAAGAATGTGAAACCATAGATAAAATTTAGCTGTTCAAACATGATTATTGAAGGTAAATATATTCATCTCCTGCAGTCTATTATCTACATTTTAAAGGTTCGTATTGGTAAGGCAGCAGCATCTCTGTGCAGATAGATACCTTAACCAAGAGAATTCCGTGCTATGGAAACAATAACAGCATACAAGACTGCAGGTGGGATAACATGAATTATCTGACCATAAATATTCCAGAATGGATATAGAACATGGGAAGTTCATATGACAATTCAGACTAGTATTGTGGAAATTTTATGAGAAAAGAGAATGTATTCCCAACAAATAACAAGGTGAAATGAAAAGCTTTTTGGAGTAAATTAAAAAAAAAAATAATCATGGAATTTTGAAATCAACTGTAATCCATTATTCAGCCTAAACCCTCATTGTGTTCATTTAAAACAAATGCCAAATAGCAGCCACATGAGATACTTCAAATTTTAGCAGCCAATATAGGAAACCCTGTTGGCAAGCCACAAGGAAGCAAACAGATCTGCCAAGTGCAGTGAACATTGCGAGATCGTAAATGTCCACTAACTCTTCTAATTGATTTATATTTGCATTCTGCTTCTCGGTTTATTGTTGAAACTGTTGAACTTTTGATTGCACAGTTCCTTGTACCGAAGGCCACTTATTTATGGTAGTGCAGAGGCAAGAAGGAAGACTGATAATACAGTATGTCCATATATTAGGATACTTACAATTAGTTGTAGTATTAAATACATACTAGATCTTTATGCAAAGGCTTCCAGTCAGGAAAGGAGAGACATGGGAGACTGAATCAAAAATGGCAGGAAAAAGACTCATGAAAATTACTGACATTTTGCCATTAATTGGTAAGGTGAAAATATTCCATTGGAGTCCACAATAACATTATAGAAATTTTATATTTTTTTTTATTAAATACACAGGATTAAAATTTAATGACTAAAATAAAAGTTCTTCCTGAACAGAAATCAGATCTCTCTGAATTTTAGTTTCTTCCTTGCAGATTAATAACACAGTTTAGTATTTCCTGCACTTATTGATGGAAATTCATGTCAGAAATATTGGCTAGCATAAAGCCAAGATTTCCTATAATGTCCCAAATTAGTTGGCTACCACAGGTTCATGGATTATTAATGCATCTCCTGTTGGCATTCTGCCCTATACCATTTTTCATTGAAATATTAAACCAAATTCAATCTTTTCTAGATTTTTAGTAACGTGAAGCTTGAAAACAGCATTAACCCCTGTTCCAACAGTCTCTCATTCAATAAGACTTTTAGGCATATACTTAAAACCACCCATATTCAGCAAAAGAGAAAAGCACGTAATGGAATTTAAGTGACTTTTGCTGGATTAGGGCAAGCAATGCAATTGATCCTGTTAAATAAAACTCCACACTTCACAAGAAGGGAGATCAGCTTTTAGAGAGCTTTGTTTATATTAGTAAACTGAATTCAGATTTTTTTAACTGGAACAAAAAATTTAAATAATTTAGCATAAACAGTCAAACTGATTTTTTTTGCAACAAGAAATTAAGATACTTCTTGACATTCAGACAAGGCTGTAAAATTGGGTACTAGGTGGGAATTTTCCTAAATAGCTAAATAAATTTAAGATTTTTTTTTAAGATAATGATGAAAATTTTTTTTTCTTGTTTTTCATCTGAAGTACTACTAAGAGTTCTAGATCACTAAGAAGGACAAATAAATTCAACAGAAGTTAGTATCTATGTTTTGTTTAACAGAGTGCCTGACAAGGTTAAATAACAATAGGAGTAACATACATTACATAAAATATATATACTCACAGAACTTAGACTCTCATTCCTCATAAATGGCCCAGTAAAGTACTAATATAGTTACTGGAATCTTTAATGACACTTAAATCTTTTCCGCTATTTTTATGCCCCAGTTGTTATTCTTATACAATAATTCTTTATTGTTGGGAATTAGAAACTGCAACATGAATCTTCTTTATAAATAATAGCATTTTTTCCTCTTTCATCTTGAAAAATTTGAAGATACTAGCACACAGTTTAGAAGTGAAATCACTATCCTAACCTTCTCTCCCTGTTGAAACCAAAAGGCAGCAACATTCCTTCCAGATGTGCAATAAGAAGAGAGAGTCACTCCGTTCCCAGAGGATGCAAGAACTCTTAGAATTTCAAAGGCTGATGCCAAGAAACCCTGCCAGATACACTTCAGAAAAAATGTTTGATGAATTACTATGGTGAGCATCAACTTTTCAGATAAATGACTGAAAATAAGCTAGTTTATATCTCAATGGAGAGGATAAATTTCCTTTATTCTTTGGGAACTTGAAGTATGGAGAAAGCTGTTGACCGTTCCACCTCTCCCTGAACTAAAAACATTCTACTAAAAATGTGTTGCTTTCCAAATTTCCTTTCACTGTGGCTCAATAAATTTAGTCAGAGAGCAAGAAGATGTCCACAGAAATTCTTACACAACAGTATGACAACCAAGTGATTTGTAAACTGGCTGAACTCTGTACAGAAGATGGAAATTACCGATCTGCAATGTTAAACGCATAACTAATGCACAAATTCTATGAAGCTTCAAGAATGAAAAGAAGGGAAGCTGCAAAATATGGTTACAATGTTGACTAGTACACATAAACTGTACTATATTATAAACAAATGTGATTACAACATGGGCTGCAAAGAAATATTGACATGGTTGAATGTTATTTAAAAATCAGCAGTGTGGTAATTTTTATCACAGAAGACAAATTCTTCTGTGATAAAGCCAAAGCAACAAGGAAGGACACACATTGGGACAGAAGCTTTTAATTCCTCAACTATATAAGCTGATCCTACACTTTCTCCTACACTTGAGAGCAAAGGAAAAGCTAAAGCTAAAAGCTAAAATCTTTACTCTGTAGCCCAAAGTACCTACATGCAATAACATGTCTTTAAAGAAAGAAAGACAAAGCATTTTTATTGACTGACACGGGCAAGTTAAGAGACAACTTTCAGGACTGTTATAAGAATTGGCCAGCAATCACACAGATTCATTTTGCATGTCTAAAGTGATCAAAAATGATTTCTTATTGCATAGAACTGAAATAATTACAATCGTACAGAATGGGATTATCTTCTATGAGAGGGTCAGAAGCAATGTTAAAAAAAAATACGATCAAGGGCAAACTTGCCCTTGAAGAACATAAAGTACTTCTTCAAAGTAGTGCAAGTTTTTTATGGCTTCTGACTTCATATTCCTCTTCTACTCCCCTGCATGCTTCTAAATAATCCTGGTACTATTCAAATTACTAAAAACAAATAATATTTGTCTATAAGGAAGTCTTTTTGTTGAAAAAAAAAAGAAAAAAAAAAAAAGAGGGCTTACTTATTACCACATTTCTTTACTGGCACAGAATCTGAGAAAAACCTCAAGGTGCAAATGATCTGCAGTCTATTTAACATCATGGTTATTTATTTTTATGGGCACTCATTATTACTCTTTACCCTAAATTATAGGTACATTCCTGGCTCCATTTCCCTCTGTTCTGTAATCTTTATAATAATATGGTTTTTCAGATTTCCAAATCCTCCTCAATACCTCATCAATCAAAAATGCCTGTAACATCCACTAGTTGTTATACTGGGCAGAGACAGCAAACCATGGAACCATAGCTCGGACCCCAGATAAAGACCTTACTCATATCCCAGGACTGGGATACATGCCATAGCGGGGATAGCATTTCCTAAGAAAACCTGTTTTGCAATATCTTAAACAGAGTCTTTGCATACAAACTGATATGCACTGAATTAGTGTTTAAATACCCCAGTTCCTACTTTATTATGGATTATGTGCTGAACTAGTTCTGTCAAGTTTAGAACAGAATGCTATAATTTTGACGAAATCTAAGTACACGCATCTTTTTCCATGGAAACAGTATTACAAGTATGCCCATTTCTTCTGTCACAGAAAATTTTCATGAATATTTTGATAAACAGCTGTTACACCATAGTAGTTTATAGCCATAATAGTATCAGCTTCAGCAAAGAAATGACACAGCGTCAGAAGTGATCACATAACACTTAATTATTTTTGTGAACAACTCAGAAAAGTATAGTGTGCATCATTTCAATTTTTGGGTTTACTGGACAGGAAAAAACTTGTGCTATGATGAAAAAGCCCTTGCTTTGCTCATCATCTACCCATTAAAGCTGAGCTGGGCTGCTGTCACTCTCTTCTCAATACCTTATAGAAGAGTGGGTTTGAACAGACTCTAAGTGATACTTTTCCTGAAACTGTGTTTTGTAATTGCTTAAGAGAAAGTCTGTTCCAAAAAGAGGGATCCTGTAGTAAAATAAAAAAATTTTTTTAAGGGCACTATATTACATATGCAAATAAAAACCATTTATTAAAATGCAAGTGGTATATCATTAAAAGAACAACCAATGCACTACAGGTGAGATTCTCCTAGAAATATATATATATGATGTAGAAGAAAATAACCTCTATAGGCTACTTTGAAAATTGTAGCCCACCTGTGTCGAAGGTTCCTTGACACGTTCAGAAGGACAGTGATGTCAGATACCCTGCATTGTTAATTCTCACCTGTCTCTCTACATCCTCTCTCACTTTTTTCTTTTATTTATTTTTTACACTTGATGAGATTTATTAATCAAGATTAACAGCTATATATTGAACTACACAGGCTGCCATGACTATACAGTGATTTGGACCATGCTTAACGTGTTCATTTTATCCTGTGGGAAGTTTTAAAAGATGTACAAATATATTGCCAGATTGCAAAAATAGAAGTGACATGGGAAAGTCAGAATGATCCAGACAGGAGAACTAACTCTTGATACCATGAAAACAAGTACTTTGCAGACAGCAGTGATAAAGAATATATCATTACAGTTATCTAAGGAGTATGAATGCCTTTGACATTAACATTTCTATTGGACTAAGTGTTCTAGTTATTAAATCCATGGACCAAGAATTAGGATACTTAAGTCCATACAGTTCCACATTTTGTCTTAGCCACTACACACAGTGCTTCTGATTCACCTTCTTAAATATAAAAGTAAGGAAAACAATATTTCCTGTCTTTATTTACTGCCTATGAAATCCATTAACTAAGTAAATGCACTAGGACATGCATAACTTCTTGCTACAACACATGCTTGAAAATAGATCCATAAAAGATTTCATGATACTCAAATAAGGTGACAATATAGCTGTAAGAGGAAAACCGCTCTTATTTAAATATTCAGAAGGAGAAAGCATAACATCCTCAAGAACAGTAAAGGAAATGCAGTACCCAAACCCTTTAACTTTTCTCCAAAGCAGCGTATGTCATTAAAAGTCCTCCTATATTTCAGTAAAAAACAGTAGTGCCCAGCATTAACTTTTTATTAGACATGCCATTTACATCCATAACAGGTAAAAATAAATAAATCAAATTAACCTTGGTAAATTCCACAATAATCCTGCTGTGAAAGCAGCATAAATTCCTTTGTTTTCTCTTAGAACCATCTTTCTGATAGTATAAACAAAACAAACCAAAAAATAAAAAAAAACAGAAAGGAAAAAAGAAGACAAGAAAAAAGAAGGCAATTCTCTCATGAGCTTCAGAAAGTAACCTTTCCCTATTACTCTTACCTGAGTCAAGAATGCATATGATGTGTTACTACCACACAGGTATTTAGATAGATTCTGAGGCACTGGGGGTTGAAGTCAAGAAAAGGAAACACTTCCCATGAGTAGAATTACTAAATCTTTCTCTAAACAAATACAAAGACTGGAGACGGCAGGTGCCAGACCCTTTGTTAATTGTGCCCCAAGGCTCCAAAGCTCCCTGCCTTATGACATTAGATCAAGCTCCCTGCTTTCAAAATTCCTATTCTTTCAAGCTTTTTTACTTGCTTAGCCAAGCTCCACAGATTATTGCATTGTAAGTGCCCAGAGACTCTCTACATAAAAGATTTACTTCATAAATGCAGATTGCTTTGTTAATCAGAATCTCTTCACTCTCTCTGGCTTGTTAGCCAAAGCAACTCTCAGGCCTTTCCTAGTGCTCCTAGTTTTCCCTCTTTTTTTTTCTTTATTAAGCATCAAGGCAACAAAAAAAATGATAAAAAGCTAACTTAAAAAATTTAATTCGGCTATGCAACAAGCATTGCACAATGTAGGAGGAGGCTTTAAAACAGTTAGAGAAGGTTCTGTAGTTGCTCAAAAGCACACCCAAACACATCAAATGTAACCCTGTTATTTCCTAGATCATACAAGCAATCTGTGGGATTGTCCTCTGGCTTTCAATACTCACATGTAATTTCTTTTATGTTTGTATGAGATAACACTCAATTCTGCTTGTCTAGGCTTCTCACAGGGTATTAGAGTTACATGAGGGAAAAGGTAAAAAGCATGAGTTGACTAATGAAATCTGCGAGAGAGCACTTTTTTGTCTAAATATTGAAGTGATTGTCAAGGAGACAGAAGCTCTGACCGTATTTCATCTTCAAATTATGATTGTCATTGTTCATAGTCTAAAAGAAATCTGACAGCCATCCTAAGATTTAAGATTCATAAGTATCTTTTCAATGACATATTTCAGTGCATTTGATTACAGAAATTACAATATGATCTATTTCACACTGCCCCCCCCTTCTGATTTAACCATGTTATCTATCAAGCTCTCATTGGAGAGGTTAAATCTCATCTAGCTGTTCTTAGGCATCTCAAATTCTATTTCCAAATCCAGAATCACCAAGATGTTAGTACTGATGATGATCATTCATAACATTTAAACTACTTAAAAAGAGGAGCAGAAAGTTTGCATATGTCTTGGACAGAATTCACCCATAAGGTTCCATTTATTCTGTTGCCATGTAGAACTTGGCAAACAAGATCAAAATACCCAAGATCGATATTTGAATGGAAGCTTCCTAGTATCTATCTAGGCACTACATGAAATGTTCACACTTACGAAAAAGTATTTCTCCTCCTGAGTTACTCTCCTAATATCCTGTCAACAAGCTTTTAAATTACATGGAGTTACACTTTAGAACGTGATAGAAAACTGACATACTGCCTAGAAGTGGTGCTCAAAAGTCTGTAGCCTACATTTCACCTATGGGAAAAGGAATATTTAGATGCTTCCACACTGACCTAAATTTGCTCCCAAGATGCCTGAGCTTAGTAGTAAGGAATATAGATGTAGCCTCGTGAGTCTTCAGGGAAGCTCTACAGAGACAAAGTTGCTTTCCTCAGAAGCTCAGTAGTCAATGGCTGACTAATAGAGAGCATATTACACATACACAAACACAGACCTTGTCATCCTCCAACTTTTTAATTTAATAGTACAAATACGTTGCTCAGTAACTGATTTGGAATGAGTTTATGAGAAGCATCAATGCAGCAATAACTCACTACATATGACATCGTAACCTCTACATGTATATTTTTTTGCCCCCTCCCTCAACATTTCATTACCCAGCAAGACAGACTTGGCTGAAAATCTGAAAAGTCTCATCGCATATCCAGCCATATGTGCATGGCTAAAACACCTGCAGGTAGTTGCTTTAAAGCACAGAGATGCCTAGCATGTGTATGGATTTCCTCCACATAATCTGTGCAGGTTTAACTTCAGCCAGGGGGAGAAACAGCCTAGAGATTCCCCTCTTACCTTAACATGTTTTCTTCCAACATGGTACTTCTAAGCTACAGATCAGAGAAGCCATTCCCTAAACCGATTGAAAAATCTTTAGTATTAAGCCCATGAAATCTGACACTCAACAAGAAACAAAAATCAGACTTTTTTTTATTAGGAAATAATAGAGTACTATTTGGGGCCAGGGGATGGGGGGGATTTATCTCAAAATCCGTAAAATAGGGCAGTTCAAAACACCCAAAAACTGGTATTAAATAGTTTGCCTTCAAACTTAAAAAAAATATTTCAAACTGTGAAAAAAACACACATAAGATAAGGAAGGCACTATTTCTTTTATTTAAAAAGAATAAATGTCAGGTCAAGCATCCATATTTTGGTTTTTGCTTTGCATTCCACTCTTTGTGCCATTAACATATTTAAAAATGCTTACAATGAAAGGTAAAGTGAGTTTGAACTTCACAGATCAAATTGATTAGAATTTACTATTGTGCTTTTATTAATTTAAAAGTACTTTCTGAAGAAGAAACCAGGTAAAATTCAGTGTTATCAGAATAATTCTGTTTGAATTTTAAATAGCTCCTATAATATCAGCCAAAATAGTTCTATAAATTTTAAGACTGGGTTCCTTACTGTCAAGACCTCGTTTTGTGGATCAGATGCTGTTTGCCTTCCCAAACGTCTCCTTGGGACTGAAGTGCTACACAACTTTCTAAGCTAACTTAGAAACTGGCACCTTCTAAAATTTCTGCAGAATATCTCTATGCTTGGCCTGTCACATACACAAGACTAAATCCCCCCAAACCTCCAGAACTTCACAGTAGCAGTATTAATGCTTCACCATTCCTGCCTGTGGCAGTGTGAAAAAAAAAAAAAAATTACACAGTACGATTTGACTCCCTGGTGAAACACTGTAGCTTCTTTAGGGAGTATGTTGACAAGGAATTATTTTAGAGCTTAAATATTAATCTTTCAGGAAAATACTGTCTCTGTGCAGGATAGATGATTTAGGGTTACAACTGCTTTCTTGCTTGTGACTTCTCTCACATGGATCTCCCACTCAGAATTTCTAGCTACTGTATCAGCCGCAGCAACTTGGTGTCTGCTCTCACCGGCCAAGTCGCCACTAGAACTCTTCCAAGTTGTCTTTGTACTCTGCAGGACATACCTGCAGTTCACATTTTTTTCTTTATTAATTTAACAAACTGAAATTCATATTTCAGCTTCTCCTGGGAACATTTTCTGCCTGAATTATGTTTCTTATATCTCCCAAGTGTATGCCATTTACAAGTCTTCCATTCTATTTTAACTAGTTCACACTGTCCAGATCCGAACACCTATCTTCCCTGAACACACAGACAGTAGGGAAAAAAAGCACACAAATGTTGGCAGAATAAGAGAATTTAGAGACATTAACAATATTTGAAGCACTTTCTCCTTTGTAGCATCTCTTGATGCTCTAATTCTGCTCATTTGTGGGACTGTTGAATAAAACCATTATACTCTGTTATTGCAAACAGATTTTTCAATGAAAAAAAAAATTAGCTGACAGCTTCTCTTTTACTTTATTATTAAACTCACCTTGGTAAAGGGATTAATTTTCATAATGACAGAGTGGAACAAAAGTGAAAAGAAAGCAGTGTGATGATGAACAGTTAGGAGAGGGACTCCTTCAGCTATCCTCCACATTTCTGCCAGCATTGTTATCTAGCACCAGTTTACGGGGCAGAGGCTGAGGGGCCATCTACCTATCTCCTTTTACTTTTATATCATCTGGTATTTCTTTTCCTTGACACATCATGTACTTTACATCAGTAGTGGCTGGCATCAGACAGCACCAAATTGCTTCTGAATGATCTAATAGCTTATATTTAATCTATTTATTATAAAGTTGGTCTCTCCCCTCCCCCTCCCCATGGAATTTATCATTCACTGCCTTTAAGAAGAAGGAGAAAAGCTGCCAACTTAATTAACTGGATGAGTTTGGCAAGGGGGGTGGGGTGCATTTGCTTGATTTGGGCAGGCGAGGTGGCTGTTTGGCAACTCTTGCTTTAAGATAAATTCCGGCTCTTCCATCAGTGTCCAAGGGCCTGCTCCTTTTATTTCATGGAAACAAAACCTAGGATTCAGAGAGACTGTTCCCACTCACAGTTCAGCAAAAATACCACCTGGGAGTTGCCTTCCTCCTACGAGGAAGGGGTAGAGATGGGATAGATGCTGTTTTTCTAAGTACATCTTTAAGTACACTGTTAAAACTATTGCAGTTGCCACTACTGCAGCAGCTAGTGGTGAGGAATCTAAGCCAGTGTGAGGAAATCCAGCACATTGGCATGGTAGCTCTGGAATTTTGGTACACATATGCTCTAGCTCCATTCAGACAAGGCACGCACACTGATTTAGTTCTCCATTCATTGTAAGAAGCCACGTCTATTACTACAAATGATTTCAAAAGAGCTAACTTGGGCCACGTGCTCTTTCCACCTCCCTGTATGTGACCCAACACTGAGCAAAAGAAAACAAATTCAGGGACTGCAATCTTACCTGGTCTTTAAGTAGACATCACAAGGTTTGCTTGCATCCCCCCTTGTACTGCATTCCTATGAAAGAACTCTTATTCACTAGCCTTACATTTTTTTCAGCCTACTGTGCTAAATATCATCATTACGTTTGGTAGGCATTCTAACAGAACTGCAATACAAATCTGTCTCACTTGAGAAGCAAAGCTTACGGTTCCTTAGGTTTTATAACATAGCACTTAGTACAAATTTGCTGAATTTTTCCAGTGCTTCACTACGTGATTTTAGGAGTCTATTTTCCCCAGTGGCACGCAAGTACTAAAATTGCACTGCATTGCATTTTACTCTCAGTAGGTGGGAAAATGCATACTCAATGGGTTATTTTCCATTCTTTATTTCAGCTTTATGCAGCCACAGGTGGGGGGTCTTTCAGGTGGTTGCCCAGGTTTACTAGGCACTTCAGAGCGCTTTCTTAAAAGGGTCTTACAAAATTCACCAATGTTGTCAATCATGCAGTAAAAGAATTTAATCTTGAGTAAACAGAAATAACTTTCAAAATCTCTCAAACTATAAAAGACAACTGAATGAATATCAACATAAAAGGGATCAATCATCCTCTGTTTGGTATGGTACATACAATAATTTCACTTGTTTATACTTATTGTTTACCTCTCTGTCTTCTCCCCTTCTCCCCAGGTGTGATCTCTCTGCCTAAGGGCATACAAAGCTAATGAAGGATGTCATGGTACTTACTATCATCTACTTTTCTAGCACTGAGGCTACTAACAGACCACAAAACATCACAAAGCAGGGGGAAAAAGGGAAGTTGTCAACCTACTTAACATTTGCTTGCAGAGCTTTGAAAGGAACTTTGATCAGCAAACATATGATTAGATCATGAATACAGATATTCATATCCTATAAAATGTTGACAGTTTTCTCTTCTTGCATAAGAACATGCCATGAAATCATACAAAGATACCCTTTTCTTTCCTGAAGGCAACACTTAAAGAAAGAAACCTTCACCCACTCCTAGCACAGCACACACACTGAACAAAGAAATGCAAAATACATTGCATCCTTTCAGCTGTTCATACTTTGGAAGAAATGTATACGTTACGGCAAGATGTGCACGCTATAAAGAACCAACACACAAGGGGATAAAATAGTTCCATTGCTGTTATGCAGATGGCTGCCCTTCTGACTCTGCAGGAAATTTCTTCCCTCCCCCCCCATATTTTAAAGTAGGTTTCTGCACATATTCACTATGTGGGATTTAGTACTTTGTTTCTGGTGACACCCACGTCCTCTTCATTCAGCTCAGTAACACTAACCACAGGACAGCAGCCAAGGTCATGCAAGCATCCTATCCTGTAAAGTAGTCTAAATCCTCAGAGAAATGCAGCTCAAAATGGAATGTCCAAATGATTTTAATCATAAGCAATGTAAAGAATCGTGAACAAGATTCAAATGCAGTAGTACTTTCTGCGTGCATGTCATTATCTTTTTCTCACTAGAGGGTACAGCTATTTAGAAAATGAGATGTACAAAATCAAAAATAAGATTCTATGCCCCATATGTTCTAAGGCCTATATTTGTACATCCAAAATGGTAGCAGTCCGTTAGGCAAATTGTCTTTCATAAATAATAATCCTGGTCTATAGAATATTTTGTCACCACACAGTAATATCTCAGAGGACAACAAGCAGTTTCATCTGCCAGAGCATCAAGAATCTCTTAAATTTTCCTCAAAAAATGCATTAAATGAAACAATGAACATTTACATTTTCACTTCAGACTCTAATTTTAATGAGAAAACGCCATCTCTTACGTTTCCAACATTTGATACACAGACTCTTAGCATGGGGCAGATATTTACTGCCTCTGGAATTAAAACATGCTCATATGAGAGAATATCCAAATGGAACATGCACTGTAAAGATATTTTTTTAACCAAGAGTATAAAGCTTTATCCTGCCTGTGTACCACAGAACAGTACAGGCTGTATGGAATATAGCAACACGTGTCTATATGTTATTAAAAACAGTAAATTCCCATTTAAACAAGGGTTACAATCTGTGCACTAAACACTCATTAATGGTTATGAATCAAAATAAAGGGGGGGGCCTTGTAGCAGGTGTGCACATCTATGAATTTCAATACATTGTAAAACTGTCTGTAGCCAACAGCTTCATCATTTGGCCTTTCTGAGCTTGGAGACAGGCAATTTTTCATGATTTTACTATTTCTGGCCAAACAAAAAGTTTTTAATTAAATATACCACATGATTCCAGATGTTTGTTTATTTGTTCCAATGAGGCTGTAAAAATGCCTGAATGATAAAATTGGAGGACTCTTGCAGAAACAGGCTAGGCTGGAGTGCTAACTAAACATGGGGATCTCTCAGGAGACTATTTGCACAGCACCGAGTGTGTGCTTTGAACCTGATTTCTCTGGAAGGGCTGTAATATTGCAACTCATGACTGGACTTATTTATTGTAAAAGATTATAAAGCCAAGTGGCAAATTTAGTAGAATTCTTTTTTTTTTTTTTTTTTTTAAATTACCAATTGCAGACTCATCATTAGTTCTCTTAGATATTTAAAGAAGATTTTAAATAGGTTTATGATTTTGGATCCCAAGTTTCCACTTATAGAAGCCAATGTTTTCTATGTTTTTTCTGCCACTTTACAGTCATGCTGCTTGGAGCTTGAGCATTCTCATGGTTTCTTATTGCCAGCATGACAAAATGAGCTATGTTGTGAAACATCAGACACTTTCTAGTCTACCCAAAAATATGAAGTTACAGTTTTTTCATCATTAATCATATTCCCTCTGATGTGACACTTGTATGGGTGACTGGGGCCCAGCCTGCTAGGTTAGTTTTGGCAAATATGGGAAAAGCTACAATGAAAACCTCAAAAATTACGGGAATAGTGACAAAAATATGGAAAACAGTCAGGTCTTCAACACTCAGATTGGGGAATGTGCACTGTGGAAAAATGAAAGTCTCTATAATATTTGGAAAAAAATGTTGATAATTTTGAAAGGCTGCCTGAGTCTTAGACTCCTAATTCCCACTAGATGCAGAATAGGAATTTTGTGCCCAACTCCTTAAATATTTAATAAAATTATAATCTATATTTGATTAACCACTTAATTACTCTCCCGTTGTCTTTTAAAGTCTTGCTGCAGAGACACCATATTTTACTCCCATGGAAACACAGCAGTCCAGGAAGTTCTCCTAGAACTTACTTCTGGTCAGCTTGGTCACACCCCTTGGGTTCACTTTCAAACCACAGAAAACAGAGAAAGCTCACAAATTAAAATATGCTGTCACTTAAAAACAAATCTTAACTTTTCTGACACTCATGAAAGACTTTGCACAAAACTGCAAGTCACTTTCTATGTCATCTCCAGCACATTCACCCCATCCTAGTTTCATGTGACTAGTTGGTCTCATCATTGCAATATACAACAAGATAACAATACATCATTCTTATGCTTATACTTTAACAACTTATGGTATCCTGATTCAAATCCAACATTCCTTGTACGCACAGACAAGATACTGTTGACCTTGTAAGTAACAAGAACATGAGTCCAATGACCCAGAAAATGTACCAACCACAATTTATTCCACATTTGGCAAAGTCTTTGTGCTTTGTAGAGAAGCATGCAGGCGCTGGCAGAGACTATCGCTACTGAGCAAATGAGATAAATTAGTCCACAAAAGACCACAGCTATTGGTGGTGGTTCTATTCCAGTAAAGAAATAGATTAAGGCTCAGGAGAGGTATTGCATGAGACCCTCTTTAATCTGCTCTTCTATTACTGCCCAGCAATAAATCACTCCATGGCCGAAAGCTGAATGAATCATATGTACGTGTAGCGGGCCTCTCGATTCCTTCAAAAGGCAATATTTTTGACTGTGTGTCAATTCACAGAACTGAGAAAGATACATAATGCATTTGCAGACTTGGGGCAAATACCAATATAGGTGGGCTTCTATTATCAGATGAAAGCATTTCACAACAGTAAGCCTTTCTAAGGAAACGTGCCTTCTAGCCTTTCTCCCCACCCACATTGTTTCACTCATCCCTTCTACCTATTCTTCTACCCACAAATCAACCATATCAGAAAAACTGTGGAGGTAATTAAATTAGCGTCCAGCTTGGAAAGGACAAATTACAGTTATGAAAGGTATGAAATTAGCCACACTGCTGAAGAAACATGGGTCAGTACTGTTCATCTCACCTCCAAGTGTAAGGTTTGGCAGGTCTACAGGCACAAGCAGGGTCCATCCAGCAGCAGCTATGAGAAAAGCCTGGCCTGCCTTTCTCTCAACTGCATCAGAAGCAGCTCACAACAGAGTTCTTTCAACATCTGACATTTCCTTCTCACAACTCAAGACTGCAATACACCTCTGACAGATTTTCTCTTTCAAATCCCTTTGACTAAGGAAAACTAAGACAGGAAAACAAAATCTTTTCTGAACCAGGTCTTCTCTCACATTGGCACTCATCTTTACCATCATTTTCTTTCACATGCTTCTCCCATGTCTCTCACGCTTTCTTTAATGTCCATTTCCCAAGCTGAAAAACAAAGTAAGGCACTGGAACCCAATTTCTCCTTTCATACAGGCAAACAAAATGAGATTATTTTTTTCTTTTCATAACAGACTCCTTATTTTAGTCTTCTCCCACAGTGCCAAAAGAAGAGAATTTCCACCCGCTCCCCCTGAGGCTGTCATGAGCACAGCAAAACTCACTGTTGGGACACATTTCCTGGCATTAATAGGAAATGTCACAGCTTATTTTTGAGTGTTCCTGCCCCTGGAAAATGTGATCTTGTCTGTTCCATGCTACTGTGAACTTTTTTGCTTGTTTGTTTTAAGGTTATTCATCTCATCATCGGAAGATCCTGGCCTGAGAGGTATGCAGTCTATCACTCATCATAGCAACATGCAGTTTAAAAACTATTATATTTTCAGAGAACACCTCATGTAAATCAACAAAGAATATTTCTCACTATTCACAGCATCTCTGCCAGATGCAAAACTTCCATATATTGCATCTGCTTGCAGTACTCTTATTTAACTTATTATTAGTTATTAAACAAGTTAAAGCAAATACTTCTTACATATGTATATAGATACCTTTTGTTAAAAAATTGTTTAAGATTCCTTGGATTAACTAAAAGTACTACCTGCAGATTTTTTATAATTATTATTATTCTTTTATTGGATACCATACAATGGGCTGATTTATGCAGACATACAGAAAAAATCAATTGATAAGCATAAAGTGCAGTTCACATTAAGAAAACTAACTAATTATGATAAGTTGCTACATAAATTGCTTTGTGACTTTCCCAGCAATCAATTTCAAGCTCTAAATAAGCCTCTGGCTTGAAAACACAATGACTACCTAACAACTGTGTCAATAACAACAACAGAGAAGACTGCAATGATAATATAAACAGGATAATTATCTTTCTGGAAGTAAGTTTTTATGCAAACCGATTTCCTATTCTTTTTATGTCTGTGATTTAAAGACAGCATAGCTTTTCAGAGTATATGCATATTGAGTTGAAAGCCTTCAAAAAGAACTTCGTATATTAACATTTATCATTGAGGTGTTTGTCAATGTTATAACTTCACTTCAGAATGTATAAAATATTATCTTAAACTCTATACTCAATTCTTGAAGGATCAATAGATATTATTAATTCCAGATTAACCTGAGAATATGTATTTCTAAAGTATGAGCAGGCTGAGCAAATTAAGGTAGAACAGGTAAAGCCCTGGAGGATAGTTTGGGTCTTTCATGTATAAAATCAATTATATTACTCCCTCTGTCTCTCCAAAAATTCTACCTTTTTCCTTCAATACCAAACTTTGAAAGTAGTAGATCTCCTTTGACATCTATTGGATTGTAAATTCCAGCACAACTGGATGGATAAATGCTTGATGTGCATTCTAAAGTACTTGTCTGTCTTGACAGTGTATATCTCAACTCCTACAGAGCTTGTAGATGGTTTTCGTGTATGCTAAACCCTAAAAATCAATCAGAATGCATTCTGTATAGTCATACCAGTCATTACCAAAAATTTAATATGAGAGCCATTCTGAGTACAATAGCACAGTAAAATGATCACAAGGAAAAAAAAAAATGAAACAGACAGATGAAGTTCAGATGTCTCTCTAACATATTATATGCCTACATGCTTTTTCTTGCTTAGGAACGTGAAAGTTAGGAAATCCATTAATTAAAAAAAAAGTCTTCAGCACATCCTTCTTAGATAAAAAGAGAAACTGAGAGCACAAGGAACCTCCCTTTTCCTTTATTCACAAATGCTTTATAAAATTACCTTCAGAGAACTAACAGAAAGCTTAAAAATATTCTCTCCCTGGATTTCTGGGTGCTGTTTCTGAATGTAGTTTGTGACTTTCAAACTCACATCAGACCATTTCAGAAAATAAGAAAATGTGTCTGTCAGCTGACTCAAACATATTGGTAGAATAAATATCAATTTTTCATTTGGGAACTTATCATTCAAATATAAAACAAGAAAATATAATGTCTGTGCATATCGAACAATTGGACAATTAACTGAACAGACACCAAAACAGGACAGTGGATTTGTTCAGGAAATTCTTACAAGCCAGAATAGATTGGAACTATTAAACCTTGGAATAAATCCAAGCTAAGGCTCTAAAAACTACTTACATAAATACAGGCTTAGTTTTTAATGGAAACTGCTTCTTCTTCCTTTTACCAGTAAGCTATGGGGCAGACTTACCACTGTTTTTTCCCAGAAACAAGAGCACAAGAAAAGGAGTAATTTGTAAAATGTTACTGGAAACCAAATGGCTTTGGCAAATGAATAGGCTTTCAAGTAAATCAGGTAATAGGCAATGTTATGAAATATCTGTTTAGAAAAGGGCATACAGCCCTATTTTTTTTTTTTACTGGAACACCAGATTTGCAAGGTATTCCTGATTTAGTAATTTATTATCCTATTTCTTGAGAAGCAATATTACTATTTTCCCTAACAACTGGAAAGTACTGTTCTCATTGGAAGGCAATTTCAGTTAGAATGCTTACACATAACAAAAGTATTTATTTCCAAAAGATACCTTTAAGAAAAAGGAATATACACTGTGGGTGCAGTGGAGACTAGGGAGCATTTTTCCACATATCAAGCAAATTATCTTTCCGCCAATTTCAACTATGTAAAGAATTGAAAGCTCTATTTTAAGGTTTTATATGAACTCAGTTTATAAGTTGCCAGTAAGGAACAGAAGGTTACCTGGGCCATACATACAAAACACTAAAAAGCCCGAAAATGACATAAACAAAAATTTTGTAGCAAGTTTCTACTAAAATGCACTGCAACTCTCTATTTTGTGTGTTGGGAGCACAGACATTTCTATTTAAAATCAATAATAAGTAACTGATTTTTTTTTTTCTTTAAGGTAGATCTGTACAAACAGAAAGAAAAGTGGGGCCCATTTTATTTTGTTTCATCAGAAAATATGAAAACTAGAACAACAGAAGCGATGGAATTTAAAAATAAATAAATCACATTGCATGACAGGAGGACATGTCTTTAAACTGACTTGCTTTAACTGGGTAAGAAAATTGTACAAATTTCACATCAGTAAATCACTGGTGTCTAGAACTAAATGAAATACAAAACGTTAGTTTAACAAAGACCTAGGAAAGACCCTTAGGAGTTTGAGATCATTGTTTTGGAATCAAAACAAAAATAAAGCTAGCTATAAAATTACCACTTTGGAAGGCTTGCCTAATGGGACAGCTATTACATCTCATAAAGAATCAAGTCATATTGCTGTCAGGTGCCCAAAATCTGCATAGAAGGCCAATACACTTTCTGCTAAAAAAAAAAAAGAACATTGGGAACAAGTAAAGGTTCAACTTAGAAAAGCGGGTCTAAGCAACAAAGTAATTTCTAAACCTTAAAAATGTGTATCCAATATTTATTGCTCCCTTCATGTATTTATAAGCTCAAGCATCATAACACCTGATGTAATATTTACAGCAATTACTCCATATCATTCCACGTTGATCCCACACTGTCATATGCTGTTTCTGTGGGCTATGAAAGTGAGAGATTTTTACAGTTCCTGAATATTGTCTACAAAATATGGAGTCAACCCAAAAGATCAGATCCTGTCTGCAAATAATATACTGTATGCATGAACACGAAAGCTATAAGATGCACAGTGCAAAACATGCAGAATTATATACTTTTACTCTCACTGCAAACTTCATAGCTAAATAGTGTGAGAAATGTCCAAGTAACATTGTAGTTTCAAATACATTCAGCTTGCTCCTGCTCACCCTCCCAATACCCCAAAATGCGATTTACAGCTGTACCAAACCATTCGCCAGACTTTCAGATTCTGGTAAACAAGTTTCTCCAGGGACAAATAAGAACACTCAAAAACTTACAACATTTTTCTTTCCAGTTTGCACTGAAATCTGCCAATATTTACATATGCAACAGCTGATTCAATCATTTTTTACAGCACTGAAAGTGTTCAGTGAAGAAAAAAATTTAAGACATTCAGAACCTAAAATAACATGGTTAAGTATTTCATTCTTTTCTCGGAGATTTTTCTATTGACTCCAATTAATCTTTTATGGGCTTGTGAACTTAAGAGATTTCTCTTTGTATATAAGAAGTTGACTGAGTTAACAGGCCCTGCCAGCAGGTTTTTCCAAGCTTTATTTACAACACCTGGAATTTTGGAATGTTTTCTTAATTATTTCATTGTGAATATCATATGTATATATATAAATGTATGGGATCACACTAACAATGTCTCTTTTAGGGCCAATTTTACCCTTTTTTGGACAACACTCTCTTCTCCATTCACTTTATTTATAACTGTGCTTAATCATCGAGGAGATTTTCAGCACACATTTAGCATGCAAAGCAGAATATTTCTGGGAAGAGTAAAGACAGAAGTAATAAAAAAATTACATGAACAGCTAAGGGTAAAAAGTTGCTAATTTGGAGAATACAATTTTCCCTTTTCATAGTAAAAGAGCAAGCATTCTCAAACCCTAGCGAAGGCAGTGGTGTTTTGAACCTGGTAATCTCCAGTGCTGAAAGGGCACCCGTACGGAACAAATCTGCAATGTCTAGAGTGACACAATTACTTTATTGCAAGAAAAGTCAATCAATAATGCAGAGCACAACTTTTGAAGTTTAATGCTACTAGCATTTCTTTCGCCAAATCAGATTCCAAAATCAGCCATAAAGCCACACTTCTAATTCACTATCATCTAAATAAGCAGATCTGAGGATACCTGGCTTATAATGGTACTTTTTATGCATTTTTATAGAAATTAGGCATTCGCGACATTTTTTCATTCTACTTATTGCCTCTCTAGACCCTAGCCATTCAATTTAACACCAGAAATCCAACATCAGAGCAAATAGGCTTACCTGAAATTCAAAGCCACAATACACATCTCGGAAATTGGGGCGGCAGTAGTGTGTGCTCAAATCCAGGATTTTGGTTTGCTCCCTTTTCTTTAAAAAGTACCAGTCACTACCTGAGCTGAGTGTCAGAACACAAAGCGAACCCGAACTTTCAGGACATCTGATTTCCAGTACACTATATCCATTTACACCAAAACCAGGATGTAGCTTCACACCCACCTTTAGCCCTGGCACAACAACAGTAATACAGGCTGCAACAAATGAAAGGCAAATCAGTTGATTTCCTCATCCTTTCCACCTGAATCATGGATCCTTGCTCCGTTGTGTCTCCTGTCTGATTCTTTCAGAAAGTTTCAAGTGATAAGGCAGTCTACTAACTCTGCTTCAGTCTTCAGCAGTGCTGCAGGATTTGAACACACGCTACAACTAAGTTACCATCAATTCATAAATGTAAGATTCACTTTGATTCTGTGCAAAACCTGCCCCTACACAAATGGTTTACACGACCAAGATGGAATCATTGTGTCATGTGGGAAGTAAATTAGAGTATTATTGCTCTGGTTTGAAGCTTAAAAGTGTGGCAAGCTTTGCAAATTTCTATTTTTTAGAACAAAGGTGAAAGAGCATGGAATGCACCCTTTCTGACCGCTTCAGTTTTTCACCTGTTCCCTGAACTTTTTGCTCTATAGGTATGCAGAAGGAATTTGAGAATCTGCCTGAGGTGCTTTTTAAGTTCTAAGGATTGCTGAAAAAGGAAATTGAACACTGATCTCCCTTTAAGGTTGAAAAACAGAGAAGAATCCCTTCTTATTGCAATGAAAGAGTGTTAACATTTCAAAATTATAGACCTAAATTGTTTAAACTGCCAAAAAGCTCTCTCTTCAAAAATATCAGAAAGTTTACAAATTCTCTCAAAATTACCAATGCTGTATGTAATCATCTACTTTGCAACATTTAAGTACTCGAATATCTTTATATTTTTCTCTCATACACGCACAAAAAAAAAATCACTGAATATTATCCATAGATTTATTTGCTTTCCCAATAGACTACCTTTGAATCCAATTTAATAGGAGTTAAAATCTGTAGCCTTGACAGGTATGGTTTTCTCATCTAGTGCTTGAAAGGCACAGTGTTCTCTGAAAGTGCCAATGCTAACTAACACAGAGAAGGCCTCACAGCAGCAGTTCATAGCAATACCACCTTGCAGCAGTTCATACCAAAAAAAGTTGAGTTCATACCTCTGTGATTGGTGAGGTCTCTGGATCCCGAAGGCAGAGGTGTATAGTGCATCTCTGGAGAGGTGGAGGTAGCATCACTGGAGGCCTGTGTGATAAAACAAATATTATCAGTACCCTGAGTGAAAGTCAATTATTATGCAAAGAGGATGCACCTGCAAGATGAGTTCTATGGTGCGGTTACAGGTACACAAAGTCACCAGCCATGGAGGATTAATTTGATCCTTCAAGATAGCTGTACTCACAAGAATTTACACAACAACATGAGGTATCATTACTTATAGAACAGCTTACAGCTCCAAAAAATTACCATCTTTATCAGGAAATCTTTAGGTAATGTTAAAATAGTTCTTGGTGAAACAAATTAATATTTACCTGAAGGAAGTTATGGGTAAGTCCATGTGTAAGAAAGCAGACAGAAAATAGAAAGCTGGGATAAGATACCATACTTTTCAAAAGTAAGCAAAAAACTGATTCAGCCATTCCACTCTCCTGTGAGCTAAATGAAGGAATCTCTTAAAAACTGTAATACACAATGCAAAAAGTAGGTGAGTATATAGAATTCTTAATAATAAACACTTAAAACCACACCAGAAGCCTAATACATTTAAAGAAGTAAATAGCAAGAAAACTCGCTCAGAATCCTTAAAAGCAAAATGTTAAGGGAGAAGAAAGGAAACTCAAGTATTTCCCCATAGTTAAAATTTCAAGATCCTATCAATCCAATTTAAAAGTATAGATTGTGGAGCTATGGTTTGCAATAAAGTAATCTTCAACTAGTTGGATGTTTCATCTGAAGGAGAGAGCAATATAAAGTTAATATGAGGCACATATACTGTCTTGGCTTTTAGTTACAGAGCAGCGTTAGAAGGAGATATGAAAATAAAGGATTGCATTGGTGACTATGAATCACTGTCACAGTTTTTAAAATTCATGGCAGCTACATGTCCAGTTTCAGATACAGAGTTTGCTCTTGAGTGTAGAAGACACAAAGGGCAGTGTTTACTAGAAGTTACATGGAAAATTCTAATAGAAAAGATAAGGAAAATAAAGAGAAAAATACAAACCCCAAATTATTTCTTGAATCTTGTGATAATTTACTAAAGGGAGTCTTCAAAAAAATAATTGCCATCTTTTGTGCATGTTGAAGTCAATCAAAGGAATCCACCTCAATCTTTCTTCTTATTTTTCAATTCATTATATCCTCAAAATTTATATACTTTTTTAAATTGAAACTAATTCAAAACAAGACTTAAAATTTACAATATACCCTTTTCAGAGTATCTCCTTTTCAGAGAAGTATAGACACAACTCTTACCTTAAACTAGAGTGGATAATACTTTAGTTTTAGTGGACTGTAAACATGCAGCTCAATAACTAGACTATGAAGTATTGGAAATGTTCCCTCTAATGACCACTATGAGATGAGGGCACATAACATCTCAGAGGATAAAATAGATGCCCAACGATGTGACATCTGAAATGAATTCCAAGAACAGACATCTGTTTACAACTCTCTGTTTTCTTTGGGCCAAGTTGTTCTGGGTAAGCAAGAAAAATCTCACTAGCTATTTAACATAAGACTGCATCCCTGTAAATAAATCACTCCAAAAGCTAGAGGAATAAGTGGTCTCATACTGTACACTCTAGATGTTATCTGCCTATTCAAGTGTATACTTATTTGGGACTCTGATAATAGTGAAGGTTTCTCTTTGGTACTTTTAATCTCAGTTTAGACTGTTGACAGCTTGATGATAGCTTTTCCTAAAATTACTGGAAGAGACTTTGCCTTTTCAGCAATATACCACTGAGTGAGCAAAATTCAAGAGCTTCTAAAAAGGATATTGGAGTGAAGGGGCAATTTAGCTTTATTTCCAATTTTAGGAAAAGCAAGAAAAGGAGAGCTTGTTTATTGGTGTTTTGCTGTTATTTTATGTACAGTATACAATTCCCTGTCAAATACAGAACAGTATTCATTACCTTTGAGCTAAGTGTTCAGTTAGAGCAACTTTAATTCTGTGGGATACCATCCAGGGTTAGGATTGTTTTGCACAAACACTGTCTGGAGTTATGAATCACGTACCCAAGTAAGCCTGTGCACCACCAGAAAGACAACTATTTGTTTTCCTTACCACATACTGACCTTTGGCTCTAAGCTATTTTCCAAATAGATTTGTATAGATTGTATTACTCTTAATACTCACAGGAACATTTTGACAGTGATAGCATTGACATGTGACAGTTATGGCTTCAAGTATTGGTGAGGTATGCTTCAGAAGTTCTTGCTGCAATGGAAAGTAACTACAACTACAAATAACTTTGAGGAAAGCTGGTTAAAACGGGTAGTAGTTTTAGTCTTACAGAAACAGGTCACTAAATACCTCAGTAAAGAAATTCTACCAGTATTATTATAGGAGAAGCTTGTTTTCTTGCAAGCATTGAAGTCATCCAAGTTTTACAGTATATCACAGTACAACATATAAAAGTTACAAGGTCAATAAAGTTAGACTACTCACAGCCAAAGGTACACACATAACAAACATTTGCTAAATTGAGGTATCTCTGTATTAACCTGTAAGTTTCTTCCAAGCTAAGAATTGTTGTACTTGATATTAAAGAGATACTGTAAGAGAGTACTAGATTTTCAAATTATGCCCATCAAAATTACAGATACTTTAGAAGCTGCAATAGGAAAAGAAACAAACAGAAACCAACAAAAAAACCCACCAAAAAATACCCCCTAACCAAAAAAAAATCCTCAAACCCTAAACTAAACTTGATGTAATTTCATATAAAGTAATTGTTATTGTTTAGGAAATTTTACTTTCTGTTGATGAGTAAGATGTGGCTATTAGGCTATATTGGTTAAAATGGAAGATCATTAATACCTGTTGACAGTTGATATTCTTCTGTTTGTGCCACATAGCTTGTTTTTGCATCCCAGAATTTCTCAACTAATACTTACCCTTATTTCTAAGGCATGTGACAAATTCCTTACACACCTATACGTACGTCCTGCATAGAGTAACTGTAGCAGCCAATAATGTATTATACCCGACAAATTTTACAATACAAGAAGAACAGCAGCACATTAGCACGTTCCTGCCAAGGTGTCATGGTTTCAGTTGGGATAGTTAACTTTTTTCCTAGCAGCTGGTATAATGCTATGTTTTAGTTTTGGGACGAGACATACTTTTGACAGCATGCTGGTGGTTTTAGTTATCACCAAGCAATCAAGGCCCTTTCTGCTCCTGGAATCACCCCTGCCAGCAGGTAGGCTGGGCTTGCGCAAGAAGTTGAGAGGAGATACAGCCATGACAGCTGACCAAAGGGTTCTATATACTATAGTATATGTCAGGATACAAAGCTGAGGGAAAGAGGAGGAACGGGATGACATTCAGACATTCATTTGTCTTAAAGTAACCATTATGCGTGATAGAGCCCTGCTTTCTTGTAGATGGCTGAAAATCTTCCTGCTGATGGGAAGCAGTGAATTAATTTCTTTTTTTTGCTTTGTTGGCCTGTGTGGTGTTTGCTCTACCTATTAAACTGTCTTTATGTAAACCCATGATTTTTTTCTTGCTCTTCCAAATGTCTCCCCCATCCAAACTATCCAAGCAGCTGCATAGTCTTAGCTCCTGGATAGGGTTAAACCGCAACACAAGGGTTCAATAGATTAGAAAGATTTTAAGTATTTGGGATTTCTCCTTTGCAACATGTTTCTCATCTAGTATGGAAATATCTCAAATCTCCAGCATTTCACAGCATGACTCATTTTTTTTCAGGGAACAGATAAAGAGGAAATTTTCTTAGGGACAGCATGATACTCACTCTCTAAGTCTGACCCACAATTATCAAGGTTTCTTGTGTTCTGTGATACTGTTGTTTATTTTCATTCATCACAATTTTAACACTTGTCAAAGTCATCTAGTAAGGTCACAGAGAAATGACCTTAGCAATTTGAAAGCTCATTGCTTCTCATTTAGTGATTTACATTCAAATAAAAATGGAAACCAACATTGTGACATTGCAGCAATGAGCCCAATGGTATAGATCACATTATAAGATGCAAAACTTGGATTTAGTAAGAAAGTATGATTTATTTCAAAATATTTTTAATATATCCACAGGGAAACTACAATTAAGAATGAAGGAAATCACTGTATTATCCATTTTTTAAGCTGACAAAAACATTTCTCCAGAAAGGTATATGATTAATGGGACAATCTGTGGTTCAGTTCCAACTTAAAGGATCAGCTCATACTTGCTTTTGAAAATCTTTTCCTTTTATGTAAACAAACAGTAAAATTTTCCTGATAAACTTACTCTGTCTCAGATGCACTCAATGCTTAAAATTAATCATACTTTAACAGATACATGTCTTATTATAATTTTAAGAAATGTCTGCATAAACATCTACTTAGGCTGAGGACTCATTCAGGATCTCTTGGGCACACATATCTTCCCCAAGAGACACAATGGCAACAGTCATCAATAACTCATACGTATTTTGAAAACTTGCCTAAACACCTGTGTACCCATACTTCAGCACATGTCAATTCAACCCTTTTGTAACACTGACAGCGGCAACTCACATGAGTATAATTCGTTCATAATTCTTTCACGTTTGTCGTAAAATGTACAGAAACTTTCCATAGAACTCCTCCTCAAGTTTCTTTTCCTCAATATTTTAGACATATCTAACTAGAAATGATTTTTTTACAAATTAAATATATATATAGATCATATATAAATATGCAAAGAAAAACATAGTTTGCTTAATAAACAAAAAAGATTTAAATATATTCATTTTGGGTTGGATTTATGACATGCTTGCAGAGAGTACCAAAACACTACTTTAGAGGGACTGTCTCTTCCCATCAGTCTGCAGAGCACCAAGAACAATGGGGCTTTGATTTCATTGTGAGGTCTCGTGATAGCAGAAATATTACAGGAAGCAACAATACACTAAGTCTTCAACCATTCCATCCTAGGGAATAATAGGGAAGAACAACTTTATTTACAATGTATTTGCTTTTCTATGAAATCAGAAACCATACAGCCAGTGAAAGAAAGGGATAAAATGTCTAAGAAGGAATAAAGAGAGTAGAAAACATGCAAAAGCGGGACCTGACAGGACCACTATATAGGACGGGTGACTAAAGGTCTTGCTTTTTTTTCCCTAGCTGTGAACTAGACTAGAGGTCTCAGATGGGCCATCCGGAGTGTGCAGCACATCCCAATGCAGTGTTATGTTCTGGAAAACCAACAGGTGGCACAGCACGCTTAAGTGGAGAGTCAGCTTTCCTTCATGAAATGGGATTTCCCATTTCCCCTGCTCCACAGCCAAGCACAGCTAACTGTTGGCAGTTGCCTTTACTAAACCTCCAGCATAGATTAGAGTCATTTTAATTAGGGGGAAGGGGGGAAACAAACGCATGGTGTTGTCACAACTTGCCTGATCTCTATAGACTTACTCAGATGACCTGCTAACCCAGCATAAAAGCAGTGATTTGTTTCAAAATCTGTTTTTTTGAGGTTTGAACACAGTACTGAAAAAACAGATCATAGGAGATGGGTATTCGATGGAAAGTGGGAAGGAAGGAAAAAGATACCACCCACTTTTGTCTCAATCTCATGCCTTAAACTGCTTCTCATATTTGACTGAATGTCACAAAGATATGAATTACTTTCTTACATCAGCAATCATTTAAAAAAAAATAAATTACTCATTTAACCAGTCCTAATAAAGAAGACAAACACAATCTGATTACTCTGAAATAACATGCTATTTTAATTTATTTTTATAAAATTATCTCATTAGAAAGAATTTCCTAGGGAAATATGGGAGTCTTTTTCTCTTTTTTTCTTCTTAATAATAAAGAGATTCATGAGACAAGAAAGATCCTTAAGTGCACGTATTGGTAAGAGAAGAGGCTTTTTTGGCTCTATGCTTCTTTTGCCTACTAATCTAGTACTCATAATAATAATCTTCAAAAAAATCATCATGAGTCTTACCTTCTAAGTTTGTGATGCATAACTTTTAGATTGATGTGGAAGTGAGAAATATTTTTCTCATTGCAAACACAAAGTAAATTTAAAGGAAAAAAAAAAAAAGAATAACACTTTGTAACATTTAGAAGAAAATTAAGTCAGCCACACACTGGCCACTGGCTCTTAAAACTCTTGGAGTCCAATTAAACTAAAGAAAAGTTCATTTGTTTAATCCCCATGTTCCTCTTCTCAAGGAATTAAACCCCCCTCACTATTTGGATGGTACTAGTAAGGGAGCATACTACATATTACCAGGAAAAAGTGTACATGTGCTGCATCAAAACAAATTTCTAGAGACCAATGGTTCAAAAATACAAATGGTCTGCTATTTTTGGCAACCACACACATTCCTTCAAATACTTTCAGTTGCTGGAAGAAGTAAAGGGGGAACTGTAATTCAGATAAACCAATCTTCTTTGAATCATGGTTTGACAAACAGCAAAATTTAAACGACTGCTTTCCAAATTAAATCTGTCTACTAGACATTTCCTCTTTATATTTCTAAACACAAGCATAAACAAAAAATTATCTAGTATTTATACCTACGTTAGTCAAAAATGCTGCAACCCATTCCTGACATTTTAAAATGTAATAAATAAAACAACTGATTCAGCTACAATCAAGAATGTGACTTTGAACTAAGGAAATATTCATTACGGACATTTTAGCAGCCCATTTTCATTTGTGATGCTATTAAAAGAGTAGGACAAATTATTGTAGTACTAGGAAGACAAGGAGGGCAGTGATCTTATATTTCAGTTGGCCTTCCAATTCCAATAACCTTTAACAAGACAAGACAAGAGAATTTTGCTTATTTAACAGAACTAGTGGAGCTTAAGAAGATCCAAAGCATTTCAGAATATATTTCCCTTATTCTCACATAAGAGAGATTATCATTTCTCACTTGAATTTACTTTACCTCTTGGTTTTCCGTTAGTGTTAAATTGCAAGGTTGAAAGCAGAGTGCAACTGGATCAAAAATGTAAATGAACATCAGATAATTCTTACACATTTAGGCTTAATTGAGTGTAATCGATATGTCTGGTGTGCAGCCAAATTCAACTATTGTGAAAAGCACCTAATGTATGGACATTATTTTTGGACTAGTGAATGCCAGAAAATAATGAGCTGGCATTCAGCTTTGGTGAATCAGACCTTGAATTTTCATCTAAGAGCAGTTTTGAATTATTACTGAAGATAAGGTGTAAATGTGCAAGGGAATTTTATCCATGTTTCTTCCATGAATCATAAATGAGGAAAAAAATTACAGTCTAAATTGCACTTAAAAGGAATAAAGTCTTTTCATGTCATACATGATTTATCAAAATGATCTCATTTTAAGAGTACTGTGGTGTATCTTGATTAATAACATTAGTAAGCATGATAAATGGCCTCTTTAATGGTAACACAGAATTTATTGGCAAAATCCCTACTTCTACCAAAGAGGGTGGGAAGTAAAACACACAGCAGCTAGTAACTTGTAGAAACATCTTAAGTAAATTCTCTCCAAAGTATTTTGAATTTAAACATCTTTGAGAATTCTTAATTTGAATTTATTCTCAGATTCATTTTGAAAACAAGTAACAGGTTTTACCTAACGTAGCAGCTCTAACCACTACAAAAATCACTTTGCAGTTCCCTGCAAAACAATCTGAACTCTGCATGTACTGTAAGAGGATGTAGTGTATTAAGGTCTTTCAGGAACAACGGCCCCATCCACTTATGACCTTTTTCAATATCCTCTTCATTTTGCTTTAATATCCTAAATGCTTCCCTTCTCCCATTACTCTATCTTCCCCTTTTCCCCTCCCCCTTTTTTTTAAGCCTGCTCCAGCCTGCCCTAACTAATTTCCTTTTGGGCTGACAGATCAGAGGCCTTCCTACCACTGTTCCTTTTAGACTTGTGAAGCCCTCCTCGTAATCCTGCTGCTTGTCCACAATTAATCTTTCCAGTTGCCACATTATTAACACTACCACCCACAGACAGAGGATGCCTGAGCACGGCTGGACACTCGCTCCCCACTGGAGCATCAAAGTTGTCAATCACGCACTAGTCAGAAAGTTGCCTGCTGTCAACATCAGAGGTTTTCATCCTCTCCTACCCGCTGATCAAACATTTTTCTTCAGAAGATTAATTCCAAGTCCCCACCCATTTCCTCCCATATCCTCTTTCCCTTTTAGGTTTACTCAATGATCCATCTTCTGTATGGAAAAGGAAGCAGTGTATAATAGAAATCCTTTCAAAACAAAAGTTCAGCAAAACTAAATTTAAATCCCAGCTGTTATCAACCTCTTCCTCCCTTGTGCAAGTTAAACACCTTAAAGAGCTTGGATTAGACCTAGTCACAAATGCCTTTCTTTGATCAAAGGCTCCAAGACTTTACACAAATATAATCACAAGGCAATGACTGCATCTAAGGAGCCTGAATTGATTTGTTCTACTGTAACATACAGCATACAAAAACACCCATTAGGGTTTTTGACTTCCAAGACCATTCTTTTTCAACTTGTAGCACTCAAAAGCCAAGAATTTTGCATCTTCCTAACACTATTTTTTTCAAGCTCATTAGAAAAATAAAAAGTGATTTCTTATTGCATGGTATTGCCTTGTATCTTTTCAAAAATATTTTTTTTTAAAAATCAAAAATATTTAAAAAATTATTTTACATTTAAAATCAGAAGGATGCAAGAGATTCTGCTCCTCACTCAGTTCAGTTTAATGAGTTGAAGAAAAGTAACTACACTATTATTACCTCTCCCTAATCATATACCAAATTATAATATTTTCATTTCTGATTATTTAAACCTTACTGCTCAAGTGGCTCAGTATCTTTCTTTATGGTACATAACAGGTTCTGTCTCTAAAGGAGCATTTAAACATTCTAGCAACACAACAATAATGAAACAAATACCCATTAAAGTAGTCCAACAAGAAATCTACTCACTGTAAAACTTAATGCTAGGTTTTAAAATAAGAATAAATCCATTTACAATCCACTACAAAATAAATTTGAAATTGCTAAATCATACTTATCCCTAAAATAGATTGCTTTTTCTTCTCTTAAACTGGTATTAACCAGAAAACCAACAAAAAAACCCCAAAAGTATAAAAGAATAAAAGAAAACCTGCTGGCCTTGACTCTTGGTTGAGTTTGGGAAAGTAAGTCCAAGCAAGAAGTACACATTTTATCTTGCATTTCTTTACCAGCATATTTATATTCTGGGAACACTCGTGCTACCTTATTCTCATTTACAGTATGCAGGATTTGATGGACTTACACTCTAGTAAAATAAAGTGCAAGAAAACAAAACATAAATAAACCTGTCATGCCCAAAACCAGACACATCTGCAACTGATGCTAGAGAATTTTGAGGCATCATACACGACTCTTCTGCAAAGTGTCTTGTAAAGTGAACCACAAATGAACTTCTAGATGCTAGCAGATGCTAACCTTTTTCTAAGTTCCCACCTCACTAATGCCCAACCAAGCCATTTATTGCATTTCACTCATCAACCAACAGCTCTGAAGGACTGAAAGTACAATACTGAGTTTTAGATATTACACCTTCAATAGAAGGTGTAAAACACAGGTAAGTCACTTACGTGAAGTACACTAATAATGTGTTAGATTCCAAGTTACCTTCACTCATTCCCTGCAATATTTTTCAACCAACTATATCACAACTACAAAACACAGCACTAATGGAGTAATTGCTGAGATTTATGCTGTGCTATGGAATAACAACAGTATAAAAGCTACATATAAACACCGATGCAGAACTCAAATACACATTACACGGAATACAGTAACTTCTTTTCATAGACCTGTATTTTAAAATACAGATGATTCAGAACTTTTACAGTTGTTTTTTTCCAATTAATGTCCATAGAGTCTTCAAAAGCAAAAACAGAATCAGCAGGGTAAAATTGCTTTTCTCTGGGGATAGGAACCTCTGAGACTGTCCATACATTAAATCAGTAACATAATATCAACACTTGAAAACATTTTCAATGACAATCCAACTGCGTATACATTTCACTGACCAAGTATAATTGTTTGCAGTGTTAGAGGGTTTACTTTGTTTCGTTTTTTTGAGTGGTATGGACAATGCTGCAAAAATGAAAGCTAGATCCTAAAAATTATAAGGTAACAGTAGTTTTCATGAGTATTGTTGAGTTGCACTGATCCCCTTGCTTAATAGGTACAGGAATTAAGAAATGGGAAGGCTAAAAATGCTTTCAAGGCATCTTCATTTTGTCATGTGGGACTAAAACTGAACTGTAGCTAAAAACCTCTTGTCACGCTACTGAGTCAGCAGAAGGGGGTGCTGTAGTGTAACCTATTTAAAATGCAAATAGAGTAACTTTTGTAACAGCAGATTAAAACTAGCATTTTATTCACTTGGCATACCCACAGCATACTGAATGCTGGAATCAGACTTGTCACTGCACACCGCAGGTTATTAATAGAGCTCAGAATGGTGTTGCTAAATGTGCAAGTTGAAAGCAAATAAACAAAAATGGATTTATCTGTGGTATTTGTTCTCTGGGAGAATTCAGCAAGGCCTGCCTTGCATTGCACATTTGTTTATCCAAGATCACTGAGGCTCAATTATTATTTTTTTTTTTTTAAGTAGTTGAGTGACAGCCACTTACCACAGCCAGAAGTCCTGGGATATGTGATCTATAACATTAACATTCTAGAGAAAAACACAGTTATTTTCAACCTGGACAAATAAATCTATTAAATAAGACAGACAAGAAAGAGTCTACGGTGCATAACGACTACTTTCTAATAGGCCTTTCTGGACTGTCATGATCTACCAGCACATGAGAAAATACTAAGTCAAAGGCTTCAGCTCAACCAAATCAACACATTGTTCTATGGCTTTACACTTCATTTTCCTACAATGTCAGGTGTGAGGGCAGGCAAATGGGTTTCCCCTCTATATTCAAGCAAATTCCTCTGTTCTTCATCTCGATCTCTCAGAGATTCATCAAAAATGCGATTTAATTACATCTTCTCCCCGCCTCCCCCTCCCAAAAAGAGTGTAAACATGACTCCTTTTTATCTCCTGATACATCTGGACAAGTAGACAATGTGCTAAAACAAAATAAATCTGCCCTGACAGTCACATCAAAGGGTTCAGCTAGGGGCTTGCAGCTACTTAAGGCACAGGAATGTTGTTGCTAAGCATCGCTCTACAACCTATCAGTCCCTTAAAGAAGAGCTTTTTTCTTTCAGAGGGAGATGAGGAAAGCTGGAGAGTGGGAACCAGACTGCAAAGGGAGATTGGGGATTTTGGAGGATTTTGAAGCTTAAAGTGAATTGTGTGAAGAAAAGGGGGGTTGTTGTTTTGTTTTGCCTCTTGACATACAGTCTACATTTTGCAGGGGGAATAGTGGAGGAAGGAGGGGTTAAAACTTGTTGATGAAACATCTGAATTTTCTCCTTGGATGAAATCAAGCAAAGTCTTTGATATCCTTTTTCAAATCCCTGTACTTACTGTAGATTCAAAACGGAAAGATTGTGACCAAAAGCAATAGGGCTGGGATACCAAGCCTGTTAAAAATATATTGTAAAATGCATCACATGCCCTGCTTTTCTGTCAAGCATTTGATAAATATGTGTAAGTTCCTAAATATGTGAAACCAGCAACAATGTCCACATCTAATAAACAAGCCCCACAGAGAAAGGAAACTTTTGATACATATGCACATAACACAATTTGATGCTCAATTTACTAGTGAAAACTATTCCCTTTAGAGAGAAGCTTTCACTGAAATCATCACTCTTCCACACCATGCCCTGCAGGATTTGATTTGTACATGTTTAGTGTTTAAAACTCCAAATGAAGCCAAAGAAAGACAAACCCATACTAAAATCAGACCTTAGAACTATGCTACTTATAAACACAGCCATGATGAAATAGACAGCTAAAAATTGGAATTATGTTCTTCTCACATACATAGAAATATATGCAGGGCAAACAGACAATCCAGCCTGAAAAGTATGAAAAACTGATTTCAAACTTAATTATCCTAAAGCGAAGCTAAGAAAACCACCACTAACAGCACCACTGAGAAGTGAATGAACTTCGATCATGCATGGTTTTTAAAATAGTTTAAAAGTTTAAAAAAAAGTCTTTCCTTTAAAGAATTAAACAAAGAAAATGTGAAATGGACTCATTCTACATGCAGGGTAACTATCAAGAACATGAACAATTACTGAGCCCATGATATTGCACAAATAAATAACACTTAGCATTATCTTCAGCACTATCATATTTATTAAACAGTGACTGAGGGCAGCAGTAACCATTTTTATTGTCCCATATAGCTCTTATTTTCTAATTAAACAGAAGGTTATTTCCACCGCCAATGCAGTCATTTATCTTATTTGAGTGTTACATAATATTTTTTGCCAGCCAAGCCTGACTCTAAAGTGTTCTGTGTGGTGAACTGTGGCCCAACTTGCTTTCCTGTTTGATAATCATAGAAATGGGCCATTTTGTGCTGTGTTAATAAATAAACTTTTTGCAATTTCTCCTAAAACATGATAAAGCTCATACTCTGTCCTACCCTCTAGCTTCAATACAAGGGCAATGAGCTGTATTATTAAAGATATAGGTCAAGCAAACCTGATGATTTCAATCCTGTGGGGTGCTTTAGAAACTGTTGTCATATTACTGAGATCATTCTGCTGTTCCTAATTATTCCTCTTGGTTGCTTCACATTTCAAGTGATTTCTCTCACACTTATGTCAAAATTTATAAGCTGCTCTGTGTAACAACACTACATTATTTCCTCACTTGTTATGGTAATATAGGACAGAAACTAGGAGAATGCTTTAATCTAGCTGACAAGGATAATGTAGTCTGGAAATGTAATAAACTTTTTATTCTACTACAGAGTTGGGCTTTTTTTTCTACCATGAAACATTTCATATAGATAGACATCTTAGAAAAACTAATTGCTACAATAACTTGAATATGCTCTTATCTGAGCTGCTTTTATCAGAAAAAATGTATCAGCATTAAAGCGTTCACTCCAATAGCTTGTGCATTCTCCTTATTCCCATAATTGCTATTCTGCAACGTTCTGTTGACTGCACTGTAAAGCTACACACTGCCGAAGGAAACCTATTTCCAAGAAATCTGTGCATCACACAAACAGGGCAAAACATTTGTAATTAGCAGGCCAGGCTTTAACAGTGCTGTAACACATTTGGGCTGACTGGCACAAAATTTTATTTGCGCTAAGTAGCTTGAGACTGGGAAAACATAAAATCAACTTTACGTGATAGTTTCATGTTCTACAGTGTCTACTGAAGGATTTTAAGATGTAAGAAAAGCTGCTAGCAGAAAAGGTAGTCTGATGAAAGGTTTGGATTTTAAAGCTAGTGTGTGTACTGGTTACTGTAGGGGCTAACCTATGGAAGCATCATTTCCTTCTGAACATAGTGTAGTATAGAATATGATGTTAAAAAACCTCCATAACCAACAAAACAAAACACAACTCCAGTTACAATAATTTCATATGAGTAACTCAAATATGACATCCATCCTAGTATTTCTAGGGATAATTTTGCTGAAGCAGCTTGTATGTGCAATTTGTTGTATTTGTTGAATGTCCAATGCAGTTTTAAAGCAATTGTAGTGATAATAAGACTGAAAAAGCAGTATCAAATCATAGAACTATAGAATGGTTTGGGTTGGAAGGGATCTTAAAGATTATCTTGTTCCCCAACATAGACAGGGAGACCTCCCATTAGACTGGATTGCTCAAAGGCCCATCCAGCCTGGCCTTGAACACCTCCAGGGATGGGGCATCCACAACTTCTCTGGGCAACCTGTTCCTGTGTTTCACCACCCTCACAGGCAAGAATTTCTCCCTAATATCTAATATGAGTGGACTGTCTCTCTGTTTAACTGTTACCCCTTGTCCTATCACTCCACTCTCCTGAAAAAGAGTCCCTCTCCTTCTTTCCCATAGGCCCTAAAAGGCTGCAATAAGTCTCCCGGAGACCTCTCTTCTCCAGGCTGAACAACCCCAACACTCTCAGTATGCCTTCACAGGAGAAGTGCTCCAGCCCTCTTATTGATCATCTTCATGGTCCTTCTCTGGACTCGCTCCAACAGTTCCATTTTCTTCTTCTGTTGGAGATGCCAGAGCTGGGCACAATACTCCAGGTGGGGTCTCATGAGAGCAGAGGGGAAGAATCGCCTCCCTCACCCTGCTGGTCTTTTTTTGATGCAGCCCAAGATGTGATTGGCTTTCTGGGCTGCAAGAGAAAATTGCCGGCTCATGCTGAGATTCTCATCAACCGACACCCCCAAGACCTTCTCCTCAGGGCTGCTCTCAATTCATTCCCTTCCCAGTCTGTATTTGTGCTTGGGATTGCCCCAATACACATATAGGATGTTGCACTTGGCCTCGTTGAACTTCATGAGGTTTGTATGGGCCCACTTCTCAAACCTATGCAGGTCCCTCTGGATGGCAACCCTTCCCTCCAGCGTATCAACCACTGATCTGTAAAAAAAAGATCTACTGCCTTAGTTTTGTGTTGTCTCATCACTATAATATGAAAGCGAATAGAAATAGGAGCAATGATCTACACTAGCAACCTTTAAAGGGACTTTTTCCAGGTACATGAATAATAATACTTAACTGAGCATCTTCACAGGACACAGAGAGGAGGTGAAGATGAAGCTAGTGTTGTTCCAGTTAGAACTGTCAGAACCACCACTGTCAGAAAAAGAAAAAAAAAAAAAATCCTGTTTTTGTCTCTGTTTCTACTTCTGTCTTCCTTTATAGAGTTGCAAGGTGTGGGGGGGTTGGCAGGGTGAATTGTTCATGTGTTTATAAAGTAAGGGTTCCCTCTTCAATGACTTTTTCTTTCCCAGACGGAGTCCCAGCATGTATGCAAAACCCACTTTAGCTCTTCTTTTTGGCTTCTCAACTGCCACCTGTGAATATGTAAAACCCCCTTGAAAGATGTTGATTTTCAATACGTGTCTGTCTTCAGATTTGTTTCCCGTGGATAGCCAAAAGAAGGCAATGTCATAGCCTTCTGACATTTTAAGCTGAGTTGTAAAGGAAAGAGCATTTAGGCCTTATTACTTACATAACAAAATATAATGCAAATGCAGGCATTTGGGAGATATAAATCATATGATTAACCAATATATGATTAATTTGTGAAGACCCTACCTAGAAAACAATTTTTATGGGAATAATTAACCACAGGCACAGGAAGTAATTTTAGGATCTTCACAAATTAAGGCATGAGATATAAAGAACTAGTATACAAAAGCATTAAACTGCAATGCTGTATGACAGTAACACATCAGTGTATTTATCCAGTTTTTAGTGAATCAAAATAAACTAAAACCAATGAGAGATGCTATACACTATATCAGGGTGACGTAATCAAAAATAGCTATGGAAAATATAAATACATAAATTTTGTTAAAAACCAAAAAGACAAAGGCAAAACTGGAGTAACAAAAAACAGTTTTGCAGAAGTAAAGTTTTAAGATTTCCTAACACTATCTAAAATATAAAAATGTCCTACATAAAGTAATTCAGAGCTGTCTGAGATTTCTTGTCCATGTTTATATATTATAAACACATCATGTTTACATAACAGGGAGAAGGTAAACTCCAGAACATAATTTACCTAATTAATAAAGACTTTTCTTGAACTTATTAATAAGTGATATCCATTTTTAAATTTTATTTGGAAGATACCTTCACCCTGAATGAGAGTTGAGAAAAAACAGCAGAAGAGTTGTTTTAATTTCAAAAGTCCTTTTGCAAGCTCTTTATGTGAACTTTTGGAGTTCAGTGTGGCCATGCAGGACTGGTAAGAACTTTTTTTTTCTTGAGGTGATGGATTTAATGAATAATGTCCTAAAATGCACTGGGTTGTTCCTCTTTGAGAGGCTTTCTATGCTGCCACTGAAGTAATGCTCTAACTAGTGGTCCCTATCCATAAAATGCAGAAAGCACTTAACAAAGTCTAACCCTTCAGCTCTAAAAAGTATTCACCTAAAAATGCACAACTTCAGGACATGTTAAAATTCAGGGATGAGGGGAGAGGTTTTTTAAGATAAATGGAGTAACTGTTCATTTAGAGGACTGTTGAACTTTTCTTGGTTTCAGCTGTTACTATGGTTACTTACACCCCTGACATGCACTAAGCACTTCCAGTCTTGGCTAAAGAACTGCCATCTACGTACAGTTTGTTGCAATTCTAGGAAATTTGTTCCAACAAATTAGTGTTGCCATTAAAATTTTTCTTTTCTGCACCCTGTGTGCATAAGGTTCAGTTACAACAGCTGGTTCTTTTCATATCCACTGGAAGATGGAAGCTCTGAATCTTACTGCTCATGCTGCTGTTCACTTGAGGAGATGCTATTGATATACTGTGATCAACTCTCCTCTTCATGCTCCTCTGATTACCCAAGATAGACAGAACTCCCTAGAATTTCTTACCATAGCTTTTGTTATGCAGCCTTCTAAGAAATTGCTTGCCTTGTTCCCCTCAGTTGTCTCTTCAGTCTCCCAGGAACTTTCTAGAACCACAGGCTACTCCAAATATAGTGTTCTAGTAGCAATTTCACCACTAGCTAATACAAGGACAATATTAAAATTTCCCCTCATACTTGACACTTTAAAGGAATGTCAGACACATGTACTAAAATCTAATGATTTTGTGTTTTATCTCACTGATAGAAAGGCTACACAGCACTAGGCAAAAAACTGATCTCCATGAAAGCATGTCTACTTTATCAACGTAAAACCTGTTCACTGGTACTTAATTCTCTGAATATACACCATGTAGAATTTGTACTATTCTAGCATTTTAAGCAAAATAACGTAAACCGTATTTGCTTACATTACAAAAACAAATGAAAGTATTTGCTGTTTTCAATATTGAAGTCCACAGTTTGCACTGACCAAAGAGAAGATGGACTAAAGGAACAAGACATCCTTCTTCCATTCCTGTTCTCATCTAAAGTTCACCAGCAGCTAAAATTATTCTACTGTACTTATATAAATGGAGTTACCTTTTTCCTAAACTACTGTTTCTCTGTGATTAATAGAGATAATGTGTTTAAAATTCAGCTAATCAATCAAATATAAATATTCATCATTGTCTGCAATTCTGCACTGATAGTGGTTTCTTTCTATTGTTTGAACATGACTCATGTATTCCTCAGAAGTTAAATTTCCTACGTTGCTTTGGTTTTACAAAGCGCAATTCCAATTGCTTCAATGTTTATGTGTTTTTTCAAATGCATAGGGTCAGAACTTAACCAGGAGTGACCAGAACCGGAATTTACATAACTGTCTAAAGCAGGACTGGTAACCACAGAGAGGAAAGGATTGTACTATAGATGCTCTCTCAGTTGTGTTTCTATAAATGTACATAAATTATAATCCAAAATGCTTATCTGAATGTTTTTCATTTTTTTCCTTTTTTTTTTTTTTCCCTTTTTTTTATCTATTAATACAAATGTGGAAGATGGGGGCTGTAGTAGAAAATCTAATGTTCAGGTCTACTTTCTAGAAGATTGAGTTAATTGTTCTATAACCAGAAATTCTCAGACAACATAATGAAACAAAATGAACAGAACCAACTTTCATGTATCTCTGACTCCTTTGCTCCAGTTATCCAGCTTCACGTGTAGAATAACAGAAATAAATACCATGGCAAATATCTTCAGATGTTCAGATTTAAGTGAAAGATTTATTTTCAGCTACACTTAATCTGAAATTTTTGCAATAAATGATAAAAGAAGATCATTCATTACATTTTTTCTTGTTTTAGCATTGGCCTTTGGTCTCTCTACATCCTGGTGTGACTTTTTTTGTTAATATTACATCTATAGGCTGCATAAAATTAACAAGAAGATGACATATTTTGACTATTCATGTCAGAACTAATTTTCCATTACTCATTCCTTTCAATTAAATTATTAGAAACAAAATGATGCACTAAATTTTTTACATCTTGCAAAAGAATTGCTCCAATACCATTATTCTATCTGGAGTCCACCTGTTTTCTATCATTGAAGCACCTTTTTACCAAAGGACGCTTTCTTTTCCTTTTCTTTTTTTTTTGCCATTGAATCTGTCACTTTAGATACAATATGATTTTATTACTCAGAAATACTTTATTACTGCAATAAAACTGCACTTTCCGCTGCAAAATATATTATTAAATTGTGCCTTCAATAACTGTCTCACCTAATAGTGAATATTAAATCAAAAAACTGAAGTCAAAGCTCCTGTTGATTCCACAGGCAGAAGATTACATGTTAATAGGGCAGGGCAATAAAACATAGCAGGAAAAGTCCCCAGTAGTTTACAAAGTTATACATACTGATTTTCTGGTTTTATTTTGTTTCTTGCAATGCCATCATTGCAAAGAGTACGAGAGAAATGTCCTGTTACATAGCAAACAAAATGCCTGACTTTTGCTATTTAATATTACTCCGCAAGAGGGGCATCCAACAGATGGTCACTTTTTAGCAGTCTTACTTCTATGCGTTTTGGCTAAAGAAAATCTGAAGACATATGCTTTTCACTTGCAGGTAGACACCTGTAGGCCAGCATCACTTCATTAATTTCCTATTGAAACACCAAATGAATTAAGTTTATTCCCATTAGCATGATCCTTAAACTGTTGCATCGTTTAGCAAGTTATTCCCATGTTAACATACAGAGATTTAGGCATTTGTACTTAGCATAACTGCAAATACCTCAGTATAAGAGAAAAATTGCATGACCTAGGTCGGTTAAGACCTTGATTAACTTGATTAAGACTCTTCCATCCTCTCTCTTGTTCTGCAGTCTAAAATGTTATTATATATCTAAAATTCTTCTGTGCCTTAATTTTTTCAGGCTCCTGTTTTCCAAAATGCTGTGTGGATATTTAAATTCTTTTCTTTTTCCCTATAAAGCATGTCTCTGAAACAGAACTGCTAAGTCTGTAATAGAGAAAGAAGATAACACAGGTTCTTCTTGGATCCATTTTTTAGTTTATGAATGTAATCTTGAAAAAAAAGAGAAAGTATCAACTAAATAATGGCTGCTATAAACACAGTACTTGCACAGTACTTGATTTATGAACAATTTAACCCCAATTTTCATCTTGGGTGGGGGGGTGGAAATCCCTGTTACGCATTTTAACATCTTTCCAAATTTATATTTTATTGTAACCACACCCACATTTGAAAGAACAGCCAGAAATACAGGAAAAATAATAAATCCACCTGGAGACAGTAAACAACCTTTTCCAACTCAGTTATTTAAAACAAAAGGGCAATCATGACACACCACCATTACTACTCGTACAGAATCTTTCTCATCAGGCTCAGATTCATTAAGAAAAAGAAGCATAAAGCTTAAGTAAGCCAAAGACTTTTCAGTGAAACAAATACTCATCTACTGGTTGAGCATTTGCTGTTGTAGCGTCAACTACAGGCCAGTCAGCCTCACCTCTATGCTAGAAAGGTGACATGTGGATGCCATGCATGTAGAGGAAAAGAAGGTTATCAGGAATGGTCAACATGGCTTCACCAAGGGAAAATCATGCTTGACCAATCTAATAGCCTTCTATGATAGCATGACTGGCTGGGTAGATAAGTGGAGAACAGTGGACATTGTCTACCTCTACTTCAGCAAGGCTTTTTTTTGGCACACTCTCCCATAACATCCTCATAGGTAAGCTTAGGAAGTGTGGATTAGATGAGTGAACAGTGAGGTAGATTGAGAGCTGGCTGAATGGCAGAGCTCAGAAGAGTGGTGCAGAGTCTACTTGGAGGCCTGTAATTGTTGGTGTTCCCCAGGGGTCAGTACTGGGTCCAGTCTTGTTCAACATATTCATCAGTGACCCAAATGAAGGGATAGAGTGTACCCTCAGCAAGTTTGCTGATGACACAAAACTGGGAGGAGTGTCTGGCACACCAGAAGGCTGTGATGCCATTCAGGGAGACCTGGACAGGCTGGAGAGTTGGATGGAGAAGAACCTAACGAATTTCAGTAAGGGTTAATGTAGGGTCCTCCACCTAGGGACAGGTGCACTGGCATAGGTTAGGGGGTTGATCTGCTGGAAAGCAGCTCTCCAGAGAGGAACCTGGGAGTTGACCGTGAGCCAGCACTCTGTCCTTGTGGCCAAGAAGGTCAATTGGTCTCCTGGGGTGCACTAACAAGTGTGTGGCTAGCAGGTCAAGGGAGGTCATCCTCCCCCTATACTCTGCCCTGGTCAGGCCACATCTGGAATACTGTGTCCAGTTCTGGGCTTCAAGAAATACAAGGAATTACTGGAAAGAGTCCAGCTGGGGCTACAAAAAATAACCAAGGGAGTAGGAGCATGTGTCTTATGAGGAAAGGCTGTGAGATCTGGGTCTGTTTAGCCTGGAGAAGACTTAGAGAGGATGTCCTCAATGCTTATAAATATCTAAAGGGACAAGACATAACAGACACAAACTGGAACACAGGAAATTCCATCTGAACACAAGGAAAAACTTCTTTACTTTGAGGGTCCCAGAACACTGGCAGAGGCTTCCAAGAGAGGTTGTGGAGTCTCCTTCTCTGGAAATATTCAAAACCTGCCTGGGCACGTTCCTGTCCAGCATGCTCTGGGTGATCCCGCTTTGGAGGGCAGTTGAACTAGATGATCTCTGAAGGTGAGTTCCAACAGCTACCATTTTGTGATTCTATTTCTTATCTTGCAGAATGTACTTGTTTTTCTTTCTACTTTTAATACTATAGCACTATGTTATCCCCTCCCTTTCTCCCCATTTTTATCTACAGAGGAAAGAAGTTGCTTGTTTGTTGTAAAAACTTTTACAGCTTATTAGCAATTCAAAGGAAGGTTTTTCCAGCTTCACAGAACAAGGAGCACTGGGTATGTTTCTGAGTGTTGGATACTCATCTAAGAGGAATTAACACAGCAAGGTCCATCTATCACTAGTTAATACGGTTCCAAAATACATTTCCCTGAATAAATAAAACCATTAGAAGACTGATGAAAAAGAGTTATTTTTTTCACACACAGCAGCTGCTTTCGGAAATAACCATACTTAAAAGAAAAATTAACCAAGCTAATAAAAACAAGGAAAAATGCTGATTCCAGATGTCAGATGAAATGCATTGCAAAAATTAAAAAAAAAAAAGGCAGGAAACTCTGCACTATAATTCTAGTAAAACATACAGAAACCACTTGGTCTCTATTAGCTTTATTTTGCTCAGGCCAGCTTTAACAGTAGTTTTACATGATATTCTGAACTGAGGTAAGTTTAAGCATTTTCCTGAAGTAGTCCTGATACAACTGTCATAGGAGATACTGTCACTTTATACTATGCATGTCCCAGTGTCTTAGCTTATGCAAAGAAAATTTTAGTCCAAAAAGATTATTTTTTTGCCACACATTGTAGCTTTTATCTAATATACTGTGCTTTGCAATGGATTTTATAATTTGAAAATTTATTTAGAATTTGAAAAGCCTGTTGTTATGCCAAGCAAAGCTGCTAAAAGTGTTGAACTGGCAATTTAGAGAAAATGATATTATTGTGATGTTCTACTCAGCAGGAATGGTGCTGAGTGAATTTTTAATGATTTACTAGTTCTGCTTGACTGAGCTTGCACCCTGTAAATGGATCATATGATTACTGATCACAAGTTAAACTGCTTTTGTTTCTCGCATGGCATGAACCGACGGTCTGTTGTACAGTACCAGAGGCTCGTGTGCAGCTCTGTGTAAGACAAGGGAAGGTTACATGCAACAGGCAGTTAATGGCTCATACCAGCAAGCCCTCAACTGAATGGAGCTCATGAGGTTGAATTTTAAAAAGGTAGGTGACCTTGCAGCTGGGAGCTTTAACTGTGTTTTTACCCATTTATACTTGGATAAGTAAACAGTTACTGAAGGCTGAAAGGGCCTGCAAGCACTATTTTAGCCAAAGGCTAATCCCCATTCCCTGTGGATGAAAGGACTCAAAATGAAAACAAAATAATAATAAAAAAAATTCTCTGCTTCAGGTAGCACAAAGGTAAAACTGCAATAAACAATTCCATTAATTTTAAACTTAACGTTGCCTTACCCTCCATTTCTAATAAGTGCTTCAGCCATTAAAAAAATACTGAATTCTTCTAAAAATGATAGAAACATTACCATCACAGCAAAGAAGGATAAATGCAATATAAATCAAAATAGCTCAGAAAGGTTCATCTCGTGTAGATGAAATTAAAAGAATAAGTGACCAGTGAACTTCTAGTTACATAGCTTGAACCTAATAAAACATATTCGTTGTTCATGTTGCAGAAAACACAAGTGATGCCCAAATGTAAGAGACATTATAAGGCAGCAATCCTCAGCCCTGTGCAGTCATCTCAGTGTTAAATATTTTTCTCAGTACCTCTGTTGAAACTAATGAAGAATTAATGGAGTTCTCTGTCAAGTGTGGCTATTTCATTGCATAAAGAACTGGCACTGGTTATGTGAGGAAGGTCAAAAGGTTTTAAGGTCAAAAACAACTTCTGGGCTAAAGACTTCTTACTCACTTTACAGATCATTCCACACAAATTTTAGCATACTATCCTAGGTGAAAGGTTTTCGTAGATTCCCTAGTTTAATTTATCATTTTCCCTGCAATCTGTCTTTCATCTATGTTGTAGACAGCAGGAGAATAATACCAACACTTTCAAGGCTTTTATAGCTACCTAGTATTCTTCTACATGCACAGATAGATGGATTTTAATATATGTGATAAATAGATGGAGGAGAAGGAAGGCTGAGGGAGATGTAGCTCTCAGCAACTATGCAGCATGTTACTTCAGGTGCATGACATGGTAGCAAAATTGCACTTCACAGCTCTCAGTTTATTTTCTAGTTGACAGTCCAGGATCTGACATTTAGTGGCTTGCTAATAGCCCTATGTTGGTAAGTCAAACCTTCCCTTTAAGTACAGGCACTAAACCAGAGAATTTTGAGTTTTATTCTCTCAGTCCATGTATTCAACCTAGCAGCAACAAGACACCTGCATCTCCCATCATAAACCAGTCAGTATCCTATACCTACTTCTTAACCCAAAAAGAGCACTGAACTTCCACCCACTATTTTTAAAATCTAACAGACAACAGCACTCCATTTGAATGACAGAGCACAAATGTATATTTCATCTGTTTAAATAATGATCTGTAGCAGAATAGAATACTCCCTTACTCTCTTCAATCTTGAATGTCTGTTTGGGATGCAACCTATGAGTTTCCCATTCTTGGAAAATCTATTATTTCCCATTTAGGAAAATCCAAGGCACCTAAAACCTGTAATACAAATAAGATTATTTCTGATTAATTATTTTTGCAATACAAATAAGATTATTTCTGATACTGCATGAATAAAAGACAGGTGAGGAGATCCTTGAGTCAGATTACATGAAATCTAAACAGAATATTGTAGATTTTCAACAGCTTAAAATGAATAATTCTTAACTGCTCTTTGACTTGAAGAGAACACCAGTACTCAGTTCAAAACTTTACCTTTTCATTAGTCAGACCAAATTTGAACAGATTTTAGCTGCAAAGGTGTTAGACACTGTAGAACCTTTAACGCTTTGTCTGTCTCCTTGAAAAGAAACATTCTGGTAAAATGATACTGCAAATAAGGCCTGTTGGGATACTGCTTCTACAGGGCATTAACACAGCTAACACTCACCCATGTGCTTTATGATCACTGCAAAACAGAAAGCTCAGCAAACATAGGGGGAAGAAGTAACCGTCTTACAGAAGCGTGCCCAGGCAGAGCAACTTGCTGCCACACCTATTATCCTTAAGCATTAGAAACTGTCTGTCTAGACATCAAGAACTTGACAAGATTATATGCTTAACTGGCGGTTTGTATCAGGTTTAGTAGGAACATGCTGGCAGGCCTCAGCTGGGCCTGGAAGGTTGTGAGACAAACAAGGCCATGGTAAAGCTAAGAACAAAGAACTCATAGTCACAAAGCATCCAAAATTTAACAGTTCCATTTTATAAGAGACGTTTAAATCACCTACACCTCTGCTTGAGGCCTAAACTCCTAAAGACACTAGAGAACTGAGTCATCACCACTGCCGTGGCGTTACATATGAAGTAGAAACAACGATTAGGACAAAGGAGACAGAGGGGGAGATTTTAGAAAGTTTAGCAATCAGACCTAGCTTTAGGGACAAGGTAGAAAATAGCATGCAGAAGATGAGATTGTACTTGAATGCCTGAACAAAAGCACTGACTGGATTCACTTGGGAACTTCTTGGTAACAGTGGGAAGAGTGTTCAGAAGCTAAGGGTAAACTATGATGCAGAAGAAAAGGAAGGCTGTACGAGCATCACTTGTAAACTTTGTTTCAACCATGGTACCTAAATGCTTAGCTTAAGCCTTGCTTAATGCAGATCTTTGTTTTACCAGAAAGATAGTCTGATATCATGTGTAATAAGTAAATCAGAGTGTAACTGTCAAACTCGTAATACCTTCAGGGAAGGGGGAAATTAAAATCAAAGAGAAGCCCAACAAAAGAAGGGTGTCAGGCAATCCTGGGGCACCCGAATTTCACGATCTCTGTAGGGTTACCTGGGAACCAGGGAATGCTCCTGAAAAGACTCTCTGCAAGGAGCTGGTTTGATAAGAACCAAGAGCTAGAAGGAGTTTTCCCCATGAGTGCCAGAAAGGCCCTTCTACAAGACATAAACAGAAACAGTACCAAACAGAAGGAGAAAATCTAAAATATGATGGCAATATTTAACATCATGAGAACTTGCTGGAATTTGAAAACAGAATTGTTTTGCTGAGCCTTCCTATTATTTACTGTGTAATTACTTATATACTGTTAGAATACACTTTGAATACAAAAGGTATGATGTAAAAAATCCCTAAAATTACCAAATATGTTTTAAAACAGTCCAAAAAGAAACTTCATGATCAGAAATTAATAACATTTAAAAATCATTCATTTATTTGAATGCAGTTGTATAAAAAACTCAATAACCAAAGGTAATACTTGCACGATGTCATCCGCAGGTTTTTGATAAACTATCAATGGCAAAACAAATGTCCTTATATTTTAATAATATTTATCATTCTAATGTAGCTAGAAAATACCATGGTATAGAAAAAAGTATCTCTGGTTCTAATATAAATATTTAATAAAGTTTATTAAATTTGCATTGATCCATATGCAAAAATAATTTGTTTACAATTTGAACTGAGACTCCGAAACAAAGCCTAACTCAATAATAGAGGAGACTGGAAAAACAACATATGTATAGTTATTTGCACATTAAACTATTAAAAATATTAAATGTTTCATGGTGAGTTTGATTTGGAAAAGGATCAAATTATTCCCTTATATATGTTTAGAGGCTGATTCTGAAAATAAATATGCAGTTGGGAGATCCTGAAGGCAAACATGCAGTATTTATTTGTGGGCATAAGTTTTCTGTGTAAAATGGAACACAACTCTTTCAGCATCTCTCTAGAAATGGAATGTCTGGTGATTAGCAGGAGCCTTAACATAAGGGAATGTCTGGTTTCTATCTCTAGATTTGTCCTAAATCATTGACTTATTCTTCTTTTCTTTCTCTAAATTGAGGAATCTAAGTCTTACCTGGTTGTAGTGTTTCTGGATAACTAATCATTTTGAAAAGTACTTTGAAGTCCATTAAGAAAAGGGCCATGCAAGTTAGATGCATCACAGATGCATAATACATTGGCCTTCCAGACCCATGTGAAGTGTGCTATTTCTCTTGTCATTCAGCTAAAGATGAAAATTCACTACCTATTTGCAGTGATCAGAAGTAGTGCTTTCAAAGAAATATAATTAAAAGATGAAGAAATGTTATTTTCATTACTTTACAGAAAAGATTAAAAGGCTAGCTTTCTTTGCTGATCATTATAAATCAGCACACTGGAAACATATTTATTTTAGTTGAACCTTAAAATTAAGTAGTGTACACATAAAAATGCTTAAGGTGATAGACAGCAACAGGAGGCATCATGAGAGGAATTAAAAGTGTCAGCCTTTCTTAACATCCCATGACTTGTAACTGTCATAAAGTAGCCACAAATTAATAGATTCCTAGGAGATCAATCCCATGTAGCAAAAATAAAGGATAGTAATCACACAGTCACACTATTTCTTCCTTCGCACTTAGCAACAGATGAGTCAAAACCCAGCATCCCAGTGTCTTACACTGAAGGTAACCTGTGACATTGGACAGCATTGCTTCTTGGGTACTCCAAGTCTATCACCAGACCAGACAACTTGAAACAAAGGTGGATGCCCACTTCTCAAATATTTCACCTGAACAAGGAAATGAGACAAAGAAGGTGCCAACAGTTCTAGAAGCTAGTTTCTATCTGTCATCTTTTCAATTACCTAACAGAAGGCCCAAAAGACAACAAATCTCCTTCCAAAGTATATATGAGCAAGACAATCTAGAGCTGTTTTCCTCCTTGATGAATTTGGCAGACATTGTGATTGTATTTTAGCATATCCTCTGGAAATATTACAGTATAGAATACAACAAAAATGCGTCCTTTTTCTTATTTCTCAAATTATACCTTTATTCCCAATATTTAACAACTATTCTGTTATTAACATCATAGTTCCCCTCATCCTATCTTCCTGTTTACCACACTGGTCTTCTCAGAAGAATGCCACTGCTTGTCATTCTACAGTTTGTAGGACTAACTCTATAATATAAAAATGTCCAAGAAGGCTACCTACTTAACTGGAAAATTATATGAGACTTATTTCTTTAAAAAAGCCCATTCTTATTAGAGAATTTATCAGACGATAGGTACCACTAAGTAGAAAGACTGCTGAGGCCCTCAGTATACTACCTCATTACAACAATTAAATCCACCCAGAAGGCACACTAGAGCAAGGAAATAAAGATAGTATGAGTCTACGTGCTTGTACACATATCAAGACAGAAGTAATAGACTTACTGACATAAGAACTTGCAATTATTATGAATTTATAATTCGTCTGCTTTGTACACTTCAAACTTGATACAGGCAACAGGGTACAAAAGTCTAGAAAAGGAAAAGTGGAAAATGCATAACATTCATGAGGAAAAAGAGCAAGGAATAAAAGTCACAAATACACTGTTTTCATGCAATAATAGAAAGTTGATTGCCACTAGTGACATTTTTGGTTTCAAGAATGCAATACTAGGCATTCTATTGGGAGCAGTGTCTCACTGAATTTGTATCCTTGCATTGTTGGCACCTAGTTGTCTAATATACTTAGCAGCTAAGCAGCTCTGCTGGTGTTACAGATTATTTGAGAAGAAAACATAGACAATGGCACTAAGAGTGAAAAAGATATAAAAAGATTCAAGATTCCTCCAGAGGCAGAATCAAAAACATCAGCTCCTTTTGTAATTTTACAAAGTGAAACTAGAAAGGGCACTAAAAGAGAAGAAGAAAAAAAGAACACCTTAAGAGCCTTAATCAAACTCCTACATTTAACAGCATTAATGTTAAGTATGCAAACGTTCATCCCACTGATCATTATGGTATCAAGAACTAATTTTCTTCCTTTTAAGAGCTTATATGTCACATCACACCCCTTGGGCCTTCCAGAGATGTATTTAAATGTCTAAGAGGAGAAAAAGAGAAGCATTCCAGACAGACAGGTGTTACTGATTCACCCATTAAAACTTCAGTTATAAAATATCCTACACAATGGTAAAACATTTCAGTCATTAGCCGATCATAAATAGATTAAGATGACATTCTAAATTATTATGACTATATGTGTATAAAATTTGCATTGCTCATCACATTATCCCAGCTATCCATAACTGATTATCTGAAGTTAAAGATGAAGCACAAGTATTATTTGTTCTAAGAACTTAAGGAAAAGACAAAGCCAAATGCAACAAATGTAACAATTAATCCTGAGACAAAAGAGAACTTTACATTGATTTGTAATGATGCTCAATCATTTATTAATTTATTATTGAAAATAAAGTCTTGTTTCCTTTTCTTGTATGCTTTAAGTCAGCCTTAATATTTCACATAATGAATGTGAAATAGTAAAAGAAATGGAAGATTTTTAAATTATTAAGCCTCATATTTCCTCAACTCCTGTTTTCCAAATAAGGAAAATATTTAATGAAGATCCAACACTGCAAATTTTATATCAACTTTAATAATAAAATATATAGATGAACTTTTGAAATTATATTATTCTCTCTCTTTCTAATTGTAGGTTGTCTATTTACACAAATTCAGTTTCCTATGTACATGGAGATAATTTCTGTGCTTATTTATTTTTTCTTTATCTACACTGTCAAACAAGATTTTAATTTCAGCATTAAAATGCACTTCACTTCCTCCCCTTTGGCTTTGGCACACGATCAAATTTCTGAGTTAATAAATTAGGAAGCATCACCAGTATTCCCATAACTTTCAGTAGGCAAGCTCTTAACTAACAGTGTGAAGAAATTTGAGTCAACTTAATCGAGATTAGAAGACATCTGATCTAAATCAAATTACATTGCATTTACCATGAGCTAAAAGTTTGTACTGGAAAAAAAAAAAAAGCAATTTCACAACTATATTAAGCCAGTAAAGATGCATTACCACCAAGAAGAAAGGCTTTTCTGCCCTCCCAGTCATGCCTGAAATGCATTTCTATTCTCTCCCATGAGCTAGCACTTGTACACAGTATGTCGGATGACCTCTTTGACCCATCTAAAATTTTCTAAAGAAAAATAATACATAAATAAGGTTAATTTAACTAAATAAACTAAAACTCAATAAACTAAACTGACCCATTGTACACTCATCAGCCAAACCCACAGGTAGAGAAGAAGACCATTCCTTTCAGTGGTAGCATAGTCTAAGGTTTACCAGCAAGGTAAACCAGCATTTGTTTGAAGGAATAACAGAAAAGGCAGGACACAGCAGTGTGTTATCTATCAGCAGACCCACTGGTGACTCGATGTAGAATCATGACTCTTTCACTCCACTCCTGGTGTTCCCACTAAACCCACACTCACTGTTCCAGCTCTCTGCATGTCTGTTCCCCATTCCACCATTTGTTAGTCTTGGCTTTTGAATTCTCAGTTTTTATTCTCTGCAGGATTGCTTGCCACTGCTTTGTTACATACACTATCTACACACACAACATGTAATCATATTTTTTAATACGGCCAGGTGTACAAAAAGCCAGCAAATTTATATCTCTGATTTACCCTATATCCAGGCATAGCTTTTTACCAACTTTTTGATTTGTCTTCTTTTTGTTTAATATGGCAAGTTTTGCCAGTGACCCCATTAGAAACAGATTTCATTCTTCAGTGTTTTTAATGTTCAAGATCAGCTAAATGCAAACTATGTCAACTGCTGTCACCAGGTTTTATAACTCATGGACAACTCTACAGCAATAAATATGCCAAGAACAAAGCATCAGCATGCTGCAAACATTACTATTTAATGTTTCAAAAATACATATTAGTAAACAATGAGTTAAAAATAATGAAATCTAGCCAGAATACATCCTTTTTAGTATAAATATATCCCAGTTTTCTAGCTACCCAACACAAGATTATTTTTATTTTCAGAGACAGGCAATCACTCAAAAGAATGGAATTACTTTCTCTTGTGCTTGAGGATGAGAAGTGATCCATTCTAGCATGTCTGGTCAAACGTATTAGCTTTTTCTCAAGGAATGTTAGAATGAGATTGACTTCAAAAGACCGGAAATCTACACAGCTTTTGCCAAACACCCATTTTTGCCATCTGGGTTTCAGGTGTTTCTGGGTTCACATTTCTTACAAGGCTCTGTCATGTTCTTTTAATGTTTTCTTTACTGTGATACACTAGGCTGAAGCTGCTATTCGCTTCAGAAAAGAAAACTTTGAGACTGTTTGCAGGCTAAAGCCCATGTGAGTACATTGTCTTGTTGAAAAAAACATTAGAAGAAAAATAACATGAATCAAATCTATTAATTACTTTTTAATTAGAAAGCAATTAAGAGTAGAGAAGAAGGGAAGGAAAAGGGAAGGAAAAGGGAAGGAAAAGGGAAGGAA
>BJBW01003141.1:0-218145 GCA_004320125.1 Scolopax mira
TCTTGTGGCCTTTGCTGTTTTGTTAAATTGCCTTTGTCTCAATCCATGAGTTTCAATTTCAATTTTCCCCTCCCGGCCGTGCTGCTGGTGGGGGACTCTGATTTGTACGAGTGGCTGCCACGTGGTCCTTTGTTCCCATCTGCGGCCAAACCACGACAACGGGAAGTCTGTGAAGGAACTTACCCATCTTTTCAGAGTCTTTTCTCTATTCACTTTTTGCCAAAGAGCTTCTGTGCTAAAAATGGAAGACTTATACAAAGCCTTATTTAGACCTCAGGGGCTGGTTTGCCATGTGTTCTCAGTGAAATAAACTTGAAATAAAAATAATATTGTATCGTACTGTGAAAGCCAATCTCAAGTTACACAGAGAAACCTTGATTCTGATATGTTCCAACTCTGCAATCCTAATGAGTTTTGCTAATGAGTTCCCTACTCCTCACAAAAGCAGTCTGAAAAGAAAATTGGAAGTGTAATGAGGCATCATCTCCACATTCACCTGGGGTTTTAGCAGTGTTAGGATTACTTGATCCAGCAAATCCTTTCTCCAGTTGCTCAGGTTGTAGGCTGTCATGTCTCATCTTTTCTGCAGTCTCTGCTTCTTCAGCAGCTATTTTTAATAATGCCAGGCTAGATGCTTTATCACCTGAACTGTCTCAGGTACAAATCCTTGAGTCCTTCTGCTGGTTTTCTATTTCATTCTGTCCAAGACTTCTCCCTGTAGATTTTTTATCTCTTAATTTTTGTTTAGACAGTTGCATTTGTGTTCTTCCTTTACTGTCACTTGTCCTGTCCTTCAGTGTGCTGCTGCCCCTCATTCCTCCCACATCTGCTGTGCCAAAACACACCTTTTCCTTTCACTGGCTGCTTATTCCAGCTTCTTGGGACATGCAGAATCTCTGTCTCATTTTGCTTTCCTCCTACCTAGTTGTCAGGTACAAACAACCTTTGTTTTCCTCTGTCTTTTTTTTCCTAATTTTATTCTCCTGCTCTCCACTTACAGGCTTGTTTAAGGTTGTCCCTTCCTCGCTCCCTTGTTTCTTCAGGTTGTGGTGCTGAGAAGACACGGAGAAGGATCGTCATGTTTGGTATCTGGTATTGAGTTCCATAATCTGCTTTAATGTTTTATTAGCTACAGACTGAGGAGAGCTGGCTTGTCTATGTCACACTTCTGTTGTTTGGTCAGCACTCAGAGCTAAGAGAGGTGAAAATGTAATCTTTGGAAAGTTGACATTTTGAAAGAGGTCCCTGCTGAGTGTGTGCAAAGGCTTGCAGTTTGGTTTTATGTGACTTTTTGTTGACCTGGCCAAAAAGTAAATTGTACCTGAAAGACCATTTGGTGTTATAAAGACCACTGTTGCTGCTGCTGGGCACAGTGAGATGCAAGACTGCAAGGTTAGCAGACTTCTTGAAATGGAGACAGAATATCTCCTCTTTTTTTCTAGTCTTTTTCTCTTAGCTGAACTAGTTTGCTTGTGAGCTTGTTTTGCTATAATAAACTTTATTTACTGAATTTCACATTTTTATTAGTGTTTCTTACATGCCTAGAAGTTTAAAAATGAGGGAGTCTTTACTCATCAATACAAAATTAATTGTTCCACTAGGTTCACCCACTATCTTTTCATGAGTTTGAGAAAATTAATTTGCCTTTAATCTTGCATCAGGCGTATATTTTTGTGGTTTTTTGGTATTTGTTTCTCTGCTCCTCCTTGCCTCATCCCCCTGGGATTCCTTGAAACAAAACTATTTCTTTCGTCTTGCTGCTTTTAAACATGCCTTTCCAAGACTTTGCATCTGTGATATTAGAATTCCTGTGACTGTTGAATGTAGTTATTTTGGTGTAACACATGCTATTGATGTTATTTTAGGTATTAAGGGAAGAGGTATCGATTTTTATTCCACTGGTTCTGAAAGGCATTGGTTAGTATCAAGTGCCTTCTCATTGAGCTCATGATGGTTTTGTGGTTTTTAAGGCATCCAGCATATAGAATCATAGAATGGTATTTGAGTTGGAAGGGACCTTAAAGATCATGGAGTTACACCCCTCTGCCATGGTCAGGGACACCTACTACTAGACCAGGTTGCTCAAAGCCCCATCCAGCCTGATTTTGAACACCTCCAGGGATGGGGCAGCCACTGCTTCTCTGGGCAACCTGTTCCAGTACCACACCACCCTCACAGGAAAGAATTTCTTCCTAATACCTAATCATATTTTATGATTGAATGAAGTCTGTATCTATTTGCACTTGTCTTTTGATGGCAGCTTCAAGAGGTGCCATAAGGCTAAATGAACAGACTGCCTGATGAGCCTATATGAAGCAGTTATGTGGCTCATCACACATTGCTTGTAGAAAGAGAATTAATTTTTCTTGAAAACGGTCTGGTTTGTTATAAAATTCATGTTTGAATTGTGGAAGCAATCCTATAAACTGCCCTGTCCCCAGACATGCTCACATTTCATGGGTCCTTCAATATATGAATGATAGATTTGTTTTGAACTCCTTCACCAAATTGTTGAAATGATGGAGATGGTTGTAGTCAGAAGAGTCAAAAGATAACCAAAACTCAAAACACAACCAAGCCATGCATTGCTCTTGCTAAAAGATAAGCAATATCAGTCAATGTAGGTACTGACAAGCTCACACAATCCTGAGTTTTAAACAGGATTGGAGTTATTTTGATTTTCTGAAATCCTATTAGTTGTATCAAACTGGCAATGGTTGTTGCAGATCAAAGTTTAACTTACTCTTCAAAGTAACTGGAATTTATTATGTTTATACATGGAACAAGCATACAGACGTGGGGCTAGTGTGTGAGTATTCTTTTTTTACCCTTTTAACTTTTGTGCAGTCAGTATGATAATGATTCCACCCAAATATAAATGTTAATTATGAAGTAACAGTAAATACACTGTATGACCCGTCAAATCTATTAGGAAGACCCTCTCTGGTGTTTGTAAGAATTACTGTCTTGCTACACGTGAAAGTTGGCGCTAATTGCCTTCTGTGGCCACTTATGCAGTTTCAACAGCGATAAATCCTCTGAGAATCCTCTGTTCAGCTTGATCAGCTCTTGGAGAGATAAAAGCAGTAGATAAAAGATTCAAAACATTTTTATTTTTTTGTTAAAGAAAATTATTTATGCCTAAATATTTAATTCCACATCACTTGGTAATTTTGCTCTTAGGTTTCATTATGGTTACTCTTACCTAGTGTTGGTATTGATTCTTAACATCAATTTTTCCCAATCTGTACACAAGGAGTGATCTACAACTTGCATTTGTTCAAACCATCTATTAGCATTATGAATTTGAATTCGGAAGATAATTGCATATCTTGCAAATTACCCAATGGCTGTTTCATCTTGAAACATTTAGAAATACATTTTAGTTTCTCATAATTACAATGTTTTAGTCAGACAGCAGTCTAATCTTAGGACAGCACTTTGGCAGTGATATGCTTGTTTTTCTCAACTGAGCACAGTTTCTGTGGTTAAATTTTCCTTTCATTTAAATATAGATTTTAATCAGTGTAGGCCAAACTTTTCCAACCATGCTTAAAATTAGCTCAAGCCATATTTTAAAAAAGTATGTTCTCTTAATGTGATTTAACTTATGTAGAAAACTGTATGCAGAAATTAATGGTTTTAAGCTAATTAATGCTTTTGAAGTGTTTTTACAATTTATTTGCAAAAAAAATGTTTATAAACTGGCTCAAATATGACTTGGTAAATAGTCTTTTTGTAATAAGTAACACTGAAAGTGCTTCATGCTGTGCTTCTGAAATTGAAATGTAGCTGTTGAGAAAGTTACTTGGTGAGTGGAATTTAGAATTTCTAAGTTGCAATATTGAAAGAGAGTGAATGCTTGCTTTTTGTCCAGACTTCCACTCAAGCGTTGTTTTGGAGATTACTCAAGTTTTCATTGGTTGTCTTGTACTTCTTTAGGCAGGATATAGTTACCGTTTTCATTTGATAAGGTGAAGTTGTAAATAGATGTAAAGCGAGTGTTAAGCTTTGTGTGTAGGATACTTGACATTGTATGTATTCTGAAATAGAAGTGGAAACAAGTCTGAATTGAATCTCTCAGGTGGCTATTACAACCCCCTGAATTACTGCTTAACATCTGGAAGTTTCAGTTGCTAGAAAAGTGTTAAAACCAAAAAAAAACAACACAAGCACAAAGACCCCGCAAACTGTTACCAATCCTCTATCGTTCTTTTTACACAAATGCAGAATAAAAGGTTTTTTGCTCAACCCAGAGAGGTTCCAGTTGGCAAAGCGTTTGGAGATTAAGGGAGTCAATCTCTCAGTAGACTTCTCTTCAGATACACTGTTTCTCCTGATCCTAGGTAAGGTGAGATGCTTTCATGGAGAAACATGACGACAAATGTCGTAAGAGGGAGAAGAGTTGTGTGGATTTCTGTTCTATGGAATTCAGTATGTTTTTATGTGAGATGAGCTGCTGAGCTGAGGTTTGATATACTGTTTCTTTAGTGAAAATGATGTATAAAAGTAATACTGTTCCTATTTGGGCACAGAACCGTGAGAAAGCTGACTTAGTTTTTCAAATGCTTTATTTTATAGTTCAGATGCTAGAAGGACTAGATCCTTCTAGTTTTTACTACTTAATCTTACAGCAATCATTCTCCTGTTCAGCTAATCAATTCCATTTGCTATCAAGATCATGTTTATTACTGTGATTTTAATGATCTGCTAGAACGTAAAGAAATGTTCTGGGTGTGTTTGATCCTTCTTAACTTTAGGGATAAACTGTTTTAGAAAAGGATTGTGCTTACTGCATTTTGTGCTGTCTTCATGAGATGGACAGATTTTGCACTAGGGATTCCTTAGAAAAATACTTATGTGCCAATATGATTTACAAGAAATGTTTTGCAGAGTCATCTATTTCTAGCTTTTGAAAGTGACAAAGGGTGTGTCCCTCCCAAAATTATGGCTTTGCTCAAAGAAGTATGTTCTTTCATTGGGAACATTAAGTTTAAATTTTCACTCGGATACCGAGTTTTAAATAAAATCCTGACAGTTATCCATTATTTACAGTGCTTGCATGAGCATATTATTAGTTATAGAATGGATTCTTCTTTTTTTTTTTTCATAAATGGTTGTATCTTTAGATATCCATTTCCAAAATTGACTTAGAATAGTCATATTTGTTAGAACTTTCTTTGCAGAAAGTTTTTTTTTTTTTAACTTCTGTTGTAATAAAGGTAGGTAATACCTACCTAAAGTTAGGTATTGTGCTTACTGAAAAAAGAATATTGGTCTCTTTCGTAAATATTGAGAAGCATTTGGTTTTGCATCTCTGTTGGATACAAGTTGAGATGTTGAACAGTGTCAGATCCACTAAACAATAAAAATATCCCAGTTGAAGGCAATGCAGTGTGTTTATCTTGTCTGCCACCTTAATAGTTTTTGAATGACAAATGCCTGCAACGATGTCAAGGGTTAAACAGCTATATTTTTTTTGTATGTTCTTATTACGGCAGGTCATTGAAGGACCTTGACAGATGACGATCTGTAAAATCGAGACAAAGGCTCTGTAGTTATGGTAGTGTGGAAATTAAACATAGGCAGAAGCAAATGTGGTTTGAGTGGTCACAATAGAGATACTACTAAAATGATGAAAACACAGGAATATGTATTAGCTTTTGTCAAAATGGAAAATAGCTAAAATTATGGGGTTGTTGTTAAAGTAATTGTGGCATACCAGTCAACTGAAGAACAGTATGACATGATATGCAGCACCTTTATGCAGCAGAATGTGTTTTAAAATATGCTAATAGCAGTTATTTTATAGAATCATAGAATCACAGAATGGGTATAGTTGGAAGGGACCTTCAAGATCATCAAGTTCCAACCCCTCTGCCATGGGCAGGGATACCTCCCACCAGACCAGGTTGCTCAAAGCCTGGCCTTGAACACCTCCAGGGATGGGGCAGCCACACCTTCTCTGGGCAACCTGTTCCAGTGTCTCACTACCCTCACAGGAAAGAATTTCTTCCTGAGATCTCAGCAAAATCTTCACTATTTTATTTTAAACCCATTCACCCTCATTCTGGCGCTCTACTCCCTGATCAAGAGTCCATCCCCATCTCTCCTGTAGCTCCCTTTAGGTACTACATGCTGCACAACCCCAGCTCTTTCAGCCTGTCTTCATAGGAGAGGTGCTACAGCCTTCATGGCCATCTGCTGGACCTGTTCCAACAGGTCCACATTCTATTTGTGTTGAGGATTTCAGAGCTGAATTTTGAAATTGATGATTTTCAATTAAAGAAAAAACTGTATGAAAAGTTCAGAGGATTTATTCTTAATAGTCCACCTTCTCTCTGCACCCTTGCAGCTTGGCAAACCATCGCCCTTCCCCACAGCATTATGCTCCTGAAGAGGCCACAGGAAATACTTACTGCCCTTTTCTTAAGGAAAGCTTTAAATTATTCCCACATTGCTGGCAGCCCCAAGTGTGTTCAGAGTCTTGTTTGGTGTATATGTACACAATGGCAAACAGAGGTGGTAAATATGGCTGTTTTTTCTTTTTTAACTTTATGTAAGGCATCCATAAAATTGCTGTTACTGCTGTAGCTCTCTGGTCACTTAGCTAAGTGTTCACAACCATTACAGGGATTATGGTGTAGACTTTAGAGCAAATGCAATGGGATTTTGCATGTGGGACCTTACTTCTTCTGCACACAAGTAGTCTAAATCTCACAGCTTTTAAGAACTTGGGATTTGGTGTTAGTATGGAGGAGTGGCCCACCTTTAGGAGTTGCATCTTCTATGAGACCTCAATGTCTGTCCTTCCCTTGGAAAAGGTTATGGTGTGCTTTTCTGCCAATTTCAATATCTTGAATGATTTTAGTATTTCAAGTGAATTTATCAAGAACTTTGATTTCTGGCTGGGGACCTATTCTGTATAGAACCATCAGTCTCATGTTTCTTAATTAGATGATTGTTTTCTTCATAACATCTTTCCCTTAAGATGAAACTTAGTAAAACTGTCAAATTTCCACCACGCATGTATTGAAGAACTAGAACATAAAAGTGAAGTTTGGGTTGGAATAAGATCTGGAGAGAAGCAAAGTTGTGGGAAGTATTTTTCCTTTTTCCAAATGTTAAGCTACAGCCATGTTAATAATATTCCTACAAAAACATTATTGGACTAATTTAAAACAAAACTCTAGAACTGTTATATCCCATATGGCATGAAACGTTCCTGCCTTTTTTTTTTTTCCTGGTGTATTAACTTCTTACACTGAAAGGAAATGAATTTTAGAAAGAATGTTATACATAAGCCATCCTCTGTTAAGGAAATACCAGCTGTCGAGAAAGATGCAGCCAATGTTGAGTTATATTAAAAACATTGTAAAGGAACTATTTGTCAAGTAAAAGTGGATTAATTAAAACATCTTAACTGTTTTTGCTCTGGAAGAAGATTAGGGAAGTTCTATATAAGCCTCTTCTAAACATAACCATTATTAAAAGCCCCAATTTATTTTTTCGGAAGGAAGTTGACTTATGTAAGTTGTTCCCTAATGCAGAATAAAGAAATTTTCTGACTACAATGTTAGTAGTAGGGTAAAAAAGACTTGGAGTCATTATACTTTATTATTTCCAGATTCTATAAGCTTGCTTTCATTGATTCTTCTTGATGGAAGAAGCATTATGTCAAAAAGAAAATAGGTTATGTTTTAGGATTTTCATATTAATGTATTTATTTGAAAATTGGTTCTTTTATGAGCAATTAATAGCACTAGGAGGCATTACTTGGCTTCTGTAGAGGAAAATAGTGAAGTGCACATAAAAAGGAACATGAATCAGTCATGTGAAACATTAAATATGATAGGATTTACTCTTTCTTTAATCCAGTCTAGCCTTCTGGTTTTAAGGAGTTGTACCCTCACTATATGCAGACTTACTGTAGTGGTTTCAAACATAAGCTTTTGCTTTAATTACCACTTTACTTTCTTCCTCGCTAATCCCTGGATGCTATCAGATCTACCCTGCAATGCAGCAAATACAGAAAGAGTTATATCTGTTACCTTTCTAGATAACACTCAAATTTTATTTTTGTTTATTTGGGTAAAGAGGTCTAAGGGGATGGTTTTATGGTTTTGTGACCTACTTAATGTTGTGGTTTAATTTTAGAAAAGCATTAGTATCGAACATGGAAACAGTAGGGCTTCCTCTTTTTAAGATATCCTACCTTTTCTTATAATTATTTTCTGGAAATTCATGAAGATCAGTGGGTTTTCTTTTGTTCCTTGAAAATATTAAAATTACAATTCTCAAGTTACATTCTGGCTGTTAGAGGTGAGCATCTGCTGTTCCCAAAATTCTCTTCAGATCTTACATTTTGTTAAAATACCACCAGAAGCATAAGTATCAAATGATAGGGGCTAAATTTCTTAAAGTCACCTGCATCACCACATTTGAATTGATGTTTTGTAATTTCATTAGGACATTACCCTTCTTCCCCTTAAAAAAGACTTACAGGATGGCTTGTATTTTAGTGATGCCTTAAAGATTTAAGGAATGTGGTCTGTAGAACCCATTTTGCTTGTTGCCTGTGCCTGGTGGTGTATATTGAACTGAATAAAGGATTGAAGATGACGATCATCTGAAGGTTTCTTTAGTTAAATGCCACTCTGAAGAATTTGATTTTGCTTTGTGCTTGATAAGCAAGATGCGTGATGTTGTTATTAAAAATAACCAATTGGGATCCTGGTACTGAATAGCAAGGTTTCACATTGGATATCTACAAAATGCAGCTGCAAAAACTTTGCATTCTTTAACTGAAGCTAATAGCAACCATGAATTGTGCTTGAGATGTACTATGCAGTGATGAATATTCTGAAAAAAAATTAACCTGGAACCATTCCAGATTAGGCAGACGTGATTCTTATAGTATGTGTTGCGGATCTTGAGTTATAAAAATCTAAGTACAATCTGTTGTGAGAATAAATTACTGACATATAAATAACACTTTCACATAGTAGTATAATAAGCATAATACAGAGAAAAGAAAAAGGAGGGGGAAGGGGGCTTCATCCCAGGATTTTAAGAGTTTAGGTTGATTTTAGTACTGTACTATGGAAAGTGGAAAAAGAAATACAAGTAATTTCTCCCTGTTAACCCTGCTGTCAAACCATGTATGAGGCAGGGTTCCTGTTTGAAAAACCAATTAAACCAGCCAGGAAGGAACAGCCTTAATTCTGGTGGTTTATAATGTATGGTTGATTGTGCAACTGCAGTATCCCAGATGTTTTTTGACCATAATAGCAATGTGACAGTTTGCTAATGATATGCTGGGTGGTGCAGAATGCCCCTTATCTTTTAGCTGCAAATGCAGCAAATTATAGTTGTGCTGCGGATGACCCCTTACCAAAGGTAATGTTCTTCCTTGTTTCAATTCTGATGGTGCTATATCTGACCTAAATGCTTGTCAGGCTGAGACTAGCTGTTGTATGTTCAGACTTAGAATCATAACATAGTTTGGGTTGGAAGGGACCTTAAAGACCACCCAGTTCCAACCCCTCTGCCATGGGCAGAGACACCTCCCACCAGACCAAGTTGCTCAAAGCCCCATCAAGCCTGGTCTTGAACACCTCCAGGGATGGGGCAGATACAGCTTCTTTGGGCAACCTGTTCCAGTGTCTCACCACCTTCACAGGAAAGAATTTCTTCCTGAGATCTAGTCCAAATCTCCCCTCTTCCAATTTAAAACCATTTGCCCTCATCCTATCTCACCACACTTTGATCAAGAGTTTCTCCCCATCTCTCCTGTAGCCCTTTTAGGGACTGGAAGGGGCTCTAAGGTTTCCCCTGAGCCTTCTCTTATCCAGGCTAAACAACCTCAACTCTCTTAGCCTGTTCAACTTCCACAGAATCACTTCTTCTATAGTCTGAGACTATGCTTTATTGGCAATCTGTTTTATCTTATGCAAAAATGATAGATATCTGATATTGATGCTGGCTCTAAAGAGAAGTAACTAGACTGAGTTCCTGAATATAGTATGAAGACCACTAATCATGGCAGGGCTAGAAAAAAACCCAACTGCCAGTATTCAGAGTTATTTCTACAAAGTAGTTAAGAATCATAAATGATTCTGCAGTTTATACATATCCTTCTTTTATGCATCTCACTTAAATCTTGCTTTTGTGAAATAGTTCTCTGTATTTAAGTACGTGTGATTGAGCATATGGTTATTGTCTCAAGGAGAATTAAGAAGAAAATAGCCTGTTCTAATCTGTCAATTCACATTGGATGCTAGGAAGAAATGAGGGTGTGAGGCACTGGAACAGGTTGCCCAGATGTGGCTGCCCCATCCCTGGAAGTGTTCAACGCCAGGCTGGTTGGGGCTTTGAGCAACTTGATCTGGTGGGAGGTGTTGCTGCCCATGGCAGGGGGGATAGAACAAGATGATCTTTAAGGACCCTTCCAGCTCTAACCATTCTATGATTATGTGGTGTTGAAATTTTCTTTATAGTAACTCTTGTGAAAATTGTGTTATCCATCTAGAAACACTTCTTTCAATATCAGTCTGATGCTTCTGCAATCAGGATGAAGAATGTTGATCAGGATGCCTTTCTTCTGAGAAATTAATGCTGAACCACTGTGCATTGCTTGACTTACACTGTCTAATTGGTGATAGACAGGTTTGCCCAATCTGAGTTGGCTTTCATAGTGAAGTTAAGCCTAAAATTGTACTTGAAGTTATTTGATTTAAATATACCTTCTTTTATGGTGTTTAGAATGAGACAAAGCTTATATGATGAACTGGCAGACATCTTTATAGGTGGATAACTTGGAGAGATGGTTTTGAATGAGGTGTGAACCTTGCAGTTTAGTTTTATCCGCGTTTAGTTCATGGTCACTTAAATAACTACTTTAGCTGTTGACGGAGGACACAGTAATCTTAATCGATACATCTGATTACAAATTACAATAAATGTCCTGAATTCTGTGCCAACGAGAGAGAATACATTTCAATTTACTTTTAAAGTAAGATCTTTTTGTGGAGGGCAACAAGTTACTGGTACAGAGTATATTTCTGTTATCTGTCCTGCATAATATAAAGTGACTATATTATCAAAATGTATAGTAACGTTACCAAAATTGCAGATCATGGATGTTCTTTAATGGGGCGTCTTGTAACAGAGTTGAGCTGGTTTGTAATGCATAGAAAAAGCTTCTTTCAGTTTGAAAGGGTCGGTTATGGTATATCTTGATGTAATTTTCCATCTATGTGTTCAGTACCTTTATCTGACAGCATAGGAGCTAGAGATGGAAAGTTATAAAGAGAAATTATTTGTCTACGTTAAGTGTTATGGGACAATTGATAATTGAGCCCCATTAGCCAAGTTGTGTTAAGCTGCAGCCAGCCATTTTGAAATATTTTAAATCCCCAGCGTTCCTGAACAACTGGAGGAGAATCCTTTGCTGATATTCCTTCTAAAAGGGATTATAGTTTATTTTTGTTGTAGTTTAGTCAAAGAATTTCAGTGCAATATCAGGAAATTATTACATTTTTCCTTAGTGACTAATGCAGTCAAAGCTTGGAATCTGTTACCAGTAAAAAAGGCTTATGATTATGCTGTTAGAGGTTTTAAATTACTTCAAATTTCTTATTTCCCATGAAATGCCTAAAATCTCACCAGTGTCAGTCATGAGCTATTTATCTATCCTCCTTAATTGTATTTGTTGGATGGAGAATCCTGTAAAAGCAATCTTGGGCAAAGCTAGTTTTGCAAGTTCTTATGTGTTCTGTTCATTACAGTAGTGTAGGTGCTTTTCCATTGCCAAACCCCTTCAGTTTCCAGTTTATCAACATTTAGAGATGCAGAAAGTGATTGATGCAAGTGTCTTTGTGTTACGTGATTTGAAGATAAGCTGTGTCTTTAGCAGCTGCCCAGCTGAAGCCTGAAGCAATGCCAGGACATTTATGCTGAGTTTACTAGAATGACTTTCTCTACTTTATTTCTTGCTATGTCATCTTTAGTCTTTCTTCTTTGCTGCAATGGTAGTTATTAAAAATTCTGACATCCTAAGAAATGCTTAGCTTTTTGTACTGTTTATCAATTATATCCTTTTTGCATGCTGTAGAATATTCCAGAAAGCACTGTGAAAAAATACTGGTTTAATCTAAATAAGTGAAAAAGATCTTCCAGTTGTTGCTCATGTCTTCTAATCTGCCTAGACATTTGGTATTGGGTCCTCTTACGGAAATGTGGAGAGAGGTTTTTTCTTTTATTTTGGAATATATTTACTTTTTCCCAGAGTATATTTAAATTTCCAGAGGCAATACCATGATGCAGAACTACTGAGACCTTATACACATTCTAAAAAGCTTTAAAATTGGAAACAGTTTCACTTGTTTCCATCCTCTCATTTATTTTTGGTGATGGTTGTTATGAAAATGTCATCTTTATGATTTTGATCTTCATATTTTGTCTTTTAATCTCTGTTAGTTTATCTCTCAACCTTACAACGTTGCAAAAACCACATTGTAAGCTAAATTATTCGCTTCATGAAGTTTGAATTGTTTGAAATGGAGCTGAGGACTGATGAATGTTTAAGTGACTTTATAGTCTCTTAATTTTGCAGCTAGCAGGAAGGTACTTCCAGAAGCATTGGCTTAATTCAGAGTTTCTTAAAAGTTGACCTGGTTTGAGTTAGGCCAGGACCAAAGGAGTAATTCTAGTGGTTAAAGATGGAAACCCCCTCATGCTGAATTTGGAGGGCCATGAGCTCACTCTCTTTTTGTTGTAGAAACCCTGTGCAGCAGCTAAAGGGACGCTGAGAGGATGAACTACCCATCTAATAAGGGCACTCTGGATGCCTCTAGAAATTTGTAGGGTTGAGACTCTGCACAAAGAGTCCTAGACCGTAAAAGGTTCAGTGAAGGGCCACAAGGATGATGAATGGACTGGAGCACTTGGCATATGAGGAAAGGCTGAGAGAGCTGGGACAGCTCAGGTAAGGGGGATCTTATCAATATATGTTTGTCAATATACCTGTTTATCTATATATATATATATATATATATATGTCAATATACCTGAAGGGAGGGTGCAAAGAGGGCAGGGCCAGGCTCTTCTGAGTGGTGGCCAGTGGCAGGACGAGAGGCAATGGGCATAAACTGAAATATATGGGATTTCTCCTGGACATCAGAAAACACTTTTTTAACTGGAAGGGTTAGTGAACATGAGCATAGCTTGCCCAAGGAGGTGATGGAGTCTCCCACGGTGAGATTCATAAGCTGACTAGGCACGATCTTGGGGACATGTCTATAGGTGACCCTTCTCTGGCAGGAGGTTGGACTAGATGATCTCTAGATGTCCTTTCAATCCCTATCATTCTGTGATTCTGTGATCAGGTGGCCTCCAGAGGCCTCTTCCAACCTCGGCCATTCTGGGTGTTTCTGTTGTACAATCTTTATTGGTTTGAGATCACCTGTAGATGATTTGCAGGTAAAGATGATTCCCTTTAAAATAAAAGACACCTCACTTATTCCTTTAAAGCTCCCATCAGCCTCAGAGGAGGTAAATACTTTGTTGCAGAATAAGCAGTGGCATTTGAGGAAAAATAAGGTTCCTTTCCTCTTTTAAGTCTTAATAAGTGTATGAGTTGGGAACTGTTTAGTTGCTGTTAGAGCAATTTAAATGTACATTGTAACTGAGCCACCATAGGAAAATAATGTCCTTTCCTGATGGAGGAAGGACAGAAGCACTTGCTTTGTACTCTGCTTTGCTATAGGCTGTTTCTCATCTTGCGTAATGGTCTTGTGCTATAAGAAGGGGGAGAAACACTTTAAACACAGGAAAATGTAGTTGTTAAGCCACAAAAAAATACGCGGTTTCAGGAGCATGCATAGTATCAAAAACAATTTCTCTCATTCTTGATTTTTACTTTCATTTTGAGAGTGACAGTTTAAAAAAGGACTAAAAAGTGACTTTCCTTTAGGTGACAAAAATCTGATTGTCACTTCTGTAATGAAAATGCTTCCATTTTGAAATGCTTGTTTATTTTCACAAGTTTGGAGTAATTCTAAATTCAGTGACTTCAAAACATGCCTGTACGATTTAATTAGCCTTCTTGACACACATTTTGTTGTTAAATGAAACGTTTTTATTGGCACAAAAGTATTTGACATACCTATTTTCACTTTCTGGTGGTGGGAATGGTAACACAAAAGGTTGTTTAAAATATATGAAGTGAGTTCTGGGGTCATCCCCCACCTGTTGTTTATTTTAGTTTATGCAAGAACAGTGAAAAGTAGTCATGTTGGTGAAGTTCTATCATCTGAGTAAGTAGTTTTGGAGACTAACATTACTGTACATCCTGTACAGTGTAGATTTAGAGTTTATACATCAATGGCTTTGTTTGGCTTCTTCAAGTTAAAAGTCCCAAAACTTGGGAATTCCAGGGTAATGAACAGTGAATGTTGGAAAGAAAGGCCACTTCTTAAAGTAACCTAGAGTACATTGCTCTGAATTATGGAACAGAAGACAGTAACTACAGAAAATTTTTGATTAGCTTCTCTTTTCAAGAAGTGTCTTGACCTTTATTGAATTCCCTTAGCTGACATTTTTAGAAGACTTTTAGTACTATTTCCTTTCATATTAAAGAGTTTATTTGCATATTTGCTCTCACATATTTCATTGTCATCTTCTCTGACGTTTGATTTTCTTCAGCTACAATGGCACCTATATTTCATATCAGCACGGTTACTCTAGTAGTATAGTAATATAGTCCTTTTTCTTGTATAAAGTTCTAGAAATGTGTTTCTGTAAGCAGATGTTATTATAGTGGTAAGAAAAAATAACGCAAACGTGAGTGAAAGGAAAAAAGCACAGCTGATAAGATGTGTAACATTTGAAAGACAGCATAATATATTCAAATTAGGAGTAAATCACATAGGATTCACATCGTATATCTTTCTAATTTTAGTTTTGAAATTACTAGCTGCATTTTCTATTTAAAGGTAATATTTAGTCAGACTTAATGCAAGTGAATCATAGTATTGCATTATTATTATATAAAATAGTAGTTGCCAGTTGTGTTTCTTACGCTCTTCATATTTTGGACAGAAAAAACCAAACACTATTCTCTGTGCTCTATAAGTTGCCCAGACACTTCATAGTCTCTGGTAGTGATTAATAATTTATACTTTAAATAATGCAGGCACCAGGAAGACATATTTTTGTTTTGTTAGACCAGATTTCATCAGTTGGCATCTTTCTTTCTTTCTTTCCTTTTCTTTGCACTCCCCATGGTATTAGAAACATAGGCTAAATAAGATCACAAATAGTTTTTTGTCAAGGAGTCATTGCAGACTGGATCATTTCACATGAATGTTCATACTGGTTCTACTGGTAGCTCCCGGCTGTTCTTTAAAGGTCATGCCAGCAATGCCTATTAATATGGCTGTGTCCTTCCTTTCCCCAGTTCCTATCCTGCTCTTGGGAACTTCCTCCAACAGTTAAAGGCTGATTAAATCTTAGTAGTTGGCACCTTGGAGGGCTTAACACGATCTGCCTGGCTTGGAGAAACAGCTTCTTGAGAGCATCCTTTGCCCTATAATAACTCTGAACAAACCCCACATGTAAGATCTAATTTTCTCCTTACTACTTGCTTCATCTTTAATACTATGTTCCCTAAAGCCTTTCAGTTGCTTTACACAATCTGAGGTGTTGTTCACTGTTAACAGTGTTTTCTGGGAAGACATTCCATAAAACAGGAACTTTTCCTTAGAACAAAACCCAGAGTTTAGACTTTTTAATTTTATTTTAAAGATTCTGAGAGAGGGTGGAGGATGGTGATGGGAATCACTGGTCATGTGCCATTAAGTAAGTTACTGACTTTTAATCATCTCGCTTCTGACTGAGTGAAACAGAGGGTGGGATTTATACCTTTGTTGCTCGAATGTGCAACATTCCCTTTCCTTTATGGATTTGGCTACTTGGCAAGTGTGAAGAAAGCTTTAAAGATGGCTGATAGAACAAAGGGATTAGGTCTGTTCATACAGAAGGCAAGATCAGCCTGCTAATGAATGAGTAACATTGAGAAGGATATAAACCCATATATTTTTTGGCTTAAGATAAAAGTTAACAGAGAATAAACTTGCCATCACTGCCTACTGCCGACTTTCTTCCTGCACCTTCTTATGAAGCACATGGTTCAAGACACCATCAGATAGGAGGACTGGGTGGACTACTGTTGGTTCAGTTTGGCAATTTCTGCATTTTTTCCACTGGTCATTTCTTTCTTCAACACCATACAAGATAACAAAGTCTCTTAGGTCAAGACACTGCAAATATTTATTCTCTGTAAATGTTGTTCTGTTCAACACAAGTCAGATCTGAGTTTATAGAATCCTTTCTTTCTTTGGCTTGGGCAATTTTTCAATTTTCTGAGGGCAGGCAGCCCAGCAAACACTCTTTCAGACAATTCTTCATCTTTCTCCTTTTTCCAGAATGAAAATCCAAAAATATCAGCAACGGGGGCCAAAATAACAAAGGAAAAGTGGGTGTTGCCACTTCTTGCCAGTTTCTTTTTATAAATGTTCCTCTCCTACCCCATCCTAGAATAATAATGAAACTTCCCAAAGAATCCACAAAATAAACCAGATTCTTTTTCAGTCTCTCATCTAATTCAGAGTGGATGCCATAAGGAAAATGCTAGAAAACAAATATTGTAAAGGGTGTGCTTTTTATCTGACTGTTGTTTTATTCCTCATCTGTTAAGGCTGCAAGAAGTTCTAGAGCATATGTTAGGTCTTTGATGATGCTCAGCTGTTGTGTCTAGGGTATTGATTGAGTTGATGCTGGTTGCTCTTTTACTTGATTGTGAGGAATCTTAACTGGGATGTGACTGGATAGATCCTGTAGTTTAGGGCAGATGGGATGACATATTCTTAGGAAGAACTGGAAAAGGAGGGGATACAAGCTCCAGAGTGAGTAACTAGGTGGGAGGTTCTCTGATCCATGCCTGTGTGTTCCTCCAACTTCAGTGAGATGATCGGAAACAGTAAGGTAGAGTGAGGGGTACGGTACAGAGTGAGATGCAGGAATCCATGTTAAGCAGACTAGAGATACTTTGAGCAACCTGGTCTAGTAGGTGTCCCTGCCCATGGCAGGGGGGCTGAAACTCAATGATCTTTAAGGTCCCTTTTGACCCAAATCATTCTATGATTAGAAACCAAGGCTGTGCTGGCACAGTGAGTTAATACAACTGAAGTGCCAAAGAGCACTGCTGAGAAGCAGGATCAGAAACGAAGGCAGAGGGACAGGAAGCAGGTTTTTAGAGCAATAATCTGGATGTTATCTGCAGCTATAGAATAGCTGCTTGGGTTTCTTCTATACCAGATGTGTGGGACAACCATTAACAGAGTTCACAAGGTCAGTTCTTTGACTTGGGGAAGTCTGGCTGGCTGGCTCTAGCTGCTATTTTCTACAGGTCATTCTTATTTTAGTTGAAATTCTTGGAGCTACAATAAATTCACTGTTGTGAGAGTTTAAAGAGATTTTTTTTTCCCCCAAAGGTGTTTTTATCAACAACTCATTGAACTTAATCATGTTCATATGTGTGGTAGGAAAGAGACATTTCTTCAGCAGTGGATTTACTAGAGGAGGTCTTGCTGCCTGGGTTTATGCATTCAAACTGCATGATTGATCCATATAATGCAGTGACTGTGTATGAACTGTGTTGTGACACATTCATAGAGCTATTAATTGATTCCTTGAAAACATTTCTACCCTTTGTGAGTCACGGTGGGACTTATGACCTCCCTAAGATGTTTTCTGAGGATTCAAATTGTGACCATCCTCCAAAGGGCAAGGATTTCAGGGTCAATGACTGTAAAAATGGAATTCATAAACCAGAAGGAACAGCCACTCAAACTGAGACGAAATGTGGAATCTGAGGACCATGTCTATGTAAGAAAAGAGCTTCTCAGTTCCTGTGCTTCTGCTTCTATTTTGATTGCTAATGTAGTTTCTGGGTTGTTTTGTTTTGTTTTTTTTTTTAATTATTATTATTTTGGAGAGTGCAAAAGCTGGAAAACTTGATTCATTGAGTCCAGGCAATGTCTCGTTGAAAGACTCCTGGAAAACCACACTTGCTCTAGAGGCAAAGACAATGTCATTTCAGTAGCAGAATCCTTTTGTGAGTGTCCTGGAGACAAATGTTTTGCATGAGGACTCAATTTTTCTTGTTAGGAATTCATTCAAACAAATTACCCTGCAGACTCTGTGATAAACTTGACTTGAGAAAGCCTTTTCTTGAGCTTTTCAGAATCAAGACCATCTTAATCAAGACCAATCAACAGCATCTGAATGCTGTTTAGAAGCTGCTAAGATTGTAAAATGTCTGAACAGGTAAATGTATCGAGCAGAGCACTGTGCCTCAGTTTTCTGAGAAGCAGAGATCACTGTCCTTCAGAGCTTACAGCTGGTGTTTCCATCTGTTCTCCAAGCTATTGTGGTCTCTGTAAAAAAAGAATGTTGACCTGGACCAGCAAAGCAGCTTACTTTTCTTTCTTTAATTAGGTGATGATTTAAGATTTTTAGAGAGGAAAGAGGAGAATTTGCTTAAGTGAAGCCAATCAATACCCAATAGTAGGGGTGTTAACGATCTGTCTTCATCTATAGGGAATTTTTTTTTTTCCCTTCTGCATCTGAACAATCCCACGTTTTTGGTTTCTTTAGAGCAGGAGCACAGATAGAAGGCTGGCTCAGAACTTCAGGGAGGGAACTAAGACATAAATCCAAATTACCTTATTGGGACTTTGACACATTTGCTTTACAGCTGATTGAGAACATAGCCATGAGAAGAACGTGCTTGGGAATTTTCCACCTGCCCATTTGACATAGGACAAGAAAGAAACTATTTGTTTCCTGACAACGTGTCTGAAAACTGGAAGTGTCTGAAAACAGACAAATCTTCAGGGCATCAGAGCATACTGTGGTCTATTCTCTGTTTTGTTCTTCCTCTAATAGAGGAGAAATACAATTATTTTGAGGCCTGTCCTCTTCCATCAAGCCTCTGGGAAAGAAAAAAGAAAGGGGGGGGGGAACAACTGAGCATGGAAAAATTTTATGAAATTGCTCATGGATTTCCTTTTCATGTGAAATTTCCCTGAAATTTTCCTCAAGATTCATTTCCTTCTTGATTCCTTTTTAATTCCATAGTTTGAGCTTTTTTTTTTTTGTGTTTTAAGACAAGTAGCTAGCTTTTTCCTGCCTAGTGTGATGTGGATTTTGCAAAAGTGTATATTAAAGTGTTGAGGTTATTCTGTGTCTTACAGGTGCTAAGACATTGCAGTCTGTTCTCCATTTGGACAGATCCCCTTTCTTCTCTCATTTCTTTGTATAGCCCATGGACAATGACAGGAAGCAAGGAATGCACTTTCAAAGAAAACAGATATTAATCAGAGGTGCATTGTGTGAGGGAAGAGGTGGTGCGAAGTAGGATGTTTATTTTAGCAGGTGCTGATTGATAGCTGCAAAGGTCTTGATGGAAGGTCAATGGGGGAATTTGTTAGCCTTTCTTAGCTTCTGACTTTAGTTTTCAGTTCATGCTGATGTGTGCTCTTTCTGTTGAATATAGACTTCTCTAGAACTCATTCCCTGAAATGCTATGCATCTTCTGCAGTGGTAAAAACAGCTCTTTCTGCATTGAAAACTTGCATGACTAATTTTATTTTTTTTTTGGAGAAACAAATGCTGCCGAGCGTGAGAGATGGAAAAGGCTGATAGAATGCCAGAGTACTTTACCAACCTGTAGCCATTGCCACTCATAAAATAAGTTCTATGGAATCCATAAATACTTTATTTACTGTGAATACATCTGGGCTGACCAAACTTTTCATAGAATCATAGAATGGCTTGGGTTGGAAAGGACCTTAAAGATCATCTGGTTACAACCCCCCTGCTATGGGCAGGGAAGCCTCCCACTAGAGCAGGTTGCTCAAAGCCCTATCTAGCCTTGGCTTGAACACCTCCAGGGATGGTGCAGCCACGACTTCCATGGGCAACCTGTTCCAGTGTCTCACCACCCTCACAGGAAAGAATTTCTTTCTAGTATCTAATCTAAATCTCCCCTCTCCCAATTTAAAACCGTTGCCCCTTGTCCTGTCACTATACTTCCTGACAAAGAGTCCCTCTCCAGCTTTCCTGTAGGCTCCCTTCAAATATTGAAAGGCTGTTATAAGGTCTCCCTGCAGCCTTCTCTTCTCCAGGCTGAACACCCCCAAATCTCTCAGCCTGTCCTCATAGGGGAGGTGCTTCATCCCTCTGATCATCTCCGTGGCCCTCTGCTGGGGCCCGTTCCAACAGGTCCATGTCCTTCCTGTGTTGAGGACTCAAAGTTGGACACAGTACTCCAGGTGGACTCGGCTGCTCATGAGCACAGAATAGAGGTGCAGAATCACTTCCCATGACCTGCTGGCCACACTTCTCTTGATGCAGCCCAGGACATGATTGGCTCTCTCTGGGCTGCCAGTGCACACTACCAGCTCATGTTAAGCTCCCTGAGTCTTTCTCCCCAGAGCTGCTCTCTAGCCATTCTCTGACCAACCTGTATTTGTACCTGGGATTGCCATGTCCCAGGTGCAGGACCCAGCACTTGGCTTGGTTAAACTTCATGCGATTTGCATGAGCCCACCTCTCAAGCATGCCCAGATCCCTCTGGATGGCATCCCTTCCCTCCAGCGTGTTGACTGTACCACCGAGTTTGGTGTCATTAGCAAACTGCAAACTTGCTGAGGGTGCACTCTACCTCACTCTCCATGTCTCCAACAAAGATGTTGAACAACACTGGTCCCAGTATGGACCCCTGAGGAACACCACTTGTCACTGGCCACCAATTGGACATGGAGCCATTGACCACAACCTTTTGAGTGTGGCCATCCAGCCAGCTCTTTATCCGCCGAGTTGTCCATCCATCAAATCCATGACTTTCCAATTTGAGACCAGGATGTCATACGGGACAGTGTTGAATGCTTTCCACAAGTCCAGGTAGATGACATCTGTTGCTCTGCCCTTGTCCTCCAAGCGTGTGGCAGTATCATGAAAGGCCACTAAATTTGACAGACACGATTTGCCCTTGGTGAAGCTGTGTTGGCTGTCTCCAATCACCTACTTATTTTCTATGTGCCTTAGCAGAGATTCCAGGAGGATCTGCTACATAATCTTGTCAGGCACAGAGGTGAGGACGATTGGCCTATAGTTCTCTGTGTCTTCTTTTTTCCCTTCTTTGAATATTTGGGTTATGTTATGTTCCCCTTCTTTCAGTCTCGGGAACTTTGCCAGACTGCCATGATTTCTCAAATATGATGGAAAGGGACTTAGCAACTTCATCTGCCAGCTCCCTCATGACCTGTGGATGCATTTCATCAAGTCCCATGGACTTATGCACCTTCCGGTTCCTTAAGAGGTCTTGAACCTGATCTTCTCATACTGTGGACAGTTTTTCATTTGCAAAGCCCCTGTTCTTGCCTTCCGTGCCTTGGGCCGTGTGGTTTGAGCCCTTGCCAGGGAAGACTGAGGCAAAGAAGTTGTTCAGTAGTTCAGCCTTACCCATATCCTGGGTGGCCAGGATATATATTTTGGATTTAGAGCCCTAGAACATAACTTTTCTGACAAGGGATTTTCTTCCCAAGACTCTCGTGGTTCTTTTAGTACCTGTAAGATAGGGCTCACTTTTGTAGAAATACCCACAATAATACATTCTTCTAGTGCAATGAAAGTTTAGTGTAACCATTCAATGCATCCGAAGCATTGTAAACCCTTGAAGACCTTGGCAGCGTTTTTGGAATGTCTTATTCCTTAAAAGTTTGTATGATCACCAAATTCTCTGAATGCTCCAGGCAGTGAATTAAGGCCTGTCCTCTTTTCCCCTCCTCCTCCTACCCCCTCCTGAAATTCAAATAAACAGTATTATTGACAAAACCTGAGTCTTTTGAAAAAGCTTATGATCTTCCTCATGAAACAAATGAAAGTATTTAAATTCTAAATGATTGATTTGTTGGAAAAGAAAGCTTAAATACTAGAAGTAAAATTGCCTGCAGAGGTTAATTCAGTTTTGACTACACATTGGTAGTATATTTGATTTGTTTTGATTATGAATGCATACTACTTTTTGTGTAACAAGCTGTTTCCTTTCTCTAAACTTAGAAGGAACCAAAAGGAAAGCCTTGAATGACAAATTTCAGTTTTTAATTGGAATCATACTGCCTGCCCTGCTCATAAGCAGTGCAGTCTTCCTAACGTTGAAAATTTCATGGTTGAACTTCTTTATCCTTTATGAAAACTGAGCTTATTTTGTGGAGAAATTAAGCTGACTTCTTAGCTAGGTTTTTCCCATATCACTAATAGCATAATTTCTTCTAGTTGGATAAATAACTACATCTGAAACAAGTTTGGGATACTTGAAAAGAAGACTTAAGAACAAACTGAAAACTGAAATCCAAAATAAGATTAAAATAATGAAAAAACCCCAAACTATCCCACCCCATTATAACTAGAGAAATCTTCCTTGCGTTAACTTACGCCGGTTATCTCACAGGAATTTGCAAATACTGAAAGTAGCAATTTCCTTGTCTTTGGCAATACTGGCTTAGTTCCACTTTCTAAAATGAAAGGAGTTTTTCATCCAGGAATAAGTAGATGTTTCACAGCTTGCTTTTGATTTAGGTTTATCTATACATTTTTATGTGTCAAGTGTAAATTCTTCACTTGTTTTGAGGTATTATCAATACATGCTATTTAGCTTTTAGCTCAGGTAGGAACCCTGAGGAAAAGTTTGCTGTGTTTGATTTTTACAATACTGTTTTTGTATTCTTGTCTCTGAATGTACAAATAGGTCTAAGTATTTCTTGAAAGGCCAAATTAGATGCATGCCCAGAAAGTCCCTCAACTAACTATATTTCCCAGCTTGGTCACTGTTTAGTCTTTTCAATTATGAATAATTTGACTGGAGACAAATGTCGCTGTTCCTGAGCTGGGAGAAAAATTATCCAGTGACTAAAGTTGTTGTGACAAAATGAAGAAAATTTTTGGAATCAAAGTGACTGTTTATTTATTTATCTATTAAATGTTGCCACTGTAATAACTGTACTTAATAGACTGTTATTAAGGACTGATAGCCTATTACTAACACATTTTAAATATACGTTTGTGTATATATTTATAATGAGTGTGTATGGGGTAGAAGGTTGGGGTACTCATTCCATTAGTAATAGATTATATCTTTGGGACTACTTAAGGGAAATAGGTTATTCTCACAGCATGATGAGTATGGAGTCTTCCTGCCTGATATGTGTTTTACCATCTGTGGGTTACGTTTTGTAAAATTTATTATTTCTTTAGAAAATAGAACTCGCTAAGGGAACATTCTAGTGGTCACAGTGATACTTGCCCAATGTGCATCTGGCATAGGACAGCCTTTGAATACATATGATTATATGGAAAATAAGTTTGGCTGGTCAAATTCAGTAGTGTTTGTAATGTGTTTTGTTTAGCTTTTCATGATATATTATGTATGTACAGTTTATCTAAAAAATTGAAGTTTCATGGATAGTTTGCAATTATCTTTATGGAAACAAAATTATTAAATCAAAATATAGGTTGCATAGTAGTAGGAGGTTTTAGATATCCACGTGCTGGTATTTTCAAATAGGGCAAGCTTTTGGAAGGCTCTAGCCAGACTGTTGTTGGCCAAGTGAACTGAATTGAGTAGCCTTCCATAAACATCTGATTAAATGATCCAATGGTATTTTCTGACTTTAAACTTTGAGGAATACAATTTGAATCTAACAGAGTTTTTTCAAATATCTTCTGGTGACATTGATGGAAGAATCATCTTTTGCAGAAGTGAGCAGGAAGAAGCTGAAATAAAAAAGAGGGAGCTCTTTTGCAAGCAGTTTTTTCTATTGCTGCAGTTTGTTATGACTCTGCATGTGTTTAGTCATTTCTTGTATGTAAAGAGAAAAATGTTAGTTGTCATTGTTACTTTTTACCCTTTTAATATGTAAATGTTAGTGGGTCTGATAACCCAGGTTTTCAGCTAATTTCTAAAACAACCTGAAAGGGCTAAACTTCACCTGGTCTAGTTGGGGGTGTCCCTGCTGACTGTGGGCAAGTTGGACTAGATGACCTTTGGAGGTCCCTTCCTGCCTGGACCATTCTGTGATTCATTATTTGCTGAAAAACACCGTTCCAAAGTCTAAGCTGTGTGGGTATGCAACAACAATTGTATGTTCTAGTAGGAAAACCTTTATTCACAACAGGAAACTCTTTCATGGCATCCTGTACCCTGTTCCTTCCCTCCTTTTTCTCAGAAGGAAAACTTGAAAAAAATTATTGCCCGCACAGTGTTTTGTGTTTGGATCATTCTGATGTCACAAAGATGTGAGAAGAGTGCAGCATTCCCGAGGTTAAGTGCCTCTTTAACTTTTCCTGTTAGATTGTAGATTTTACTCATAAGTTCTAAAATATTAACCCCCTGTAGATCAAGCCTCCATGAAAATAAGCTGTGTCTATAATTGCTGCTTCAAAGGAAGAAAGTGGAGTTGTTTTTTGTGAAATTAGATTATAGGATCAGCCTTCTGACTGGAGTGAGATGATGGAGAACAAAGGGAAATAATTCCAGTGACCCAACTTAAGGCACTCATGTAAATGCCCAAAATTAAGTGAAGGAAATCCTCCTGTGATGGATTGGTATGAGGCATGGTAAATTTAAAATTGCATAGGGTAGTTTTGATCCTGGATTTTAAAAAGTCTGTACTACTTTGCTGGTAAAGCAGAAGCAGAAGACAGCTAATTTCTTTTCAATTTAATCTGTTCTCTCTAAGATTTGAACAAAAATAAACAACAAAGCCCTTACTCCACAAACAGTACTGTTCTTGTAATACACATACAAAAGAGGTGAAAGCTGACCTAGAAGACGATTCTTAAAATTACTTCAATTCTTTTGACGTCAGTATCTATTTAAGATAAAACACTTGAAGAAACGTGCTCCTTTACATAAGCACGTCTCTGGCAGGTGCTCGTGGTTTAATGTTTCATCACAGTAATGGAGGCTTATATGTGCTGCCAAGAAACCATTACTTTTTATTCTTGCGCCCAGGCTGTTCTGGCAAGATATCTTTAAGGTGAGAAAATGCATATTTAACAAATCCTGTCATCGGTGCCTAGCCAGTGGGCTTTGTGTGTGAACTTCCTACTCCATTCCACCACAGGCATATTTGCTGATATTTCTATGGAACAAAGATTAATTTAAAAAAAACCCAAAAACCAAAAAACCCAACAAACCTAATAGTGGAATCAGATGTGATTTACAATGAGAGGCTTTATTATTTACATAAGCCATTTTTAAAGATTATTTGATTGTAAATACTGTAGTACACGTCCAAGGAAGTGTTTTGCCTTCTGCAAGGAAATAATGGGAAGGTTCATCAGATGTTTTTAGAAGCTTATTTAGAAAATGGGTTATGCCATGATAAAATCTTGATCCTTTGATTATTTTTTTTTTGGTTTTTTTGTTTTATCCCATAATGATTGATTCCCTTTAAAGAACCAACTGCCGCTGTAACTCTGCATCCTGTGCCTAATGGGACTATATCAAAGTGGCTCGTGCTGGGAGCGGTGCAGGACACGACGCGGCGTTTGGTCAGACAGCTGCTCCCAAACAGCATTCATGTGGCTATGTTAATGCAGTGCACCCTTTGAAAAGGGTTTGAATTTATTGCAACATTAAACTGAAGGTTGTGAGAAACACCAGCTCACACTGACAAAGTCTCCGGAGGAAAGATGTAATTTATTGTACGAAACAGAGCTGAATCAGGTGCGTTTCAAAGCAGAGGCACCCCGATCTTTAGCTTTTAGATATTTTATACCTTTTTCCCCGGCTGCCTGAGTTCCTGCTTCTCTTCTCATTGGCTGAGAAGTTGGAGCTCCCATTCTTCCCAACCACCTGACCTATTTCAGATCTAGTTTACACCTTTTTACCTTACAAGGCACACACCCATTGTACACACTTCTAATTAGTTGATTATACTACACATTTGTTTCATAGAATCATCTGGGCCGGAAGGGACCTTCAAAGGTCATCTAGTCTGACCCCCCTGCAGTCACAGGGTCACCCCCAACTAGACCAGGTTGCCCAGGGCCTCATCAAGCCTCACCTTGAATGTCTCCAGGCAAGGGGCCTCAACCACCTCCCTGGGCAACCAGTGCTCCACCACCCTCATAGTAAAGAACTTGTTCCTAATGTCTAATCTAAATCTGCTCTTCTCCAGTTTATACCCGTTAGCCCTTGTTCTGTCATTGACGGCCTTTGTAAACAAACTGTCTCCAGCCTTCCTGTAGGCCCCCCTCAGGTACTGGAAGGCTGCTCTTAGGTCTCCCTGGAGCCTCCTCTTCTTTAGGCTGAACAACCCCAGCTCCCTCAGCCTGTCCTTGTAGCAGAGGTTCTCCAACTCCCTAATAATTTTTGTAGCCCTCCTCTGGAGCCGTTCCATCAGGTCTGTGTCCTTCTTATATTGAGGGCTCCAGACCTGCACACAGTGCTCCTGGTGAGGTCTCACCAGAGCAGAGCAAAGTGGGAGAATCATTTCTTTGGACCTACTGGCAACACTTCTTTTGATGCATCCCAGTATGTGATTGGCCTTCTGGGCTGCTGCCCACTGCCTGCTCACGGCCAGCTTCTCGTCCATCAGCACCCCCAAGTCCCTTTCCCCAGGGAAAGAGGAAAGGGAAAGACTGTTTCAGTCTTTGCTATCATCTACTGTCCAGTGTCAGTAGTTACAAGGCCCCTGGTGGTCACCTACTTCATCTGGTGGTCATATCCTCATTTTCATCAGTCACCCTCTAGGTGGCCTTTGTCCACTTCTAGCCTTCCCTGTCCTTTGTTGACTTTTCAGTCTGCCATCAATTACTTGCTTACTTAATCGTCCGCCTTCACAGTCCTTTGTCCAGTTACTGGTCTGTCATCAGTCTGGTTCTCTTCACCTAAATAATTTCCCGTACACCAGAATCTCTGGACCACTCCAGGGCATTTCTAAGGATTAGTTGGATACAAGGGAGGAGACTCCACTATCTCCGAGCCTCCTCCATCAATACAGGCTCACTGACAAAAATACACCAAATAGCTGAAGCAAAATTCATCTCATTTCTCACAAGGTGGAGGAGGACCTAAAAATACTGGCTTTGGTGGCTGTTCCTAGCTTACCTTTTACTACAGGAACTAACAAAGGTGTCACTTAAGCTTTTCTCCCCCCTCCCTCACCCTTCCCCATTCTGTATAGCAAAAAAACCCCAAACAAATTAAAAGAGAACTTGGATTAAATATTAAATATGGGTAGTAATATCTTTATTAAAAACAAATTACTGAACACGTTGCCCATAAAACTTTTCTAAATATTGATGTAGAAGGTTGTTTACATTGCTTGATATATTCAAATCCAGGGCAGACTTAATGAATAGTTTCATGAACATTTGTATTTAGTGTATTTTTATGAATATTCACTTGTGATGTTTTCATCAATACATCAAAACTACATATCAGATTTAATTGCTCAGCAATCCCTGACATCACTTATTCCATTATTGATGCCCTTTCCCAGCATTACTTTAATAATATATCTGTTTGTTCCTATAAGAAGAGATCTTTTAAAAAAAGTTGTTGTGAAAGCTTCTTTTGTTACTGTAATGGTTCAATAGAACGTTCAGCTGTGGCAATTGTTGTTGCTTGTGTCTATGTTGGAAAAAAATAATAATTCAATATAATAAACCCTAGTTGTTGTAGAAAACTGTGCTCAGCAGGAATCCATGTTTCCTTGAGTTGTTTTCAATTTTTTTTTGTGCAAAAACTGCACTTTTGAAAACTTTTTAACCACCAGTTTTACCCCTCCTTCAGTGGGTTAGATGAGTGTTCTTGGGAAGGAGGGGTAATGGAAAACTCAGGCTCATATATGCCTGAGTCAATACATTAACTTTCTAATTGTTTTCAAGTTGTCTTTGTTAGAAGGCATGTTGTTTTGCCTCATGTAGCTGTAATACAGGGCTTTCCAATAGTTCTAGGCTTTCCCTTGGACATAGTGTGTCCCTTTGTTCCCAATCCCTCTCTCTGGCTGTTAATCTGTGACAGCAGCAGAAGCAGGTGTGAGAGGGAAGTTTTGAGTGTTAAGCAACCTTACATAAAATTAAAAATGGTATGTTTTAACCTTGAGAAATTATGGTCTTAATCGGAGTTATTTGTGTTAATCCAAGTATATAACCGATATTGTAACAGCCTAGCATTTTCCTCCCAGCATTTTTGTAGATACTGTAGTAGAAGTTGCAAACACTTATCTTCTATTCAAACTATAAAAAATTATTATTAATCTTTAAGTAAAACATCATTGTCTATATTTCTCTGCAGAGCTTTTAAGGCCATCTACATATTAAGAGCTACCCTCATGGGAAGACAGTGCTCATGCATAAATTCTGATCAAAGTACATTCAAGAAATCGTATTTAGTGTTAAGACTGGAAGCACTCAAAATCATGCCCACATATGTTACCCTGTGAAAGTCAAAATCTGGATTTTTTTAACTTAATGTTCACAGCTTAGATTTTCAGAGGTGTTATTGCTTCAGTTGTTACTCAAGGAAGACCTGCTGAGGGGAGGAGACAGGCAGGATCCTCACCTTGCTTGTCACCAGGGCTCTTCTTTTAGTTCCATTGTGTAGAAATAGGTACTGAGACCCTACTCAGTATCATAGAATGGTCCAGGCCGGAAGGGACCTCCAAAGGTCATCTAGTCTAACCTTTCCGCAGTCAGCAGGGACACCCCCAACTAGACCAGCTTCCTAGGGCTTTGTCAAGCCTTGAATGTTTCTCAGTTAAGTACTTCCACTAGAATAGAAGTTCACATACTTTTCAGTTTGCCTGTGAGCTTGCAAAGCACCATCCCTGCATGTCGTCTTGGTTTTACACCTCTGGGAAAGACGGCAAGTTGACCCAACTGCCAGTTAAATAATTCATAATATTTTAGTAAAGAGTTAGAACAATTTTACTGCTCCTTGTTTGAGGAAGGTCTTGTAACTCCAGTTTCTCTAGTTTCCATGATATCAGGTCATTGATTCATGTGTTGTGCCATTTGCCATTACTACTCTTATTCTTGTTTACCAAACTGTTTGCTTTGATGGTCATGCTGGCAACAAAAATATTTCAGAGCTGAACATCTCAATGTAGGATAAGATAGCTATCTGTTCAATGCTTAGATGAAAAATGTCACTTAGCTCTGTGACATGCCTATTTCATCATCAATGCTGTTATTTTTAATGCTGGCACTTCTGTGTTCATCTTTATAGCTGTGCTTGTGATGGTTCTTTTTCTTAACCATAGCATGCCTTACAGTCACACCAGAAGGGGACTAATTTTCTTGAGGTTGCATTTTTTGAATGCAGAGTGTCCCAGAATGTAAGGATATATATATCTCCTTTGGTTATTTGTGAGCTCTGAGAGTTTCAGCGGTGTGTTTACTTTTGTAAGACACAGGGAGAAGCCTCAAATTGATGAGGAGGAGAGGGAAGGGGAATGTCATAAGCATTTGGTTTTGACAAGTCCATGATTTATAATTTCACCAACAGAAATATCACCTCCACGATGCCCATTGCACTGAACTTGTTAAAGGCATTTCAGGAGCTGTGGTTGCATTTGGGAATTCTTCTGGAAGTGCAACTGGAAAGATGTACACACTTTCTCATATATAATCTTAGCCAGTTGCCCAGGTACTTCACTTCCCTTCAAGCTGCAAAATATGTTCATTAATAAGCTCTTCTAGCTTATGTTTCTGTGAGATTAGTATACTAATCAGAAATAGCAGATTCTTTCCAGGAATTCTTTGGTTTTGTATAATCTTCTTTCTGAAAGGTCAGGGCACTTGGTAAAAGGGGAAACATATGCTAGGGTGTGTTCCCACTTGTAAATAATTGAGAGAATACTACATCTTCTTGGAAGAGAAATTCTTGTAGCGAGAGAAAAAAATAAAAAGGAAAAAAAAATACTTACAATGAATTGGTAGATCATTAACTCTAAATCTGCCTGACCTTAAAGAAGAGTTTAGATACAGCTGATATTAAACATGTTCCATGGCTATAGAAACTGATATGAGAAGATTCCTGATTTGTATATATCTGATAGCATGATCTGCACAGCCAAATCTGGGTAATATCTTCCTTTTTTTGTGTATGATTTATCTAGTGCAAAGATTGAGTCATTGCATTTCCTCTTTTATTTTTTTATTATTATTATTTCTTTTAAGGGGGAGAGGGATACCAATAAATAACCTCCTCTGGACTATGTCTGTTTCCTCACCCTTCTCCTTTATCTTCCACCTGGTAGTTTTGGTGTATGTCAGGGTGTTCTTTATCTTCTGACCTGTCATCCCCAATGTAAGAGCACTGTAGTTTCCTTAATAATTTTTTGCTTTGACATCACAATCTTTTTAAAAGTTGTTCTTTCTTTTTGTACCTTTCCCCTATCACTTTGCAGCTTTTAAGGTAATTTTGTAGCTACATCAGTGGTGCTGAGTTGGAGATTGGAAGCAGTCAGTTCATCTATGGTAATGCCCCAGAACTTCTTCTGAGGTTTTCCTTCTTTCCTCCTCCTTTCCCCCCCCCCCCCCCCCCCCCCCCCCAATAACTCTTGTTAAGCTATAGCCTTGCTCACACATGTAAAATGTAGTAGTCCCTGAATAGCTATAACGGGTTATTTCCCTGACTAGGTCATTTGCTGGTCTGTAATTATTTTATGGATTCTTTATTCTTGAATTGCCTGGCATCTTTGTGTCTGTTACAACATGCCTGTCTAATGAATCTGCAACTGCCAAATGTATTTACAGCTGACTTTGAAGCTCATTATTACTGTAACATTGACTTAGTCTCTGCAATGGGAAATATAACACCTATCAAACTGTTTTCAATTCTTTTTTTATGAGCTCCTTTCAGTTCTGGCAAACTGTATTACAAACTGAGATTCTGTTTCAAATGAGCTACAGTTTTACTTTATACAAAGCTAAAAAGCTAAAAATCTGATTTTTAGATGCTGCTTTTTTCTGTTTGTCTTCTGGCTGCTTAGTACAGTTTTGCATAAGCACTGACAGATAACTTCCCTGGTTGCTTCAGCATTGAATGACTTTATTTACCTTGGTATACTGGTAATTTGTTATAGCCTAAAACGACCTTGCTAAATGTTCCTGCAAAACATTTTGTTATTAATTTGTTAATAGCACTGGGTCCTTTGCCTCTAAATGCAAAACACTTTACAAGGAAGAATCAAATGGTCACTCATTTCTTTGAGGAGCCAAAGCAATTCAGCTTTAACAAGAAACATGAGTGGCCGTATTATACTGTATTGGTAAAACATTTTCTGTCTTTGAGAACGCTTAGAGTTTGAAGAAAAAAAACGTAGTGTGTTTTCTAGAATGAGATTGGGTAGCCCTGGAAGCAGAAGTGCCGTATCTACATCAGCTTGTGGCTGGGCATGGGCTGAGAATCCCTGCTGAGACATGAGGAGCTTTATTAGCTCCAGTACAGATCATCTAACTCAGCCCTGCGTCCTCCCGAGCCAAATTTGCACAGCACCAGGCAGATGCAGGGAGGAAGGATTTACACTGAAATTCTCTGTTGGAAATGGCTTTGAAGAGCTGGATCGCCTTGAAGCCTTGAGGGAAGTCCCTTTGGAATTCTGTCAGAAGAGAAGCTGGTAGAAAGAATGAATTATGGAGCTGAAGACGGGGTTAAAGCTGCAGTTCTTGACACTGGTTTGTAACATAATATTAGAAATACACAGATATGGTGTTGACTGATCCTGCTGGTGGGCTCTGCAAACCAGAGTTGAAGATTCTTCTCTAGAAGGCTTCAAAAAGCAGAGCAGAAATTCAGCTCTAACTGTGTAAAGTCTTGAAGCAGAAATACTACTCGTTAGTAGTGGGGCAGTAGTTTGGTAATGTGTGGGTTTTGGCTATATCACTTTGGGTGTTCCATCTTCACCAAAGCATAACATTTTGAGAACAGGATTTCATGTCCAGAAATGGATTAAATGCAAAATAAACTGTTTCTGACGCTTCTAGCAGGAGGGAAACATTGGTAAATTTTCTTCAGAACTACTGCATTTTTCTTTTGCTTTGAAACCTGACACGTAACTAATCTATTGTTTCTGCTGTGGTTACCTTGGGAAGCACCCAGCCTGTAAGCACAACTCACAAGAAAACTACAATTTATGTGGCTTTTTGTTATAAACACGTGATATTTGCTGAGGTGTAAATATGCTTCAAAGTGCTGAGTATTCCTGATACAAAGGCAGCCCTGCAAAATTTCAAGTTCTCTAAAGTTTGGAATTTTCCAATTCAATGGCTAGAACATTCTAAATGTTATTTCAAATGTTTTTTTTCTTTGATATTTGTCTTTCTCCAAGTTGAGTACTTTGCTTAAGGCCTTTGAAATCCTGCTTTTCACATCCCCCCCCCCCCCTTTTTATTTTCATAGTTATAGTTTTCATAATAAGATGAGTTATCAAAAGTTTTCTGTCATGCTGTTACTGTCTTAGTGATGGTCAGTGGTTTTCACAGCCTGTTGAACAGGCTGTTTGAATTTGGTTCATACCCGTCTCCTATATTACTTTTGAGTTGTTAACCTGATGAGAAAATTCTGTCTTGATGAGGGTAGAAAAAGGCATTAGAAGTTTCATGGATGTGTCCATGCACAAAAGGGAGTTGTGAATTACTGTTCTGAAAATAGAGCAAAGAACTTACCTTGGAAATGGTGAATGCAGAAAAGTTTTTAGAACCTTGAAAATTCAGCATTTTTTTGAAATTGTACCTTCAGGCTCTGTTGCAGTTGCATATCAATAATTTGAAGAGCATTCACCGTTCTCAGGGAATAATTTTGGTACAGTGCCAGTGGCAGAGATTTTGAGATACTACTAAGTGTTTTGTCTTTGAATAATTGTTCTTCAGCATGGAGTCCTTGATTTCTGTTCCCCAGATGAGGATTTTATTGCGAAACAGGCACCTCTGAAATTATGAATGCCACCACTCCCCACCAAGAATAGCTGTGAACTAAACTGCTGGAATGCTCTTATGCAGGGGGGTGGGGTAAGTTGATTTATTGGTTTGTTTATAACATCTCCAGTTACAAAGTGGAATGTTTAATCTGTTTTTTTCATAATTTTGACTTGGGTTTGTTATCTATCAGAGTTGGTCAGTTTCTTTGGTCTGTTGTAGACTTTTAAAACCAAAGGACTTTCATTTTTCCAGCCATTGACCACAAGTAGCTTTTTTTGTAGAGTGGGCCTAGGGCTTTTTTATTTAATATTTATTTAACATTTATTTAATATACCTAGTAAATTAAGGTTTTATTAAATATACCTAGTGACCAACTGACTGCTGTTCTGTGTTTGTTGCAAGGTTATGGGTTTTTTTTTTGGTTTTACTTAAAGATGGGATGAAAGGGGTGGAAGGAATACATCAGCTCTTCTTCATCTGCTGAATCTATTTTTGATGACTTGTCAGCCAGTGCACTCTTTTGCTCTTGATTGCTGTTTAATTCCGGCTTTTGGGACCACAATAACTCAAAGGATAATACAGAGAACAACTATATGCATGAAAAGCCGTGAAGAAGTAATTTAAAATTATTTGTGCCTGCAGTATGCATAGTAAGAAATGAGGTAGCTTTTGTTAGGAAAAGCTCTTCTGCAGTTTTTACCTACAGCAGCTTAAATTTGTCAATTCATGTAGATTTTCTGAATATAGCAAGGAATAAAAGCAAGCTACTTTTCCATTCTTTTTTTTTTTTTTCAGGAAGCGCCTGTAGCTGTTGCTTGTTACCTTCTTATAAATGATTTTAAATACCTTAGCTCATGTTCTCACTCAAGGTTTATTGGTCTGAATGGTTGTCTGGAGCAACAGTGGAAAGAGTACAGGTAAACAAGAGTGAAAAAGCACCAGACTGATTTGATATCTGAATTATCTGCTTACAGTATCTAAAGGCTGTACTGCAAAAAATCTCAGCCAGTTTTTTTGGAAAGACACAACTACTTGGAAGCGCAAATTAAATATTCTATTAATTTTGATATTGAATTATAATAGTCAGATTAAGTCTTGGCAAATAAAAGATATAATAAATTATAAGATGCAGGAGTAATCCTATTTTATTGGTAACATTTACGGAAATTACTCACTGAGTATTGTACTTTTTATTTTGTGCATGTGTAAGCTAATATCTGCTGTACTGTTAGAGAGGGTCAAGGATGTGGTTTGTGGTGATAATTATCTTTTATTGCCCTGACCTATGTTGTTTTATGATACATGTGTTAAATCTCTTAGAAGTTTTTAAATGTAAGAAGTGAATAAAAGGGAAGTAGTTTTAATGGTCAAGTGCCCATTTCTTCACATTTTTTGAACGTGATAGTGATCTGGGTCATATTTGAATGTTCCTTAAAATACTGAGGTGCCCAAGAGAGGGATGAAAAATAAAATGTAGTTCATAAAGAGGTCTGTGGAGGCTGATAAGAGCTTCTTACCTGTATCGTGTGAGCTACTGATTAGAGTGGATATCTGTGCTATTCATAATTCATCTTCTTCCTGTCATTGCTTCCCATATAACTTCTGGTATTTCTGCAGTTCTTTTAACTGAGGCACAAGTGAGAAGTTACATGAACAAAGAGATGGGGTAAGTTGTAGATCTGGAAATACAGTTGAGTCAGTCCACAAAAGTTTGCTGCAAGCAATTTTCTTTTTAAGATTCGGTAGTACATAGAATCTAGTTTCTCACTCTGACTGCAAGAATTGGTAAAGATTTCCTTTGGAATGTTGTTCTTAAAAAAAACCCCATGAAATGTTCAAACAGAAAAGCCCAGAGATTGTTGGACTAGAAAGGTTCTGCCAGGATGGGTTATTTCCACTGAAATTTTGTCTGCCTGGCTGATGTTTTGTCACTTGACCACCTGCTCGGTGCTTGCTGAGCCTCCTGTGTTATTTGTCTCGCAGGCTGGGAAGGGTTATCCAGCCGCTTGTGCTCCTGTCTAGGTGATTTTGTTTACTAACCTTAAAAAATAGTCAACTAGTAAGAAGCTTGAGTCATTCTTTTGATGGCTTGTTTAATGGACACCAGGGAAGTTGGCAATCTTTGTTCCCCTCTTGCCCACCTCCTTGAAGCCCAATTCATTTCACCTCAGAGGAAAGCTTTTAAAAATTGTTGTGAAAATTCAATCTTATGACTTGGAAAATGTGTTTCAGAATACAAAATTGAATAGGGGAGGTGGAATTTCCAGCTCACCTCTTTGATTTAGAGGAAATAAAGAGCTCTGTTAGGTCAGTTTGCAGTTAACCGCCAGCTTTCTTTGCAGAACTGTCAGAGAAGAGGCATTGTGAGCTCTCTGTGTGCGTTTCTGCTTGATTTTAGTTGAAGATAAAGTTTACCTTTTCCACTGGTAGTTGGCTGAAAGAAGAATTAAACGCAATGTCTAGTATTCCCTATTCAGTTCTTGAGGACTGATAAACATGTGGTTTTACTGCCCGTTCTGATTGAATGGAAATGCACTGACCGGTAATAATACAATGATGGTTTATTGGCACTAAAGAGCATTTCTCTGTTTTTTCAGTAGCATAATAAAAACCGATTTGCTGACTCCATAATACTAAGTGCTTTAAAAATCATTCTCGTTATCAGGCAGTTGGCTCTGTTTGTCAGGTAGTATTGCTTAATTCCATACTGCAGGTTAAATCTTGTTTTACGTTGAACTTGGGAGATGTAGTGACAGAGTGTACAGAGAACTTTGAATTAGCCGGCAACTGTTAAAGAAGTGTGAAACATGTGGAGTCTTGATGACTGTGAAACTTCTGCACATTTAATTTTAAAAGAACCTTTTATTGTTTTTTACCAGGTAAACTTATTTTGCATTCTTTGCGCGCTTCCAAGCCAGAGAAACAGTTGTAAAGAAAAACTAGTTTTGTTGTAGAGAACAGGCTGTTTAAAACCCTTTGAAATCATCATCATAACAAGCTTTGTCTGTCATTCCAGCTGTACCTTGAATGAAAGCATGTAGATGATAAGTTAAACAAGCCAAAATAACGATCACAGGAAGATGCCTCTGCTTTATGTTACTACGCAAACACTTTGTTTTGCATAGAATATTGAAATAATTTCAAGAAAATATTCTAATAAAGGTGAAATTTACAAAAATGCAACTGTTTTGGAAAGCAATTTGTCCCATCGTAGCCAAGAATTTTTAAAATTGACTGAAAGGTAAAACAAAAATTGTATTTTAAGAATGACTGTTTCCCGTTACCTGGAGACAGACCATGTTTTCCTTCTGCTATGACAACAAGCACATGTGAAGTACAGTACCCCAATAACTTGGAGTTCTGCCACAAAATAGATGAACTACCAGCCCACTAAGAGGGTGCTGCCTTTCTCACTGTTTGCAGCTTTCAGCCTGAATCTTACACTAATTTTGACTGTCTCCCTGCAACTCTGACCCACACAGCAAATGGAGGTGCTTTAATTGCATTGCTTTATGCATCTTAAATTTTTTAAGCTGCATAAAGGTTGTAATACATGCTCAATCCAGTGGTGAGAGTGATGGCTGCATTAGGAAGGGAGAGTTGTCAGCAGCAGTAAAGGAATGCTTCTGTACTTTGAAAATGCTTTGGTTCTGTAATTCAGACTTCCTGTTGAATCCTTCAGTTAATTTCTTGGGTGTCTCATCTCCGACATGAATCAGCTCCGACTGTCTTTGTTTTGAGATTTTTCATGGGTTTTTTTAGATCATTTTACAAGTCCTCATTAAGTACTTCTTTCCTTTTAGGGTTATTTGTGTGTTTGGTTTTTTTTTAAATCATGGTTCGAAATTGCAGGCTTGTGTCTTGCATTGATTTGTAGCTGTTACTTGTTGGATACAACATATTCGTGTTGAATGCATATGTTAGGTTTGAGGTGGCTGACGAAGATATCTATAAGGATACTTTGCAGACCAGGTTTTTAAGTGGCTGAGAGATGCGAAAATAGAGTCAATTCCCTGTTGTCTTTGGTAGGTGGTGTCTGGGAATTCATCCATCAGGTGACTGAAGCAATGGTAAATTGGGTACCACAGCTTTGTGGTACCAACACAAGTGGACACCACTGTGCAGAGCCTGGCAGGACTCACAGAATCACAGGATGATATGAGGTTGGAAGGGACCTCTGGAGACCATCTAGTCTAACCTCCTGCTAGAGCACGTCCACCTAGAGTAGGTCGCACAGGAACGCGTCCAGGTGGGGTTTGAGTGTCTCCAGAGATGGAGTCTCCACCACCTCTCTGGACAGCCTCTTCTTAGGGTTCTGCCACCCTCAAAGGAAAGAAGTTCCTCCTCATGTTTAGGTGGAACTTCCAAAGTTCAGTTTGTGCCCATTACCTCTTGTTCTTGCACAGGGCACCACTGAAAAAAGACCGACCACATCCTTCTGATACACACTCATTATTTATAAGCATAAATAGACTTATTAGCTGTCAAGCCACGTGGCTTTCCTCTTCGGCAGGCTGTGTGGCCTGTGGGAGCTTGCTACTCCTTGCCTGCCTGGGTGAGCTGGAATTGCCATGGGGATTGTATGGGAGGGTTAATGCTGCCATAGAAGGTGAGGTGTTGGGAGAGGGATTGTTCTTGGGAAGGAAAAAAGGTGAGGATATGGAACTGAGGTAGGACAGGCAAAAGAGGTTAGGTAAGCTGCAGCGCTGTGTGAACATGACTGTACTGCTTCAGAGATGAGGCAATTCATAGTGTGGTTACAGTTGGAAGGGACCTTAAAGATCATCTAGTTCCAACCCCCTGCCATGGGCAGGGACACCTCCCACTAGACCAGGTTACTCAAAGTTCCATCTAGCCTGGCCTTGAACACCTCCAGGGATGGGGCAGCCACAGCTTCTCTGGGTAACTTGTTCCAGTGTCTCACTACCCTCACAGTGAAGAATTTCTTCCTGATAACTAATCTAAATCTCCCTTCTTTCAGTTTAAAACCATTACCCCTCATCCTGTCACTCCACTCCCTGATCAAGAGTCCATCCCAATCTCTTTTGGAGCCCCTTTAGGTACTGGAAGGGGCTCTAAGGTCTCCCTGGAGCCTTCTCTTCTCCAGGCTGAACAATACCAACTCTCTCAGCCTGTCTGCATAGGAGATGTACTTCTGCCCTCTGACCACTTTTGTGGCTGCAAAAGGTCCGTGCTCTTCCTGTGCTGAGAACTCCAGAGCTCGACGTAGTACTCCAGGTGGGGTCTATCGAGAGCACTGTATGGAAGCTTTAGTAGGACACAAAGTCATGACTAATTATTTTGTCTGAGCAGAGCTGGCTCTGTACAGTTTACAAACTCATTTTATGTACTCCAAGCCAAGGAGGTGCTAGTGCTCTTGAGTTGAAGAGGGCATGTGGCTTCAGCAATGCACTGGGTCTGTTGAGTGTGACACATCCAACCTGGGCCTTCAGCCTCCTCTCTCTGCCCACCCTGCTCTAAACACATACCAAGAAATGCTTCTGCTGACAGCCAACATGTCCAGCAGCTTGTGTGATGGATACCTGTCTTGGCCTGTTAGCTACAATGACAGTCTATATAAGTGTTTCTCAGCTGACATGTGTAGGCAGATAGATCCTGTACAGTCTGTGACTCCACCACATGTACCCACAAACAAAATTGAATGGGTTGAGCTCATTAATGGTTTTACTTTGTAACTAAAATAAGTTGCTGAGGGTTATTTCAGGAGTCAAGCTGGATGGCTGCTCTCTGCCAGAAGTCTTCAGGTTTTCATGGACTTCTCACTTTGCAGTTTTGCTCAAATTTGTTAAGAGCGAATTGTTTTTCTGTTCTCATCCCTGTTTGCATCGTATGTGCTTTATTGTGCTGGAGATAATTCAGAGACACAGTCTTTCTGTTATTGTAGATAAATGTATGTGTATATGTATAAAGATGTGTACTGTATTATACATAAGCAAAATATGGTATGTATCATGCTTTAAAAATGTGCTTGTAAGAGAGATCAATGACAGTGATTCAAAACACACATAATTATCCTTTGTGTCTAGAAATAAACACAACAGTGTTTAACCCAGTGGAATACAGTATAACTTACGTATGTATTGCAATGTTAAACAAAATGGTGAAGAAGAGAAAACTTCAGAACTTCCTCCAGTCTTTGCCATAGCTCAGATACCTTAATCTAAAAAAATAAATAAATTGTTTATGAGACAGTCTTTCCCATAAAATACGGAAATATTAAATATTTGGCTCTTAAATATTTGGCTCTGAGCTACAATTTGAGGGAAGGGCCAATGTAAACTGAAAAGCTCAGCCTGTAAATAAGTGACCTACATCGATGACCTGAGAGTCTAGGAGGATGAGGGAGCTGTGTCATCTCTCATTAACCCTCTGGTTATCTGTCTGCCTGTTTGCACTTGTTGAGTATTTGGAAGAAGTGGAACGTGTGCCTCCATCCTGTCTGGTAGCCACCTGGAGCTGGGGGGGTGTCTGGGGGGTGTCACAGTGTTTGATTCAGTGGCCGGTGGCTCTAAGCAGCCTCGCATAGGACCAGAGTCAATAAATTCACATCCTCTGCCTGCTAGTGGATTTTACGTGTTGGAAAGCAGTCTCTAGATGTTTCCAGTTGCTTTGCTGCATGTGTTCCTCAAACAAAATGCTTGAATAGGTCAAACACATTGAATTTCCCTCCTTTCTGATGCCTTTTGCAGTAAGTCTCAAATCTTCATGTGTCAGGAGGAGGCCTTTTCTTCTAGTACTGCTACAATTCATGCTTTTCTCTGCCCTTCTCTGTGTTTTCTCCTGTGTCCTCTGCTACCTTCATTTCACACTTCCCCACACAAGTTTGCATTAACAAATACAAGAAGACAGTTGGAGCATTATTTCTTCAGAGCAATCTCTTTGAGGACCCCTCCATATGTTAAAATTGATCCTACTTAGTGCACGTGTGGCCAACTGGTTATTTAGTTCTTGCTTTTGGCAGGACAGGTTTGGCTCTGTACTCCAGGATTCAAATAATATGAATTTGTCTGAATTCAAATTTCATTGTGTTAAAATCTTTCTGATATAGCTATTAGTAAACATCTGTATTTAGTGTTACTTTTTTTGCTAGGCTGCAGAAGTCGGGCTAAATGCAGCTTCCTATATCCTGTCATTAACAAATTTGCATGACCTCTTCTCTTGGCCTTCCTCCAGGTATGTACAGTTTAGGAAATTGTTTAAACCTAAAAGTATCCCAAAATAGAGCTATCTTCTAGTTACTACTAGTCAACTTCTACAACTAGAAGTTGACAAGTAAATCAAAGCAAAACCAGAGCAAATCCATGTGTTAGCAACACTAGTGTTGCTGTTTCTTGACTTTTGAATACTTTGCTGTGCAACAAACATTATTGCTATGGGCATTGCACAAAACACACTTGAGATAAATCATGTATGTTACAGTACACAAGGCTTAATAGATTACTTTTCCATTGCTTGTTTTCAAATTAAAAGCACCAGCTTCCTGTTTTTCTTGTCCTGAAGTCCTGTCTATCTGAGCTCTTTTGACTTCTAAAATAGTAAAAATGACTGAAAAATGACTTCTACTTAACCTTTGATTTTATAAACAATTGGTTGAGTCCTAAATAAATGAAACCAGACTATTTTTAGGCTGTAATTTAGATAATTGATATTTCCACATTTGCTTTGTCATAGCCAGTAGTAGTTGCTAAATTGTGAAAGCTTGTAGCTATTACAAGTGCTTGGAGGATTGCTGAGTGTTCTGCTGTAATGCATTAAGAAGCTCCACACAGTGTACATTTCAATTTATAATAAGGGTGTCGAGCTGATAGTGCAGACACTGAAATATTTCAAGTCTAGACTAGTGTCTTAAAAACTGAAAACTATTGGGTTTTTGTGGAATAAGCTGGAAAATAACTGATAAGGACAGCTGAAGTACAGCAGAGTTTGAAAAGTCACAAATTCTGTAAATCAGGGTGAGTTTGGAGGTTTTGGCTGCTGCTTGCCTGCCCTGGAGTGATCAAAAGGGAACTTCCGTTTGAAACCAGTCTCACAAGGTTTGAGTGGTTTCTGAAGGGGGTCATGCGCAGGCCCTCGTTAGGTGGGGAAAGTGAGTTTCTGCAATGCTGGGTTCAACAAGAAGAAACAAAATGGAGAAACAGAATAGCAAAGTTCCCTGTCTTCAGAAAACGCGAAGGTTAGTACTTTGCCAGTAACAGAGAAAAGTTCAATGCAAGTCTTTTTAAATATAAGCTCTTTTGTACCTTTGGATAATAAAAATAGCTTGCTGAAGATTTTAGAATGGAACTACTTATTGTAGAAAGTGGAGGAATTTATGATGTAGCTGATACTATTATGATCCCTTTAGTATCCTGATGTGCTTTACAAATCACCATATTTATAAAGTTGTTCTCTTACTGCTGCTTGTGAGGTGGAACATTTTGGTTGCATACACTGTCATTATTTATTGTTAGCCATGGAAATAAAGGAAGAATATTACCTCAAACTGGACCTATGAACTTGAAGAGTAATGTAATTACTTTCTGTTTCTCTCTCTAATGTAATGCAAACTTTCTCTTTCAGAGCCATGGTGTCATGGAAAGGGATATATTTCGTACTTGCACTATTCTTGGGAAGTTTTTTTGGAAGTATATTCATGCTCGGTCCTTTTCTACCTTTGATGTTCATCTCACCTGCCTGGTATCGTTGGATCACTGATTCCATTTTTGCCACTTGGCTCACACTCCCAGTGGTAAGTTGCAGTTTAAGCCAAGTTCTGGGCAACTGTTCCTAATCCCACCATTTAGTTTTCTTACTAATGCTTTTGGTTTTGTTTTTGGTTTTGTTTTTGGTTTTGTTTTTTTAAGTTTTTTATGCTTTTGTCAAAACAGGCCTTAACCTGTTATTTGTGGAGATTTAAGTTTTAGCTCAGGGTTGCAGATTTTGGGCCTGTCTACAGTCCCTCTCTTCTTCCATGGTTTAATTTGTATGTAAGTTAATGCATTGGTTCAGTTCGACTCTTGAAAATGCCTTTTTGTGACGTCTCCATCCAGAGTCAGTTAGATGCTGATCAGAGAAGGGTAGGTTAAGCACTGGTAAGCAGGATGATTTTTTAAAATTAAACTTGCTAAATGAGTTGTCTTATAAACTCTACCTTTTGATTGTGCTCCAACTAAATAATTAGGGATATTATTCACTGTCTGGATTACTGTCAGTTACTCAGTCCTCTTAGAATTTAGTCCTTGTAGTTGAATTAAAGATAAATTATTTCAGATGAAAAAGAACAACATTCCCCAGAATGGAAGTCTTCCTCACTTATAATGCATCAACTTTATAGCTATAGGAGTCTGGAAATCAATAACAAAACTCTTCCATTAATTGTTCTTGAGGAAAGGTAGTGTGAAAGGTATCTGTCCCTTCATCGGTTCTCAAAAAAACAAGGGACTTTGTTCCTCTAGGCCTTCAAAGATTTGTTTAAATTTTCTGAAGTAAAATGCTTTATTGGCATGCAGAAATGTGTATCTTGTGGCATAAAGGAAGATTTTTTTTTTATTTCGTAACAAATAGATGCAGCTTTCTCTGTTTCTGTCTTCTATGTTTGAAAGGAGTGTGAGCTGTTTCACATTCTAAAACTTTTGTCCTTTTCATCATTACTAAATGTGATGAAATTAGGAAGGAAGAAATAACTACCAGTAAAGGGAATAGAAGGATTGTTATTTCTTGTTATTATGAAATTTAACTGAGCACTGACAATATCACAAAATCAACCTCTGTTTGTCTCCTAATTTTTCCAAAAAGGTGAACTCCCCCAAATCAAATACTGTTTTTTTATCAGATAACTGTCTTGGCTTTATAATTCTGGATTAGTACACTATTATGTAATAAATTACCGTCTAGAAATTTGATTTTACCCCACACTGAACCTAATCCAAAATAACTTGAATATTTTTCTGAAGAGGATTCTGTCTTAGAAGAATCTTGGGGATTTAGGTTCAGGAAAGGGGTCTAAAAAAGATTTTGCACCCAACTGTTCTGAGGCTCAAACCTTGTATGCATTGGTTTTCTGTCTTTACACTCATCCATTCTTAGTCAGGACAAGCAAGTACTTGGGTTTGTGCCTCTAAACAATAAACCTAATGTTGGAACAGTTGGACTCCAGCAGAGAAACTCTGTCCCTGACCTCTGTAGATATAAGAAACTTCCACCTTCCTCACTCTTCTGCCACATATTATTATTTCCTTTCTAGCAGGGTCAGCAGATCTTAACTCTTTCAGTTTAGTTTGGCTTATACTAACATTATGGTATGTTGAACAGGACATCAGTTAATTGTTGTGTTAATCTAGATGTAATTTGAAGTGCTTCTGGTTTTTTTGTTAAGCCTAATTGTTAAGTTTATACCTCTAGATGTCCAATTGTGGTTTGTGTTTCCTTTTTCTGTGCCGTGTTAGATGGTGTCCTGCCTGTGGCCCTAAAGTTAGGGCCTTAAGTCATACCTATAGTGGTCTGCCTCCTATTTCTTGGGATTTTGTGTGTTTCCACTAGGTATTAAAAGGTTGCAAGGCACTAGCATTCAGTCATCCATAGTTTTGAATTATTTGCATTGTCTTTTGCTGTAACCAACCAGAGCTCTTCCAAACGCTTTCTTGTGTGATTCTGGAGTTCTCAGGAGTCAGAAACCATTTTCAATAGGTAGTTTGTGTGTGGCCACCTTGTTTTGGTGGTTGAGAGATTTCGGTGGTGGGAACATGGCCAGAGCATACTACTGGGCTTTGATGTTATGTGCAACTAGTCTAGTTATATGGTTATGGTCAAGTTGTCCAAGTTATGAAGCTAGGCCCACTTAAACTTACTGCATAGCTCTTGCCTGCTTTTTTTCTTTTGATAAAGAACCAACCCATGGTTTATAACTTGACCCCTTAGAGCCACATTAGGGGGTAAAGCAAGAAATATGTTTTATATGTGAGCTTCTAGCACTGTTGGCTGTTGAGGCAAAATGGAGAAAGCTGTTTGCCTGGCCTCTTGTTTGTGTCCTTCCAAGTTTGAGGCTTATTCCATGCTTTTAGATGGCACTTCCTCAATGACTGTGTGCCAGTGTTTGGTGGTTGATGATTTTTGCAAATTGTGGGGTGGAGGCCCAGGCCCAGACCCAGGTCTCAGGGTATCACTGTGGAGTTGTGCAGGCCTAGGTCTGCATCGCTGTACTATATTCAATTTATTTGGGGTTTCTTTCCCTCCGCTCCTCTTTCTGCCTTCAGGTTCTAGACAGTTTTGGAGGTGGAAGTCAAGCACAACCACATTGACCATTTGGACCCAAGCAGAAAGCAATACCTTTCCAGCCCTGACAGCATGGAGCAATAGATTATTTGCATAGCTAATATGTCTTTGGATTTTACCAACCATATTATAACCCATATGATTGCCTTACTTTTATTCCTACATGGTAGTATTCTTGGAAAAACAGGGGAAAAGTCCATTTAATGTTGGACATTGTAAAGGAGTGGCTTTCAGGAAGCGCTATTCAATTGTTGTTTCTTTTTCATTAAATAGCTGACTGTTACTGTGGAAAAGCTGGCTACTTTATTAGAAACTTACCAGTGGCAATATGCGTGAATAAGTGAAATTATATAATTCAAATTAATTTTTATTGCTAATGGGCTGATGCATTTCTTCTGAGAGTAAAGCCATAATATTGAGAAATTCTTTCTAGGCCTTGCTGGAGATGGTGTTTGGTGCCAAGGTGGTTGTCACTGGTGATGGATTTGTTCCTGGAGAAAGGAGTGTCATTATCATGAACCATCGTACCCGAATGGACTGGATGTTCCTGTGGAACTGCCTGCTGCGATACAGCTACCTCAGACTTGAAAAAATCTGTCTCAAATCCAGTCTCAAAAGCATTCCAGGATTTGGTAGGTCACTAAACCTTGTAATTTGAAAGGAAAATGCATTTAAGTTTTGAACAGCACTGTACATACCCTGTTAAATTAAATACTTTTAAATTCTATTTCAGTATTTTTAAGAAAACTTGTGTAAAATATGGGATATATTGAACAATTAAACTAGTAATCACTAGACTAAACTAGAAGGACACCTGGATGATGTGCATAAGCATTTCTTTTTAAAGATACTACATGTGCTGCTGTTGCTTATAGGTAAAAATATTTATGCTTTCAGTATGTAACTGAAAGAATTTTTCAAAATTATGAAAGAGGATTTTATGAGTGCTTTCAACATCTCTTTCAACACTTTGGTTTTGGTGCTATTTCACCCAACATTGCAAATGCTCTCATCAGGCTTCTTTCTTCATTATCCAATTTATACTATTGAGAAGATTGAAAAAAAAGAAAAGAGAGAAAGAAAAAGCCCTGTAGGCAATTGCAAATTTGAGGGTTCATTTTAATAACTGTATTTTTAAATTGAACTTGGTTACACAAAATATGCTGTACAGGATATTAAATGATCAGTATTTATAGTAATATAGGCTGGAAATGGATCTGAGTTGCCTATACTCAGAGAAATCATTTCAGATAGGCCAAAACTGTTGCACAAATGGTTTCTGAATAAATAGGCAGACTTATCTGAAATAAAAGCATCTCTTTGCATTTTATTTATCGCTAAGATTTATTTGTAGTTTCATACAAAACTAGCTTGGGCAGGATATGCGTCAGCTTTATGATGTCAAAAGAGTAACCTTATTTATGGTTCCCTTTTGTCAGGCCATTTATCTGAACAGATAGTTTTGGCAGGATTCCATACGGAGGAACTCTCATACTCTTGTGCTGTTACTGCATTCACTTGCTGGGCCTTTAGCCCTCTTAAGTAAGAGCTGCAACTGGGTAACATAATTTTTTCCCTAGCAGTCAAACATGAAGGTCAATTTTACCTGACAAAAGACATCTCTTTTAATACAGAAAATAAGAAAATACTTGTTTTGATAAAATTTTGATTTTCCTTAATAAGGCAGAAATGTTTTGAAATCTTGGAATCGGCTCCAACTGCAACTTTTAAAGCAATGATGGAAGATAGAATCAGAAGTATGGTCTGAAAGATTCATGGGCTTATCTCTTCAAAAGTAGCATATATACATATATTTTTTTTGTTAACAAAACATTTGTATATATGCTTGTTAATGCCTTTAATAAAATTGTAAGGTCAGCTCCATGAGCTTGGATGCCATGTTGTGCTTGGCAAAATTTGCTTCCTGGAAGTGTCAGGAATTGTTCAGAGGTTGATTTTTTAAAAAAATTTTTTTTTTTTTTCCCTCAGTTCTCAGTTCTGTGCATAAACTGAACACATCTAATAGATTTGACGAGTAGGCTCAGGCAGATGGAGCTGTGGCAGGTCAGTGTTAGCAGACCACAATGGTAGCTTAAGCTGCTAATGAAATTCTGGGCTCTTACTCTACTTTGTGGGCAGTGATGGTAGAAGTGTCACAGACAGACACTTACCCCTCTTGTTGTGTTACGGGATGACAGTTTCTAGCAGTGGATTCTCTAGTGTTATAAACCACCATATGCCAGATCCATAAGTAGCCTCCACAATATATAGATTTTGAGTACTTGGTTGCAATGTTGTGAATTTTAGCTTATTTTTTAGTAGACTGCTAATGATGTATTATTAGTCACAGGAGAGGAATCCAGCTAAACTATGTCCTTCACTCAAGCCATAATTTAATAGTCTAAAATAATAAACATTTGGCTTCTATTCTACCATAGCATTTCTTAAAAGACGCCTCATAAATACATGTCTCGGTGTTCAGTCAGCCTGTGTTTTGGGTGGCAGATTCTTGCAAAAATGAAGTATTCTGTATAGGTACGTAGTTAGGGAACACTTGAAAGGGGAGGCCCTTGGATGAAATTTAGACTGACAGAGGAAGATTTCATCATGGATCTGTCTGAAGTTTGGTGAGGCAGTGATATAGCAGAAAGAGGTGACCAAAGGGGACAACCCTGAATCTTGTTAGTAAAAGTAGAACTTCTCTTATCTCTGATGGCTTGGCTCTGTTACGTGCCACACTTTTAATAGGTATTTTTGTCAGGTTTTGGCTTTGTTTTTCTTAAATTGTGTCCATTGGCTTCATGTGAAAGTTTTGTTTATTTTACGAGCTTGTAAAGGCAGGAAGATAACTTAGAAATCAACCAAACAATTTCAAAGCACTGCATCTATAGATGATGCTTCAAATGTTGGTCATTTAAGTTGCAATATTTGTGGAAATTAAACCAGCTGCTTTCATCATCTTTTTGTTTATCTATATGATTAGTTGTATATAGTCAAAAGTTATTATGGAAGTATTGATATATTGGCTAAATGCAACTTCTAATAAGTCTTTACCTAATGGTAATGTTACTTTGAGTTTGAGAAATTTTGAATGAATGTACTGTATTGTTTTCTGGTCTTTCAGGGGATTTTTCTTTTTTTTCACAAGCATTTAATTTAAAATCATGTGTGAGATACAGTTTGTAATGCAACCCTTTAATTTCCATGTTGCTGAAAATTTTGCAAATACTAAGCAATGCACCTTTGTTGTTACAAGTACTGTCCCAGCTGGGGTGTAAAAATAGGTCTATGAGAGATTATGCTAATTCAGGTGGTATATTTGGTAGGTGAAGGGCAAAGCTTGGGATGCAAATATAATCAAAGTCCTTGTTGCCCCCTTTGTAGGTTAAAAGTGTGAAGTTAGCAGATTTAATGAGTATTTATTACAAGTCAGCAGTAATTTTCTAGTTAATTATAATTAAAATCGGAGGAGTCAATATTTCAAGCAGAAGCATCAAGTCACTTACCTAGTTCTTAAGTTATTAATTCTTTGCATTCCAATGTATGAAAAAACTTTAAATTGATTAAAGGTGAACCTTAAGAAAAAGAAGCCCAAAGAAACATAGATGGTCCTTTCTTTGGTCATAGCTTTGGCTTGATAAATGGTGCACTATAAAGTTTTCAAAAACAAGTATTACATTTCAGTAATTTCAATTTCAGAAACAGTCTTGCAGCGTTTCAGTACTACTTGCCAAAGTCAGTGTCTCAGGGGAGCACAGCTTGGCTCTTAGCTGTTGCTGCAGTTTCTCATCTGACATCACCAGAAACTCCTGACACATTCTGCCATGTCAGTTTTCAAAGAGAATTTCTAATGGCATTTACAGTTTCCTGCGTAATGTGACCAAACAGGACTTCTCTACAGTACTTGTAATACATATGTACCATTTATATTCTCACCTGTTCTTAATTAATAAGGCATAGCATCAGAAGTGATGCAGATGATGATGCAGTTGTGTTCAGCACATGCTGTGGAATACATTCGGTTTGAGTAGGTACCAGGGAACATATGTTGTAGTGTCAGATGACCAGATAATCACTAGAAGTCAGTTGTATTCTTTTCAAATTTTTTTGTCTTAATAGTTTCATTTGTAAAATTGTTCTTGTGATATGGCCAGGAAAACTTCACTGGAAATAGAGTTGTATTTTAATGATGGACAATTCACATGTGTTTGTCATTTTAAATAGGATTTTAATTATTGGTGGGCTTGCAGTAGTATTTGAATTTAGTGGTTAAAAGTGCCTCGACGTCTACATGAAAAGTAAATTAGAATTTGGCTGCTTTAATTTGATGAGTGTCAGAGAAATTGATGGAAAGTGTGGGGTTAGTGTCAGTGCATGGCTGCTATGTGAGATAATATGCACCCTGGTTTTACTTAAAGCAAGATGGAAAAGATAAATAATACCATAATTCAGTGTTCAAGTTCAGTTTACAGGTGCTGCAGGAACCAAGATGGATGTATCTTGAAGAATTACCATTTTAAAGAGGGCTAACTGAGACTGATAAAGCAGGGAATTGTAGCTGGAGTGGCCTGGGGCAGAAACAGGTTAGGAAAGAACGGGGTGATAAGGAAAAAGGAGAGTAAGCAAAGCAGGGATACCTGGAGTAGTCAGGAACAGAGATAACCTGTGTAAATCTGTCCAGATCTTTATCTAGGTATTCAAGTTACTCTGTGGCTAGCATTGTTCTTGCAGAGACTGCAAGATGTAGGAGCTCTTCAGTTGTTTTTCACTCATCCAGTTACTCAGGTGTTGCAGCTCTCAAAGGGTCAAAGTCACGTTTGGCTCTTGGTGTGTTAAGTGCCAGGGCAAAATAAAAAAATAAAGGACTTGTTCTCTTTCAGCACTGGGTTTAGCCCCACCTATCTTTTCCTGCACGTCACTTGATCCATTATAGCTATCCATGTGTGCGAGCTTCGCCTGAAGCTAATTCAAAGTAATTTGAGTCATCTTAGCTTTCAATGAAGCAGGGCAAACCAACTCAAATTATCCTGCCTTTGCCGTGGGCTGAGAGCATGCACACTGACAGCGATGATGGATCAGCTACCACGAAGTAAAATACTGGTGTCGCTAAGCCTAGAAAATTTGAGCACTTAACTCAATTGGAGTATAGTTAAAGCAGGACGCTGCGGGGAATCTGGATGCCTTTATATTGTCATGAAAGTGTTTGTGCTGCCACTGTCCCTTCCAAGGGTGGAGATATAAATACTTAAGCAGAAAGTGTCTGTCTTTGGGTTATAACTGGATTTGCATCCAAATTCTTATCAATAGAGCTTATTGATTTAAAACATTAGAAGCATAACTGACTGAACTTTCTGCTATAGCTTATGCCTCAAGTATCTTTGTTATGTTAAAATAGACGGAAATGAGAATTTTGAGGAGCTGCGACATTTTGTCTTCTAGCAATTTAATTATGAACTGCCAAACTTAATTACCTTGGAGTTGTTGTCCTACGTGATTTTTAAAGTAGCAGTTGAAAAGTAGGCTCTCTAATGGAAAGCACAATTGTTATTCTAACAGTTGTTCACAGTTAATACAGTTATGCAGGATTCTCTTGAGGAAGTTTTAAGCATGAGGGAAGGATTATACTTTGAAGCAAAAATGCGACTTAATTTGCCAGTAACTCTACGTGCATTTTTTGTGGGAAAGAAAAGGCTTAGGTGCCCATTTCTCATCTTGGCTCTCGCCTTTGTTTGATCATCCAAGAAAGACATAATAGAAAATACATAATATTTTCAGATTAATACCACAAAAATTCTCTCAACTCTGTCAGAGGAAAAAAAAAAAAACCATTAGCCTGACTTCCATTAAAATTTTTCTTATCCTTTCTAGGCAATAAGGGTTCCTGTTTCTGTGTGCTCCCTTTGCCTCTCCAAAATGCACATTGAAAGAGTGAGATCAGATACTGGCCTTTCTCTTCCTCAATTTATAAATGGCAAGTGATGAAGAGAAGTGCTTATTTTGTCCAACCTCACAGACCAAATAACAGCAGGATTAGAACACTGTGTTTTCACAGTTTACCTTCCTGTGCCATTATCATAGGTTATGCAGCATCTTGTACAGATCAGCTCATCAGTGACTTAGCTGAGTTACTTCTGTGGTCCTCCCATAAGGAGATAGAGCATCTGAAGAGGATGCTGGCATGTGGGAGAGGGATGGAATAAGAAAATCTCTCACCGTTTCTGACTTGTAGTAGAGGTGACACATCCATGGGAGAGACTCACATTGGTAGGGCCTGTTTGTCCAGATAGAGGACAGACAGAGGTTGTTTCCTTTCTGCCTTTGGAGATTCTGGAATGACATGGGCCTGTTCTCCAGATATATATTGGGCAAGATTCATCTTTTTAAATACTTAGGTTTTCATGCTGTGTTTCACTGGATTGATGTATTTTTAAAATGCATTAGAAAAAGCAACTTCCCAGCCATCCTAGAGGTTCAAGCCTTTGGTTTAGTATGCTTTAGTACCAAGTGATGTTATTCTGATTTTACATAGTATACTAAATCAAATTCAAAGTCTTGCTTTTAAATGGATATTGTAACTGAATAGGTTTAATGTTCCTTAACAGCATTTATAGCATTTTAGTGCAAAGATTTTGTGTAAGTAACATTAATATAATGATAGAGTTAGTCATCTGATTGCCCATATTCTATAAAAATGCTGTAATTTAGGAAATAGAATGGATAGTTGAGAATGAAGTGTCCAAGTAGCATCTTTCTGATCCATTATTAAGGGATTGACTATTGAAAGAATACTTCCCAAGAGTATGGTATACCTCTGTCTAGGTGCTTTATATACCTTTATATATCCTGCTACTACTGTAATGATTTTTCACTGTGTACTTTCACACTTCTGTTAGTGTGTGTATTGGCTGTGTATCTACCAATTCTTCAATGGAATATCCTTTCTAGACGTTTTCACAGTTAAATTTTGACAGTTAAGACATAGACCACTGTATCTGGCTAGCTTTTTGATAACATTCTTATTGTCCTGACAAGTAAATCTTGTATTGTAAACATGGCTTCAATAAGCTTCTAATTGTATTAAAAATAAACAGTAAGCTAAACCAGGTTTCTACTGGCACATACTGTATTTGCCGACAAGAGAATGAAGCAGGGCAAAGGAAATACAGAATAGATGAATAGAATTTAAATATAAAATTTAGAATATTTTAGTACTGAAACAAATGCATGAAAACAATGGGGAAATCAAAGATAAAATTATCAGAGCAAAAACATAATATGTTTTCAGTTACCTTAAAACTCTGTGTTTCTAACATTGCTGTTTGTTTGCTTAAGTTGTTTTAATATGAAAAAAAGGTTTAGCCTTCACATACATTTGAAGAGATTATATTCTGTCCGAGTAAAAAGTACGTATATACACATACAAAATGCATAGTCTGAAGATAAACTGAACAGGGCCATAAAAATAATTTAAAAACAGATGTAGATTAAAGTAATGTTCTGAATCTTATAGGGCAAGGCAATGTCAAAAGCATACTGGTGTTTAAATAGACGCCTTCCAAAATAAATTGAATCAAATGAATAAATAGACTGAATTAGATGTTTCACTATAAAAGTAGAAGTGCTACTGTGAATCTATATTTGTGAATTTTATCTCTTAGCTAGTTTTGTAATTTGCTCAAAGAATTCACCAAATCAGATGGTAGTTGTCCAATTCATTATGCTCCTATTAACTACATTATTGGAAATGAATATGTTTAAAAACAACCTTTCCAGGAGTAGAGACTGCACATTACAGGAATATTTCAAGAAGCATTTCTTTATTTCCCTGGTTTGTGTGCTCAATAATTCATGTTTTTGTGGCCTTTCACTGGAGGCCTTAAAACTGAGCCAATGTGGAAGATTCTTCCGCTTTCCTAGAGGGTAAAATGGTTTGGGGTGCTGTGCTGTGCTGGGGTAAGCGGGAAGGAAAACCTGGGTCCTTTACCATTAGTCATGTGACTATTGAATAATCTGTTTTTATTTGAACAGTCAAGACTGTTTTATCTAATTAGGTATACACTTAAAGATGGAAATGCTCTTCCAGAACACTGGGTATTATCTATTGGAAAGGTTGGAAAATCAAACCTGTTGTTTAGTTTAAAAACTGGATGCTTCCCAGCTCCTTTCTCTCTCTTTCTTTCTTTTTCCTCCCTACTGTCATTGTGTTACTGCCTCTGTTTAATTTTTAATAGCCTGTATGTAACACCACTGCTTTGGACAGGAATGGGAAACTACTGTACTGTATCCTCTGCAGTTTAGTCAAAATTTGAGTTACCCAAACAGCATCTTTCTTAGTAGCTAAAAGTGTTTGTAATCTGATGTTCACCATGCCATTAAAGAATGATCGCTAGAAAAAGTTCACATGCAAGTTTCCATGTAATTTAAAGCCTTTTGCTGCATGAGGAAAGGTAGGGCAGAGGGTGGGATCTGGCAGGGAGTTTTTTTTTCTGTGCTCCCTCCCTGTTACGTACCAAAATCACTCTTCCCAAGGAGCTGCTGACCTGGGAAAGTATCAACAGGCTTCCCAAGTGAGCAGTTATTTTGCTTCTCATTTCCCTTCTTTCCACCTACAGATTCTCCTGCACTGAGAACACAAGGGCTGAATAATTTAGGCCTGATGCGTAATACAATAAAATGTTTTAGCACAGTACAGGTTTTGCATAAACTAATTTAGGCATAGTGTCTAGGGTACATAAAACATACAAAAGGTCTGGGCTGAGAGGTACAAATGACTGGAAAACACCAAAACCACACCACAACTTTCCTAATATCTGTGTTTTTTTCCCATCTGTCCCATGGAGTATCTACATTCTCAGAGTTGTATATGGTACAAGGCATCTCTGTTTCTGCTTAGAGGGCTTTTTACCTTTGCTGTGTCCATTTTAATGGGTTGGATTTCAGGTGAGTATCAGAGAATCATAGTATTTCTCAAGTTGGAAGGGACCCATAAGGATCATCAAATCCAACTCCCTGCTCCTCACAGGACTGCCTAAAACTAGGCCATATGACTAAGAGCATTGTCCAGATATTTCTTGAACTGTGACAGGTTGGTGGTGTGACCACTTCCCTGGGGAACCTGTTTCAGGGACTGAGCACCCTCTCAGTGAAGAACCTTTTTCTAGTGTCCAGGCTGAACTTTCCCTGAGGCAGCTTCATACAATTTCCATGGATCTTGTAGAGCAACCAAATGCTTTGGCACTACTAGGTATTTGGCAATATTTGGTATGAAAAGATATTCTTTTTATATAACACAATGACAAATGTGAAAATGAGGCCCTGATAAGTTAAATTTAAAATACTGGTTTTGTACCCTTATGGTGAAATGTATCATAGCAGCAGGATATGATTAAATGCCAGAGAGCATAGTTAAATTAAGTAAGCTATTTTTTCAATTACTTTAAAACTGACCTTTATTTTTTCCGATAAATAATTTGTTTAAATACAAATAGCTTTTGTTAGTAAAACTGTACTGATATTTCTTGACACTGAAGATGTAGGAATGTGATATGTGCATAGATGCACAGAAAATGCTGTGGTCAAAGTTTAGTTTTGTTTATGGAGGGTTTTTAACAAGTCCAGGATGCAAAGTTGAAAAGATTTGCTGAGGCTGCATTCTGAGCATTTCTTTTCATGATTCATATAACCACTTCCAGTATTCAGTGATCTGGATATCATTCGTTACCTGAGACTCTTTAAGTGCACATTGCAGAAGGCATGTTAGTTATGCACACTCCATTGGCTTAGTTGGTTGAAAAATAAAAAGTGTCTACCCTGTGATATAGGTTACAAATCATTAATGATACAATTAACATTCCTATGCAAACAGTAGAGATTATGCAGCTTGGATAATACCAATACCTTGGTTATGCAGGCTGACTGACTTACAGAATTTGGTGACTTTAATAAGTGATTTTCTAGCGTATCCTCCTTGTAAGATACTGCCACAAACAGAATAGAAAGGAATCCCTGTAAAGAAGAAAATAAAGTGTAGGAATAACATGTTCTAACTCACCAGCAAAGGAAAAATAGGCTTTTGAGAACTGGTTGTGAGCAAAGAGGAGAAGGGCAAGCTGGGATGTTTTCTCTTTGATGTGGAGTATCGATCCCTGCAGTTTTTCTGTTGGCCAGGTACAGTGGTAAGCCCACGTCATGCTCCTCTGAGCCATGTGTAAGAAAGGAGCATCATGGACACATGGCAGAGCTGGAGTCCTGATTTTTTTGTATGAACTAGTGGACAGAACTTCTAATGTTGTGGGATATATTAAATACTAATTGTGCCAAAAAAACCAAGAATGTTTATTGAAGATTAAAGCTGTGTGACCCCTGAGCTGCAGGCTCAGAAGTGGCTTAATTATTTAACTGAATTTAATTGTCAGTTTGATGTCAAGCTCTAAATCTTCACAGCTGTCTTGTGGATGAATACAAACAGATAGACATACCTTTTTTTTCTATAAGCAAATGTAAAGAACTTTGTTTTTTCTTCTATTAGTAATGAATTTTATAAAGAGGTGTACATAATAAAACCCTCAAAGCAGTATTTTCTGCACAATACTTTGTTAACATGCCCTACTAAGGGCAGCTATCTCTATATAATATGTCTGTCTTAGATCCTACAGTGCATTGCTGAGATGTTTCTCTGTAGGGGCAGTGCCTTCCCTTGAGCAAATCACTATTGCAGTGATTAAAGCTATTACAGCGAGAGCCATGGTTTAAAATACTTCACCTCATGACAGCATTGACCCTATTCACGAAGGCTCTTCTAACTCTGGTTTTGCAAAACTGTGGCCATTCCAAATTTATTTAGATTTATTCACTTATATTATGCATTCTTTTGCTTCCTATCCAAAACTCCTTTTGCAAGGTAACTAAGTGCTCTTAATCAGAGGTGAAGACAGGCAGGTAGTAAATAAAATACTGTGTCTAATACAATACAAAATATTTTGGAATAAGAGTCATTGTGGAAGCATCAGAGTGAAATGTTACTAAAGGTGTTTGTTGTTTTTTTTTTTAATTAAAAAAAACCCTCTAGGCTGGGCAATGCAAGTTGCTGCCTTTGTTTTCATTCAAAGAAGGTGGGAAGATGACAAGAGCCACTTTGAAAAAATGCTGGATTATTTCTGTGACATTCATGAACCACTACAACTCCTCATCTTTCCAGAAGGAACTGATCTCACAGGTAGGCTGCATTTGTCATCTCCTCATGGAATGTTCAACGTGGAAATTCTGTGTTGTTTACGGAACTGGTTTAAAAAAGTTCAAAGCAAGAGCAAGAGTAGGTTCTTATGGACAGAAGAAGTTAATGATCATACATGTGAATTCTTTTGAGAGGCACAAGTGTGGTTCTACTGAGAGGCTTTGCCAGTCTTTCTGAAATAACAGTTACATTTCAAAGCATCTAGTGCTACAAATGACTTTATATTGGTCAGTATGTATGTATCTTGCATTATCAAAAGAAGGTTTCAAGACCAGGATGACCATGATCCAGCAATGTGCCCTTGCAGCCAAGAAAGCTAGTGGCATCCTTGGTGTGGGTTCATCAAGAAGAGTGTGGCCAGCATCCAGCAGGTCGAGGGAGGTTATCCTGCCCCTCTACTCTGCCCTGGTGAGGCCCCATCTGGAGTACTGCGTCCTGTTCTGGGCTCCTCAGTTCAAGAAGGACAGGGAACTGCTGGAGAGGGTACAGCAGAGGACTACAAAGATGATTATAGGCCTGGAGCATCTTTCTTATGAGGAAAGGCTGAGGGACTTGGGTCTTTTTAAGCTGGAGAAGAGAAGCCTGAGGGGGGATCTGATCAACCCTGATAAATACTAGAAGGGTGGGTGTCAAGAGGATGGGGCCAGTCTTTTTTCAGTGCTGCCCAGTGACAGGTCAAAAGGTAACAGGCACAAACTGGAACACAGGAAATTCCATCTAAACATGAAGAAGAACTTCTTTCCTTTGAGAGTGGCAGAGCCCTGGAAGATGCTGCCCAGAGAGGTAGTGGAATGTCTCTGTGGAGACATACAAAACTCACCTGGACACGTTCCTGTGCAGCCTGCTCTGGCTGGACCTGCTTTGGCAGGGGGTTGGACTAAATGATCTCCAGAGGTCCCTTCCAACTCCATATCATTCTGTGATTCTGTGACCTGGAATAAATCACTTGCATATTCCCATTTCCCATGTTACTGGGGCAAACAGAGCAAAATAATTTCAGGCCTATGGAAGAGCAGTTGAAAAGGACAACTAATAATTCCATTAAATTTTTTGCCTAATGTTTAAGAGGAGAAAATGGCCTAAGGAACAAGTATCTCCATGCGATCAGTCTATATCTGTCTCTGTAAGAAAAATATCTCCCTAAACCAAATGTTGACATTATCATAAGGGTAAATTTAATGAGTTCAATTCTGTTGTTTTAATTCTTAATATAACCTTAGGGCAGGTATCTTATGGCATCAGTAACAAGCTGCTAACCAGTGTTGAAGACAAGTCAACTGCCAATAAAAGAAAACATTGTATGAATGTTCTGTGGTGGTTCATGCCTGCAGCCTGATTTGATAGGCATCATTAAATAGAAAATCAATTGCAATTAAACTTTTACCTTTTAGTTTCTTTAAAAGATTTTTACCTACTTTCATTGCAGATATTGTCAGATCATAATTTATTTCAATGCCAGATCAGTAAGTATATACTAGACACAATATAAAAATAACCAATATCTACTACTTTTTTTTTCCTCTGTTCCTGATATCCCTAAAAATGGATATGTACAGTATTCTGGTGCTCTCACACTGTAGGGAATTGTCATCACTTGATCAGCCTTCCTAAAAGAGGATAAATTCATTGTGTTTTCTTGGACTGCTCCATGTGATAACTCTTGGTATGTTCTGGAGGTGTTCAAAGCAGTCTGGATGGGGCTTTGAGCAGCCTGGTCTGGTGGGAGGTGTCCCTGCTCATGGCAGGAGGTTGGAAATCAATGATCTTTAAGGTCCTTTCCAACCTGAACCATTCTATGATTCTTGTTGAGTTACTTATTTTGTATCTAAAATTAGGAAGAAGGGTGGAAAATATCTCACTTTACTTGTTGGGGTGTTTTTCTTTGAATTCATGAACAACTCTCTCCTCCTAGGACTGAATTAAGAGATGACATCTTATTCATGGAGTTAGGATATTCCTCCAAGGGTCTCTTGCACTCTCTTTATGAACAGGTGGTTCCATCTCAAGATGATTGAAGGAATTGGATTGTTTGTAATTCACTCCATAAATTATGTATTCTAATTCTAACCTCATAATCCCTCCCAATATTCCTTGGAGACAACAGATTTTAAAGAACTGAGGAAGATTTGTACTGTGGTTTTAAAAAATAGGAGTTATTGAGGTCTGAGACAGCCACAATGTGTTAACACTTGTGCTGCGCAGTCCTGAAGGCAGCGTTGGGTTTGCTCACATCTGAATGTGGAATCACTTCAGGAAGCCCAGGGTTTTCATTAGAATCATAGAATGTGTTGACTTGGAACAGACCTTTAAGGGTCATCTAGTCCAACTCCCCTGCAGTAAAGAGGGACATCTTTAATTAGATGAGATTGCTCAGAGCCTCATCAAGCCTGACCTTGAATGTCTCCAACAACGTGGCCTCCACCACCTCTCTGGGCAACCTGTTGCAGTGCCTCACCACCCTCATTGTGCTGTTCTAACTTAAACTAAATTTAAGTATATGCTGTTGATACCATCCACTGAGAAATTAATGCAGATGAGATTCTTCACTTGCTATTAAAAAAAAAAATCTAATCACTGAATTAGATTTTTGGCAGATTTTTATTTTTAAAGGTATTTCCATTGTTCTGGTTTTCCTTCCTCCTACACGTTTAACATGTACTCTCTTGACAAATAGATCCCTACACAATCTGTGCTCTTCTCCACTCAGTTTAAGCCACAGGATTTGGGTGATGATCATTTTCCCCCTGGTTTGTTGAACAGCCCAGGGAGGAAGCAATACTGTGGGAAGGACTGAGTGATGGGCAGGGAAGACAACAGGACACTGCTTCTTTGGAGATAGTATTCACAGAAATTATTAGCTCATATATATTTAAAATATTAATTTTAATTAATTAATAATATTTAAAATATTGTAGGAGACAGAGCAAAATCTCTTGAGAAGACAAGCAAATCTCTTGACAAGCAAAATCCTGGCCAAGCAATAATTTTTGCCATATGAGAATGATAGAAGATAATAATGTATTTTGTGTAATATTTTGAAAAAACTATTTTCAGAAAACTGTTATTGGGACATATTGGGACATACTACAACCTCATGTTCCATTTTTTAGACTAAGAAATAAACCACAGTTTTGTTCTGAGTGGTCGCTTAATATCCTAGGGAACATTTTGCAAAAATAGATGTAATGGTTCTTGTTTTCTGACCAAATTTTAAAACTGCTAATTACTTCTGAAAGCAAAATTCTTCTGGTGCTTGGGATGAAAGATACCATTCTGCAGGTACTTCACTGAAAAGCAGAATTGCTGTGCAGCTCTGTGCTATCTTTTTTTTTTATCCTCTCAGTATTCACATGACATTGATACATTTATTCGTCTTATAAAGAAATTCTATAATGTTTTCAGGCACTCAAGGATGAAAAGCTTAAAAGAAGTGTAAAGTGTGACTGTATTTATACATGGGCCACTGCATGATTTCATCTTGCAGTGTAAAATGCTACATAACAAAATCCTAAAAATAGCGATGTCATGAACCCTGAATAGTGTATTTGCAGACTGCATGTCCAGGGTCTGAGATAACAATTTATACTTATTTCTGATAGGTTGGTCATCCTTTCACTCTGGAATACTTCAAGGTTAAAGCTAAGTGCATCAAAGGTATTTTGTTGTAATTACTTAAGAAGCAGCCCAAAGAAGATAACCATGTAGCTAGGCTTTCTGAAGCCCTGAAGGAAACAAAGCAACCCTCAGTCTAGTGCTTCTGGAAACCTGAAATACAACCTGCCATTTTGCTTGTTCTTTTGTTTTTATTGATGTTCTTTATAAGACTCTCTGCAGTAATTCTTCAGAAAGCAAAAACCACAGTTGCTGTATTGTTCTGGGCCTGTTGATTTGTGTCTGCATCCCTGTACGTGGTCTGTCCTTTACTCCCACTTCTCCTTTTTCCTTGTGTTTCCTTCTGTGTGACATTTCCCCTGTGAATTTCTTGCTGCTATCTTGGCAAGAGGCATCGTGTACCGTGGTTAATCCTCACCAATACTTGTGTTGGCCAATGGACCATTGCATACTGTGCCAAAAAATTCCAACAGACCAAATGCTCATGGAGCCTGCCTGCCTTGTCCCTCCCGGAGTGCCTCCACTCCCTGAGACTCCCCTTTACTCAACTGTTTCCATTTCTGAAACTCCTGTGGGGCTTAATTATCTTTGAATCTCTTGTCTCTGTCAACTTTGTTTGCAGGTGGCAATAGCTTCAAAAATTAAGGGGAACGGGTGGACAGAGTGTGATTTCACAGACCTTTTTTCATTGAAGAACAGCTCAAAAACAAGTAGGAGAGGTTGTTAGAGCGCAGATTTTGGCTGGAATGTTGTGATGTCGATCATGTATAATATTCCGTCTAGAAGGTAACAATGAACTGCAGTTCGATTATTCTCTATTCTAGTAAATGTGATATAGAAAAGTAAATTCTAGTAAATGTGATGTAAAGCAAAAAAAAATTGTTCAAAAGCAGTGGTAGAGGTTGATTTAACATGCAATAGTTTGAAAGCAGCACAAATAAGTACATTTACTTTTTCTTAAAATATTACTGTAAGCAATATAACCTTTATGCTTTCTAAGCAAATCTCTAATAGATAAATGATTTTTTTGAGTTTGTTTTTCTTTTTAAAGATAAATTTTTTGACTACTTATTCTTTCATTGTCTAGCACCAATATCATTTGGGAGTACTTGAAGTCATAGATTTACATTCATACTTTTATTTCAATTCAGATTAAATGAAAAGGTAGTACTTAATATTCAAATATGAGTGCACTAGTACAAAAGGGGAAAAAAAAAAAAGTAGTTGAGAGTTGATCAGAAATAGTTGTATTAAGGATGTCAGAATCAGCTTTCCAGTAGGGTGATAAGGAAAGCTTATAATTCTTTTGGGTAACATCCAGCAAAGCCCATGGGCCTGGACAATGATGAATCTATAAAAGCATGTGAGGTTGTTTGTTTGAGATCAGCTAATACTGCACAGCAGAGTTCATGGGGAGCACAGATTTAGCTTTTCACTGGGTACAGGTCTTGGAGTTTGAGTTCCAAATGCTCTTCAGACACACGAATGCAGCTTTTTACTGTATTACGGCTTTCATCAAAGTCAAATTCTAGAGATATTTCTTCTAATTCAAAACTATCTCACAAATTTAAAATATAATTTGACTTTAAAAAATTTGCTCACTTTATCCTCTGATTTTCAGGGGCAAAAGCAATTGAACATCTTAAAAATCTGTAACTTAAAAATCAAGAAAATGTGTGAGCAAATTTCTTCCTCCAGTAAATGAAGCTATGAAGTCTGGTGCTCCGAGGAAGTGTTGACTTTCTGAACTTTCCCAGTAATTTAGGAATTTGATAAATGGGATTTTCCCACATAATTTTGAGATAAATGGGAAAAAATGTGATCAAATGATGTACCAGAGGCAGCACAGGAGCCAAAAAAATGTCAGAAATTAAGACCAGAACGCTTAAATTCTTAATCATGGAATGTTTCTGTTGGAAGGGACATTAAAGATCACCTAGTTCCAACCCCCCTGCCATGAGCAGGTACACCTTCCACTAGAGCAGGTTGCTCAAAGCGCCATCCAGCCTGGTCTTGTTCTTTTGTGATGTTTGACAATTGCTCTGCAGTAGTGTCTGAAGACTTAGATAAATTGGATTTCTTTTATTTGTCACCTTCCTGAAGACCATACCCTCTTGAGAGGCAGCATGTGTGAGCTGAAGGAGATGGGAGGAGAGGGAAGTCAGACCAAAACCAGAGGAGACAGAGCATGAAGCAGTTCTTGATCAGGAAAGGTCCCATATCACCCTCTATTAATAACCTGTCTGCTTTCCACAAAAATATATTATTGTACTTACTCATTTTTATCATAAGAGCAAATAGAACCAAGGAGTTAAAAAGCAAAATGCACCTAAGAGGAATGATGAGCAAAAGGTCTAGAGGTGGATTTACTTTTGCTTAAATACAACATAAGAAATAAGAAAATATTTTTTTCTAGAAAGCAAAGCTTAGCTTACTCATACTTTTCAGACAGAGTAAGCAAGAGGGGGGTTTACCCTTTGCCAAATGATGTGAGTGATCTTTTGGTATTAAGGAGACTCAAACTGAGTTCATTTCGAGTCCCTTCTTCAAGAGCTGCTTTATGCAATTGGTGATAGTTGATAGGAAGCAAAGGGGAGAACTTATGTTTCCTCTTTTAAGGAACTGTTGTCACTATCAGCCTTACAACGGCATCTTTCGCTTTTTTTTTTTTTGTTTTGTTTGTTCTTTCAACTAAGAATGTTATCATCTGGACTGCAGAATGATGAGGCATCTGCATAGGTTTTGCAGCTCTGACAGTGTACCTGGTCAATGAATTAAGGGGGTTTTAAGAGGTGTTTGTTGTGCAAATTCCCTTAGGATGGAGAGGATATAAAAATGGCTTTCTGATTTCCTGGATCAGTTTTCTAACCTCTAGGTTTCGTGGGGAGCATCCTGTTTTCTGCCTTGTTTTGTGTCCAGTGCTTAGCAGGAGACTTACTCTGAATTTCCCGCAGAAGGTTTAGGCACAAGTGTCTCTCACAGGACTCCCAAACAACAGTAGGCACTAAGGTGCTTACATCGGATAAGGTGACAGTCAGTGCATTTGTTCATAAGTCACAGCAGAGTAAGAAACTCTTTTCTTCAAATGCTGAGGGAAGCAGGAGTGGGAGGAAGAACAGTATTCTTACTTTTGAGTAGAGTGAAAGCATATCCTACCCATGCTTTCAGGATAGCATCAAACACCCTTTGACCTTCCTGACTTGCTATAATAAATACTGTTTAATGCACAAAGACCTGTGGCTTGATAGTTGTGAGGAAGGGAAGAGGGAGATGATTTTTACAGATGACAATGATCACTTTATTAGCTGGGAGCGTTATTCTAGTTCTAAAATCCCATTACACCAGGGTCATGCAGAAGGGGAAGGGAACAATTTCTGTTATATAAAACTTACAGTCCAGGGGCAGGACAGGGATACAAATATCAGGAAATAGCTTAATAGTGTTGGCTGATGTGCCAGCGTCCAGCTGTTCACACATTTTTAGAAAGACATTGTAGTAAAAAGAAATTTGGAAGATATTTAACAGATGTTTGCAGTGAATTCTTTCCAACTGCAGGGAGGTGCACAATGAGGAAGTTTGAAGATGATTACTACAAGGCAATAGGCAGTGGAGGTTCCAAAGCTCTTTTGCAGTCTTGCTCAGAAAACAAAACTGCAGTGAGGAGACACAGGGAAAGAGTTTTTTTCTGAGTGCTCATTAATTGTGTGGAATTTGAAATGCTTAAGACTGAGATTTTTTATTTTTATTTATTTAATTTTTAGGCTGCTTAGCTTTGTATGGATGCTTATGGCACTTGTGTGTCAAAGCTTTGACTTGATTTGCAGATTGCAGATGTTCCAATGTGAAACCCAAATTTGCATATGCAGAAAATGAAGACGACACTTCCCCTGGCCTTTGGAAGCAACAATACACTAGCTTAGAACTTTGTGATAAATTAATCTAAAGCATTTTACTTGAATCGCCACAGAAAAGAGAAAGGATCTCTTGACTTGTATACTTTTTATTGGAACACTCTTGGTGATCAGCGTTGTTTCTTGGAGAATAAAGAGTTGAGCTAATAGCACAATACAATTATTATGCCTAAGAGGTAGAATCTGGCTTTTCAGAGGAGCAGTTAATAATTACTGGATTACTCTTGCCTTTTCTGCCATTACAAGTCTTGCTCGTGACTCACTTTGCAAGTTTTACCATCACAGACGTAGGGGTCCTAAGGACAATTTCCCTTCGCTGGTTCAGAATAGTCCTTTTTCAACACTGAATGGAGTAGTAGTTGGGCAGATAAAAATAGATACTCTGATCATGTGGTTAAAGACAAGATGCATATGTCCAAGGAAAGATAAATTTAAGTTACATAGCCAAGTGTAATTTTAGTATGTCACATATTCTGTAAATTTAGCAATGCTTTTTGAAGATATCTTATTTTACAAGTATTTTTACGTTTTGGCAACTTGGCAAGAACTAGATCTTTGGATTCTCTTTGCTGAATCACTTGCTTGGCTACTGGGCAACAGCTTTGCTTTCCTCCAATCACACGGTCAGGAAATCTGTGCACTAAATCTTCAGGGTTGCATGTATGAGAAGCAGTACTCTTATGCGTGGAAACATCAAATCAAATCACAGGGTGGGGGGGAATACTCAATATACTATATGCTATAACCTTTATAAATAGGTAGATGGTCCTTTAGGATGGACAACCACATTTTTTTATAGACAAAGGGCTCATGTAATTCAGGGGAAAAAAAAGAAAGGTGCAGGAAAGTTGCTTTACTGCAAAAAGGACATTTGGCACTACTGTTGAGTTGTACACTTTTTCCTTTACAGGAAAAATTACTATGATTGTAAGGGAAAGGACTTATATAGGACTTAAAAAGGACTATAAGTATCAATTCTGTTAAATTATTAAGCATCAATATGGTTTTCATTACTTCATCTCCCATCTCTATTAAGGTTAACTGTAGGACACCTAAGAAAAGAGCTGTTTCTGCTTGAAAAAGAAGATAAAATGCTTAAGCGATTATTTTGTCCTATAGATCTGTTGCTGGGATTTTGTCTTTTACACCTGTAAAACTATATAAATGTAAATTATTTAGTAAGGCAGTTCACCAAGCTGATGTTTTTCTGTGTTGCCAAGGGAATGTTGCATGTGTCCATTGCCTTTGGCCCTAGGGGGAGGGGGGAGGCACAGCAGTACTTGAAGGTGTGTAACCAGCAAAGTCTGTTTGGCTCCTCACTGAGGCCGCATGGAAGAAGCCTCCCGAACATCACTGGAGAACAGATCATTTCTTCTTCACTTGCCTTCTTCACTTCAGTGTCCGCATCTTTCCTTGCTTAGTGGGCTCTGTTGGCAACTGGCTTTGGAAGCCTTTGTTTGGTTTCCTCACGAGAGACTTCTTTTTGCCAGAGGTTCGAAACATAGGGAGGAATGACTCCATACACCAGTACAGGTTTAGAGCTGACCCACTGGAAAGCAGCTCTGCAGAGAGAGACCTTGGAGTCCTGGTGGACAACAAGTTGACCGTAAGCCAGCAATGTGCCTTTATGGCCAAGGAGGTTAATGATCTCCTGGGGTGCATTAAAAAGAGTGTGGCCAGCAGGTGGAGTGAGGTCATCCTCCCCCTCTACTCCGCCCTGGTGAGACCCCATCTGCAGTACTGTGTCCTGTTCTGGGCTCCTCTGTTCAAGAAGGACAGGGAACTGCTAGACAGAGTCCAGCAGAAGCTACGAAAATGCTCAAGGGACTGGAGGACCTCTCTTATGAGACACCTGCATCTGTTTAGCCTGGAGAAGAGAAGACTGAGAAGGGGACCTCATCAATGCTTATAAATATCTAAAGAGTGGGTGTCAAGAGGATGGGATCAGGCTCTTCTCAGTGGTGAATAGAAAAACGGGCAATGAGCACAAGCTGGAACACAGGAAATTCCATCTCAACATGAGGAAAAAATTTCCTTTGAGGATGGCAGAGCCCTGGAAGAGGCTGCCCAGAGAGGGTGTGGAGTCTCCTCTGGAGATATTCAAACCCTCCTGGACACGTTCTCTGTCCATCCTGCTCTGAGTGACCCCGCTCTGTGTGGGATTGGACTAGATGATCTCTGAAGGTCCCTTCCAATCTATACAATTCTGTGGTTCTGTATTTGTCACAGGGTTTAGCCACGCTGCTTTCTAGTTGCTTTGAGTGTACCCTGCGTATGGGAGTGATCAAATGTTGTGACACTGAGGCAGGTGGTCAAAAAATTTAAATGCTGTACATGTGCAGCAGGGGTTGATGAATAAAGATTGGCAAGTTCTGAATGAAGCTGTAACATATAATTCTAATAGGTTAGATTAACTGTTTTCCTCTATTTAATGTTTTCTTTCCAAAATAAGTTTAATGTGTTAAACATTGATTCAAGGTATTTCTATACATAATGCAAACCTACATTACTATATTTTGTGCCTTTTGAGTTTAAAAAAAAATAAATGAGGCAACTAACACACTTTACTGTGAAATGGATATTGAAGTGTACAGTAGAGAATTATTAACAGACTTTAATTGGTAGATCTGAGATTGCATTTGATAAATATGAAAATTTTGCTGGTTATTTTCTAAAACTAAATGAGAGGGTAAAAAAAGGCTTTTCTTGCAATCCACATTGCTCTTCCTCATGCCGTGCTTCAGCCCACACTCACCGTCTGCCTCGACCTGAAAAGCTGTTGCATATTCGTACTGTGTCGGCTGCTGTTGTGCTGTTCCTGTCTTATAAGAATTGTATTTAATTCTTCATCTATTTGCATACTAATTTTAAAATGGGGCTTTTTTTCTTCTCTCCTTCAGCCAATACCAAAGCCCGCAGTAATGAATTTGCTGAAAAGAATGGACTTCAAAGATATGAGTACGTCTTACATCCACGAACTACTGGATTCACTTTTGTGGTTGAGCGTCTAAGGGAAGGTAATCCTGTTTTTTCCTTTACAATAATGAAGCTGTTGAAGCTGATGTTCACAGAACTCTTTGAAGTAATTCTGGAGAAATTTTATATATCCTGATCACAAAAAAAAGCCACCTTTGTCTGCAACCCTATTTGAAATGATTGTAACATGTATAGATTTGTGAGTTGATGACACATACTGATGTCATCAGGAGATATGTAGTGAATGAGAACAACATTTTCGTGTTTATTTAATTTTTTTTTAAATATTGTAGTTTGTTTAGCAGTGTACCTCAGAAAAATAGTGGGAAAGATCCTAAGGAAGTTCATCCTTATTGTCTGTACCAGTCCGTATCCTCAACTGTGTAGTTGTCAACCAACACACAGCCATGTATGACGCTGCCCTCTCTGAAAAATTCTAGATGTTTAACATATACTGGTTATTCTGACTGCCAAAGGAAGATGTTTGAGATTATTAAAAAGAATAAGGGGCCTGCTGGTAAGTTTTTTTCCTTGCTGGAATCGTTTCTTGGATTTTAGGAGCAGAGCTGGCTTGCATTTTGCCTTGTTCCTACTAAGCAAATATCCTAAAATCACCATAAATGCTTTGATATTTTGTCCAGCTGGACAATCGCGGACCATATGTCTGTTTGACCCTATTGTTATTAGACATTCCCTGGTGGACATCTTAGATTTTCATCTATCTTGAATGTTTGTTACTCAGTTTGCTGTAGTAAAGAAAAAGTAATTGCCACATACCCAAGTTCAAAAGCTTACTTTACTTATACCTTTTCAGCATTAGGTTAATTTGGTGCATAAGAATATTTGTAGCCTGGAATAATTTTTTCAGTTAAAGGAATGTTTTCCACTCGTATTATCAACTTTAAAAAAAAAAAGATTCTGCACTTGCTGCTGAAATGAGCTTCATGGTTATACAGTCATTTTCTAATTTTATAAAAATACCTTTCTCTTCTATTGCTATATGAGACATCTATGCAAATTAGGCTAATGGCTTATAAAAAGGAAAATATTTGATGCTGATTAACTGATCCCCAGTACAAAGCTGGGGAAAAACATAAAACATCCCTGGATTATTTTTTTTTTGTCTCCAGTCCTTCAAATGTTTTTCAAGTTCTACTTTTATTTAAGGCAGGCAAATATTGTGTGACATATTAATGTACCTTTAGCATTGAATTTATAGGTCTTGGGTATCTTGAAAGGCATTATAAACTTTATATATTATGACTGTATGCTACTATGTAGTAAATTATGCGTGAGAAGGCAGTACAACTAGCATTTTAAAATACTTAGTTATTACTTAGTAATTTAAGAATTGGTTTTCGGTTGTTTGCAAGCATGCCAAATACAGACCATTTGCATTGAAATGTTTTATTTTTATGGACAACCTAACTGTAGTTGCTTAACTTTTAAACTATTCAGTATATTATATCCCTGCACATATATATATTTACTTTTGTCTGTACAATATAGATGTCCAGTTAGATTTTCAGATACAGATGGTCCAGTTGATACTTAGCATTATCATTCAGTTCTGATTTGACTTATTATTTAAACTATTAGAATGCCTTTTTTACAATTCTAATTTCTAATATTAGGAGTAATAAAGAAGCCCAGGATTGTTAAGGATGTGGTGTTAAAATGAGTCCCTGTTTCTAGGACATGACCTGCACCAATAGTAGCAATAATGATAAAAAAGGCTTGTTTCTTTTTTTCCTGCTTGTAACTGCAAGCTTAGAGAGTGTGTGTGACTTTAACATGAAGTAAGGAGTGGTGGAGATTTTAACATCATGTTTACGTCTTTGAAAGTATTTTTGTGCAGAGATGACAGCCTTATTGCCCTATAGCTCTCCTGTGAATACATTTTGGCTCGTGGCTGTTTTCCATTCCTGAGGTTCAAGTGTCTTTACTTCAGGCCTGAGTACATTATTTTGCTCCGAAAATAGGCTGAATGAAGACAGGAGGAAATGTCATAAGAAGTTTAACTGCTTTTCGAATGTTGAAAACACTAATTTAATTTGGCAAGAACCCTGATTAATATGCATCACAAGCTGTAGCATGAAAAAAGTATCTTCTATTACATAAAAATAACTATTAGCAACTCTTCTGAATAGGAAATGAAAAATCAGGAAAAAATAACCTTCAGTAAATGTTGCTTTTATCTCTGCAAAGGGTTTTTTCCTAGAGGAAGCATAGTCTGCACCCTGACAGCATAATCTGAGCAGTTATCAGTCTTTATGCTTTCCGTAGGTGGCAAAAATTTCTGAACCTGAGAATGGCTTTGCCAGTCATGACCAGAACTCAAATTCCTCCAGCTGCCTTCTCACTCTTACATGGTCATTATTTCAACTATTTGATCTCTTTTGCCCGTAAATACAGTTATGATGGTTTCTAAGTCGTTGCTGAGATTATGGAAGATAAGAAAAATGGTCCATATAACCTTCAACAAAAAAGCAATAAAAGTTGTTTACGCAATACATCTCCTTGGCTTTTGAGTCTGTTACTGGTTTTTTTCACACATTTTAGCTCTTCATGAATTACAGTTCTTACCCCCTGAGCTGATTCTTCTGAACAAAAACCCAGGTAAAATCTGACTGGTTTTTCCTTTTATTATGCTCGTGTGCCAAGTGAGTGAAAATATTATTTCACTTGTGTATGATCACATTACTGTTTTCTCATTCATATAAACCTTAGAATCACCAACAGTACACACAGACTCTGAACATTCTTTAGATGTATAGTTATTATTTTACTCAGTAGAATAAGCGCTGCAGTTGTTGCTGGGTTTTTTAAGCAGGAGAAAGACATAAATTTGATTCAGTGTTCATTTTTGGAGAAATGTGTACCTTTGGCTCAATTTTGAGCAGGATGTTTTAATATAACGTCATTGCTTGTGCATGGTAAAAGAAAATACTATATAGATTGGAGAACACAAGGGAGAAGCGCACAGTAGCTGGATAAAGTCAGCTTGTTACCTGATACACAGTATAGACTGTTACCTGAAGATGTGGAAGTGAGTAAGAGAGGAAAAAAAAAATACAGTAAGGACTAGCAAATATGGAAAAGTATGAAATATAGAGATTAAATAGAGATTAACAAAATGTAAGCATTTTTCACCCCTGCAAGAAAAATCATCCTTCTTGGGAACAATTATTGAATTTCTGGTCAACTGTCTCTGCAACAGGTAAAGCGTGTTTGTGAGATTCTTCCTTAATCTTTACTGGTGCATGTTATTCAAAATAGCACTAGCCTTTTTTGATAGGACACAAAAAAGTTTGCTTCTGCCAACACTCTGGCCCTACTTTATCAAAATACTTGAATAAAGTGTATGAACTCAATTTATTACACATTTTCTCAGTGCTGAAGCACATTTGATCACTTCAATCACTTATAATAATAATAGAGGAATTATCCTGTGAAAGACCAAACTTTTGTTGACCAAAGTGACCTCTGGAATGCCACGGATTTTATCACATCTGTTTAGTTGGCTGTTGATAGACAGCAAAGGGAAATAAAATAGTTGCTTTGTTTCTTTCCAGTTGTGTTCACTTGATCAAGTAATTTGCCTTGCCTCAGCTGTTACGATTCCTGGTTTCAGTCAGCACCTGGTGAAAAATTACTGGAGCTTTATGCTGTATTTCTTGTGGGAATGAAGGTGAGCATTTTTTGGAAAGACAGTTGGAACATGTGATGAGCAACAGAAAATGAATTCTAGACTCAAAAATTAAGCCTAATCATGATTTTTTAAAAAGTATCATTATATACTTCTCTAGCCATGACCTCAAATCATATATAATCCTTTTTTAAAGCCTGAAACTTTGAATAGATGTTATATACGGAGTCATATTTGGCAGAATTTGGATTAAGGAAGACCATCTCCTTTTACAAAATATGAGACTTTGAAAATTACAGAGATCTGCAGGAATTTAAATAGGCCTTATATAAGTATGCCTTTAACAAAGTTAATTAAAAACATTTCTGGTCTATATAATGCTCTTGTAGATCTAGTTTGTGAGATCCTTCTATACCAGGTCAGGAGGTGACTCAGAAATGAAATATACCTTTTCAGGCCTGGTTGTATTTTCTAAAGTCTCTTCTGAAGTGCCAAATGACATTGAAAGTTCAGATGGCTTGAATGTTCAGTTTCAACAAGATGGAAAATAATACTAGTTGATTCGATTCAATATTGTCTGGATTCGTGGAATAACATATATTATCTTGGCATAATATCTGTAATTGCAGACAAATGTCTGTCAAGAGAAAATAGTTGTTTACGAATGTTTTCTTAAAATTGCTTCATGGTTTTTAAGTATTTTCTTAGGACTAAATAAGCAGTAAGTGTTAAGACAGAGATGAGGTTTTGAAGCACCATTAGAAGATTATTCATACTTTCACAGACAATCATTTCTGCCATCATTAAATTTTAACTGACCTCTTTTTTGATGCTTCCTCTATATCCATCAACAATCTTGAGTCTCTGGATACATCGGACTGGGTGTTCCTATTATGGGCTTTATATTTTACTGATTTTACGGTATGGTGAAGGGTCAGAATTGTATGCCTCCTCATAGTATTTAAGCTTCAAATTTATTTCTGGTTCAAATGGCAAAAAAAAAAATGGAGATAACAGCTGCCAACTGCAACATCCTAAAATTAAAAAAAAATACAAATTTAACATGCTTGCCTTCATTGCTTATCCTTATTTTCTCATCCTGTTGCCATGATTGATTAAAATTTGATAGTTTTGCCTCAAAATACATGTTTATATATATACACGATCAGAAAAAATCAAAACCTCTGTATATTCTACTGTTTATATCCGAGCTTCACAGTTGTACAGGATTTCAGTAATTGCATGCAAATATCCCAGTCTCTTTCATTGCTAAGGCAGGAAGATTGTATTTAGGCGTTCAATCCAAGAGATAGATAGATATAGATAGATGTAAATATTATAATCCTGTGACACGTTAACTATTATTTAGATTCTGTATGCTTTTCTGGGAGCTGTAGTATCCATGTGTGTGTATTTATGTACTTAGCACTTAATGCCATTTATTTTGGTTGTGTGGCACTTTTGAGCTAATAATGTAGGGATACAGCGTGTGATTTGCATATTAATATATATTTAAGATAGTTAATAGGAGATTATGAGCAACATTGCTTGAAAGCTGTGACATACGGTTCAGTTCACCTTTGCTGGGATAGGAAGTAACCAAACAGAATCATGGAATGGTTGGAGTTAGAAGGGAACTTAAAGATCATCTAGTTCCAACCCCCTGCCATGGGCAGGGGCACTTCCCACTAGACCAGGTTGCTCAGAGCCCCATCTAGCCTGACCTTTACTCAATCAGGTCCTTGTAAGTGGCACCTGTGTCTCCTTGCTGTGCGGAAAGAACGTAGCAAGCTCCCATATAAAGCCCTAAAGAGCTTAGGAGACTGTCTTTAGGAGATGATTCTGTCTTGAGCCCTGCAATTGCCACGTGAGCTGAGGTGCTCAAATTTGACGTATTTACGTAATTGGTGTTAAAGTTGAGACTCTGAATTCAGTAATCCATTAATGATACCCTCCAACTTGAAGTAGCCAGAGTTTATTAACTCCCAGAGCTTTTTTCTTACTCTGACTTTGAAAAGAGAGAGGTAGAAGGCTGCTTTTATGAGTGTATGAAATGTCAGTGAGGGACAGTACCATGATAACTGCAAAGGCTCGTCTTCTGGTACAAGCGATGCTTTTCCTCTCTCCACAGTTACATCCAAAGAACCTAGAGCATGCAAGACAGATGTTCTATCAAATTATCAAATGTTATCATATACCAATTTCTAAGTGTGTGTTGTTGGATTTTTTAAGGGAAAATTGATGCAGGTGTAAAATTAAGGTCTGTAATAAGTCTGTTTATTGACTGAAATGCTCAGGCTCTGAAGGGTGGGGTGTATGAATGAATGGATGGATGTATTAAATATACGGTTTTCTACTCTGACACACAAAGTTTGTTTCCTCTTCACATAACATTGGGTGAGACATGCAGGTATTGATCACAGAAGTGTCTGCCGAATTACCTTTGAGAGGTTTTATGTGCGCAAACTGAACTACAACTTCAGCAGATTTCAGGTTTATGCCTACTTTGTCTAATGTGTAACAGAGGTACAGGACGTAGAAAGGTCCCACATCAAGTGACAGTAAGATTTGGATCTGTTGTTTTAATGAAAACTCTTTGTGACTGGACATATTTTCTGACTCTCAGGACGATGTGCTGCGCCACTGCCAAAATTTCTGTGGGTTTTGGCGAGGCCAGGGCTTGCACACTGACCCAGCATTGCCATCTCAAAGCAGCTTTTGCCTGTTTGTGCTGGTTGCTCAGTGCATGTGTAAACCAAACCTAGTCTGTTTTGGAAGTAGGAAAATGTAAGTGGCCACATGAACATTAACCTCAGATCCTCAATCAGCTAATTTCACCCATAGATCTGTCGGATCTATGGTGCAACTCCAAACCATCATTCCTCAGTGCAAGGAAATTCTTTCTTCCCAATTTTCTTTTCTTTCTTTCTTGTTTTTCCTCTGTGCCTCCCAGAGTCATGTTACTAAGTAGCCTGATACTCAGAAATTACAGAGCTTTTGAGAAAGAGCTTTGAGTAATTTTTTAGCTGAAAATACAGTATTAGAGCTTCACTGGTTGCCATTACAATTGAACTTCTGCTTTTATGAGAATTGGATCCTGTGCACTAAATAGCGTTGCTTTTGATAGAGAAATATTGGTCTGTAAATGGAAACTTGCATGCCTTTTATGTCTTGTGTTTGTTGGTAGAAAATTCATAACAAATTCGTTAATTAAAAAAAAACCACAAAGCCCTTGTTCAAAAGCACACTTTTATCGCTAGGCATGTCTAGCGATAAAACTTCAGCAATGCAGAAAATTGGGTGCAGGCTGTTGTGCTTTACTGTGAACACTGACAGTTGTCTCTGTAATCTGGAACATGGGAAAGGGCAGTTTGACTTTTTCCAGAACCATGTTAACCGTCGATGATTACAATATCTCGCAAACATTTACACGTGTTGGCTTTGATGTACTTCTCAGAATGAGCACCAGCTTTCTCTTAGGTATTTTCTGGCCTTTGGTATACATTGAAGCTTCTGTTGCTGTCTCTTTTTTCGTGCCTTACTGGAATAGTATTCTGTGATATTTGCCTCACCTCTGTAGCAAACTGTCTGTTGTTTCAGTCCTCCTGGGAAGGATTTGGTTTTCTCCAAACCACTCTCTTGTCTTGGCTTCCATCCTTTCCTCTTCCCAGCTTCTGTGGCTTTTGAGAAGGGAGCACAGCCTTTCAGTGGAGGGTTCATGGTGGATCCATGCAAGAGTCACCACTCCCTGTGGTATTTACAGGTTGACATATTGTTGTTTGTGTCACCCATATATCCATGGTACTCATTTTTGAAAATATTTCAGGTTTCACTCTTACATGTGAGTCATGACTGGTGACAAGCAGATACACCATGCAGTGCATGATTTTCCATTTGCCTCCTTGCAGGTGATTAATAGTCACTGTGGTAACCATATTAAAAAAGTTATTATTTGCCAGCAGTTACCCTACAGTGGTATTAGAGGTTTCCACTGTTTTCCCTTAACTCAGAATACACAGTATTGTGGTAACAATGTGGTAATGTTTGGCGAATGTGGACGGTTTTAATTGCTTCAACTGCACGCCTGGAATGATGTGAGCTCATCCGATTGCATACATAGAAATGAAGCTTGGCCACAGATGAGTTCAGGAAAAACGATTGCTCAGTAAAAACTAGAATTATTCTCTGCAGAATTTTGAAAGTATGATCCTGCTTATGTTTTAAATCTAATGTTTATCGCACATTGAAGAAATTTTGTAAAAAGTTATTCTGGTTGTTTTTGCAGATGGTCCAATTAGTTGACTGGTTCACTACATCCTCATGCTGGGCTTGATACTTATAAAATATGCTGAATACTGTGAGAATTGTCCAGGGAATTTGGGTTTTTGTGGCAGAACACTGAGCTTTGTGGTTGTTTTTGGAGACTTATGGCTGCAGGACAGGCAATACGTGAGCATTGGCTAAAGTTCAAGTTTATTCTCATTCTTGTCAGCCAATGGTCCATGTTTTTGCAGGTGATGTTTGTTGGCCTGGAAGCATATTTAATTATTGCCAAAGTTGGGGTTAATTCCTATAAACAGAGGAATAGTATTGATACCGGTTTATTTCACAGGGCATTACCAGACACTCTACGCAGCATACCCATTTCTTGGCTCTGTTTATTAGTAAGGCAGGTAATTGCTTCAGTCAGCCTCGAGTAGAGAGAAGCCTAAACATATTTTTCACAGGACAAAATACTGCTTTAATTTCAGTTAGGAGATGATGTTTCCTGATATGTTTATTAGAAAAATGGCAACATCTACAGGCTGAACAGACTAATCCCAAATCAGAGTCCCATTGTAGAGATTCTCAATCATATTTGATGGATTCCCCACTCTTACACTTTTTGCAGATGTTAGCTGTTTTCCTTTCCAGCTGCATTAAAGTTGCTGCAAATGTATTCTGTGTATTCCTGATAATCACTTTTCTGTGAGTAATTGCTGTCAGGGGAGGAGGTCTGTGGAGTATCATTTCAGTTGCTGGAAATGTTGGAATCCTCAAGATGTTCAGATACAGCCCCAAAATCCATGAGATTTCAATCTCCTGTTCTTGCAAAATTTGTTGCTTATATATCATTAAACCTTAAGTAGTTTGTTTCTTTCATTCCTTTCTGCTGTTGCAGCTTCAGCTCTTCTTCCCATTGCCCTCTTCCCAGTCCCATGCCATTATTTTCAGGGTTTTCAAAAATTAGCCCAGCATCATACTTTTCCGAGTTGACTCAGATCCCTGAGTTTGGCAATCATTTGCGAGGCTCTGCTCCAGAGATGCTGAGAGCAGTACCACATTCACAAGTCCTGGATGTTGCTATGGTACTGATACTGAAAAACGAAAAACATGGGAGGGCAGAGGAGCTTGGGAAAAATTGTAGTAGAGTATAAATGCTTTTTAAAATAGATTTTTATCAAAACATAAACTTCAGCATAAATTGAACTCTTCAACTCATTCATCACCTTCTACATAACCTGAAATATTGCTGTCTTTGGGACTTATTTTGTCAACCTTTTCCTGAACTGCAGGATTCTGGAGGGCAGCAAAACATTTGTTCCCAATGTTCTCTCCAAACATGGGTAGATACAGGAAGGGTTTCCCTTTACTGCCTGTGTACCATGCCAGGTATTTGAAGTGTTGTATCATGTGAATTAACATATTACAAGTTACAGATGTGAAGTCTAAATATATTTTCCCATAAATTAATTTTTCTGTGGAATGGCTACCAGTTAAAAATAGGAAAACTGTTTTTAATGTACATTCAATATTATAGTGTGTCTCCGTAATCTCATTTCATACTGTTAAAAGATAATAATATCTTAAAATAAGCATCTCTGAAATGCATATAATCTATATTTAGACTTATGCAACACTGTGATTTTGTTTGTGTTGGTAGTCATTGTTGACCTTGCAGCATAACAGTAAAGATGAGTGTTCTTGATGTTTGTAAAACAGTTCCAGAAGCAGGGACCTGAGCAACTTTTTGTCTGGCTTGATCCAGTCACTGGTCCTTCACAGCTCTTAGAGGACCCAGCCCTTCCTGATGGTTTCTGGCATCGCTCAGGCAATTAAGGACATTAGGAGAGATGCATAGCATGCACAATAAATAAAAAAAGAGAGACATTTTAAAAAACGTTTTAGAGACTTGGAATTTGTGAGCAATGGCACGTTTGCGTTGCCTGGAAGTTGCTATGGGTACTGATGTTGAAAGCCAAACACAACGAGGGCAGACCTTAGGGACATAAGTCCCATTTAAAATCCTGTATCCCTCAAAAGAATTCTTCACCTCAGTGCTCTCCAGGTTCAACCTGTAAGCAGCACTGCTGGGATGTAACCGGTCCTACTTCTGCCTTCTCTTACCCAAAAAAGCATTCCTTCCTAAAGACCCAAAAGCTCCCTGGCTTCCTCTGTCAGCCCTTTGCCTTGCTGCTCTTATAGCAGAATGGATCACAGAATTAAATGAAGTATATCCTTAGCAGCTATGTAGCTCCTTCTTTCCTTTCCCTTCTTCATGTACTATCTGCAGGGATTGTGTCTTTTTGAGGCAGGTATTTTGGTTTTGTATGTCTAAAACGACCATCTTGCTGGTATATTAAGTTAGCATTATTGAAGCAATTAGCAGTTAAACTGCAGCAGTCTCAAACAGTGCAGACTGCATGTCCACAGCATTGCAAATATTTAATAAACCTGTTAATAATACATTCATGACCATACTGAGAAGCTGTGGAGATTCATCAGGATTTATGCTACCTGTAGTGCTAACAAATTCAGTTGACATTACACACTGAGACACGCATTTAAGCATGCACTCAAATTTAAAATATATACATAATTTCTGATTTATAACAGCAGTGTTGTACATTAGGAGATAACATTTTGAAAGGATTATTCTCCTCCTTGAAGGGATAGATTCTCTTGACTTTCGGTCTTGTGCCATTGTGTATTCTGGCACATGTTGTAATCAACCAGCAGCATATTTTTTTTCACATCTTCTTGTTTGGATATCAGCAGAGAGCACAGAATTTATTAAAATCAAACAGACAAATGCTGATGGAATGTAATGAAGCTATGACTCACATGGTGGGTTTATTTCTGTAAGGTAGGGTATATTGTGTATGTATTAAGCTGTGTATACGGAGAGGAGTTTTGGTGGCTGATCTGTGTCTTACTTGACAAGCTGTCTAGGCTAAGTATCATATTCTAAAACCTTGTTAATAAAGGTAGAGAAAACAGTCTGAGCCTTTGTGAGTTTATGCAGTGAGAAGATATGTCCATGATTTTTTACAAGCAGAATGATTTTCCTCTACCACTCCTGAGCTCACTGAGAGCACCGTGGCAAGATTTGGGCTGCTTTACACCCAAACTGAAGAGATTGTGGTAACGAAGCCAACATGGGTTTCATCTAGTCCAGAACATGAGCAAAGTGAGCTCACTCAGTCTGCAAAATATTCTGGGGCATCCCCAAGCCAGTGTAGCAGTGGTGGTGGTAAGACTTGATTTCACTGGCTTCTTGCTAAAGGTCCATGACCTCCTATTAGCTCATCAAAAGGAGGAACTCAACTGAGTAGGTACATGTTATTTGGAAAACATTCCAGGATCTGCTATTAGGATGCTCTGTCTTGACCTACAACTCAAACAGCCTCATTGGGTACTGGATCTTTTCAAAGTAAAAGCAGAAGGAAAAGTGTTGAATGTTCAAATTGCATAACTAAATGCTGAGAAATAAGACTTTCAAAAGCTGAGGTTAACTGCAGCCCTCTTGTGGTGGGTATGCTTTTGAGTGAGAGAGCAAATGTGTTTTGCCACCCTGATATTTCCTTTGCTTAGAATGACAAACTTCTAACAATATATTTCATGCTTTTTCTTTCAAATGAAAGAAAGAAAAAAATTGGTCGTAATGGAGAGCTCTCACCGGCAGGGCTCTGAGGTTAAGGCCCAGGTGAATATAAGGAAATTAACTAGTTAAAGTTTCTTCCTATGAAAAAGCTAGAATTTGTGAGTATCTGGTTATAATCCCAGAAACGTTGCTTGCTTTAATTTTCAAAGGTTTTCAAGTTTTTTAAAAAATCTTTTACAGTTGTTATCTTAATGTTGTTTTCTCAAAACATTATGCTATCCAGAAGCACATTCCTAAAATATTTCCTTTATTTAATAGAGGAGTTGTGGCAAATACAAAAAGATAGAAGTAGTGGAGGTAGCTGAAAGAAGTAAGAGGGGTTTGAAGATCTATACTCACAGCGTATTCGCAAATCTGTATCTTATAAATACAATAATGTGTTTTATATCTATGAGTAATCCAGAGTACACTTGGTGCTGTGTCAAACGGGATATTTGAACGTGGTTACACAATAAGCATCTTCCAGTTCTCAGATTTCAATCTTTTTTTTAAAAAAAAAAAACACAACACAAGCCAACAAACAAAATGTAAATGTTTTTTATTATTATTTCTAATTTTCAAGTGATATGCTGCTTTGACTTCTGTTACTAAATTATACTTCTACATATGGAGCAGAAATGCCAACTTACCAAATTCCACGGAGGAAAGGGCATGTATATCTGGATTTAGACAAAAATCAAGAGCCATTATCATGAACAGGATTGCCAGCGTAGTTTTACTCCCAGAAGTATGACACTTCACAAAAATCTTTGTCTGAATAAAACTCCACCTCACATTAAAAAAACATTTACAAACAAATAAGAACACGTGCAATATGCCGGTCAGGCTTTTGTCACAAGATAAACAAAGGTTACTGAGAACTGCATGTAAAATATATTTTGTCTGCTACTTAGCACACACTATAGCTAAAATGGAAAATTCTGTAGAGCTGAATGATAGCACTAAGTGACTTGGCATTTGCACTTAGTTTTCCAGTGGTTCGGCAGTATTAATAATGCAGCAGAAGGACAGGATATCCTTCGGTATGAAAAAGAAGTTTTCATTAGCATTACAATGAACCCTGAGAACTAGGTATTCTTACTCATTGGAAAAAAAGGTTTGAGGCAGCAAATTTCTTGTTTGAAAATGTTCAGTGAATTTTGTGGAGTATCTAAATGTTATCAGAAACTGTTTTTAGTGTAGTGTAGGGATAAAATGTCTTTCTCAGGCTGTTATTGTAATTCATAAGATGTTATTTTCAGCAGTGTTTATTATACAAAAGAATGTTCCGAACCAGATAAATACACTAGGGAGACTGGTTAAATAGGAATGAACCAAAGTAGTTACTTAAAGTTACAAGAGAAACAAAACGCTGACATAGATGAGATAAATTATTCTTACTGTTATTTTTCCATAATAGTCTACTTTGGTCAAAACCAAAGAGCAGTAACTACTATATTTGTATATTTGTGGGCAAACTTAGATGAAGATTGCAAATGTTTTGATTTATCCACCAAGGTAAAATGAGCTGGAAGCAATCTGTTCGAGAGGAGCTGATGCTTATCAGCAGAACCTTAAAGCAGAGAGAGATTAATTGAAAGCTATCGGATGCAGGTTGATGACAATAAATGAATAGACAAGGAAGCAGTTTGTAATTGTTGTCACCATAGAGCATTTGTGTTTCTCAGAATGATCAAATTAGTCCAGCCTTTCAAACAGTGTGCAGTTCTGCTAAAATGGAGATGACCATCTGGCAGCTTACAGCAACTTTGGAATTTGCAGGCTTTGCTGGTGTACCCCATCCTGAATGATGTGCTTAGATTTTAGCCTGGTACCCTGCTACATCTATATCAGCCAATAGTATCTCTTAGGTGAATTACTGTGCATATTATTTCACAACACCTTCAGATCATCCGAATTCTTAGTCTTTTCCACATAACCTGGTTAGAACAATGCAGGATTTTTTTGAAGGATCTCCTGCTACACTCCCTATAGAAAATACTCCAAATACACTTTCCTGTAATCCTTCTTCATAAAATTATTGCGGTTCTGTCCTCTGCATGTCCTGATGCCTGTGCCTCAGATAGGCCTGGAAGAGTATCATAAGTGGCCCCAGCAATTCTGCAGAAGACAGAGTTAATTCTTTAAGGCTCTTTCTTTCTTATGTCACTCTGTCCTTGTTTCTATCTTCATCTGAGAGCAGAGAGAAGAAGCTTAGTCAACTCTGAAGTTCAAGAGAATGAAGAAAACTCAAGCCTTCCTAATTTTGTCTTTTGGACATTTTTTTTTCTCCTCTCTGCTCTCTCCACCACAGTCTTGCTCCGGCACATGGTGTAATTAATTACTCATCATTTTTGTGTATTACACTCAGCTTGTTCTCCTTTTGAAAGAAGCTCTACTATGGATAAGCCCCTCTCTCAAGCACAAAAAACATGATGCTTTGCTGACTTCCTTCAGCAAAGTCACTCCACAGCAGGTGCTCAGACCCTTTTGCAACATTTGTGAGACTTCTTCTCCATCCATCTCCATCCCTGGCAGCCCTAGTTGTGCTGATGTCCTGGCAGTTGCCCAGTATGATAATGTTGAATCCAGTGTACGATGGATCTGATTTCTTGCCACATGGCAGATCCTTGTGATGGTAACATTTCCAACTCAGCATTATGAAAATATATTTGGTGCTTTTTGTTTTGTTCGGTTTAAGTAACACACCCCACATATGACATTTTGAGTGAAATTCAATTAGCAGGAATTATGAGTAAGAGGAGGGACTCTTTATCAGGGCGTGAAGCAAGATGACGAGGACAAGTAACAGTTTTAAACAGAAAGAGGGGAGATTTCGTTCCTGTGAGGGTGGTGAGACCCTGGCCTAGGTTGCCCAGAGAAGTTGTGGCTGCCCCATCCCTGGAGGGGTTCAAGGCCAGGCTGGATGGGGCTTTGAGCAACCTGGTCTGGTGGGAGGTGTCCCTGCCCATGGCAGGGGGGTTGGAACTCCATGATCCTTAAGGTCCCTTCCAGCACAAACCTTTCTATGATTCTATAATTGAGTTCAGTTGTTTTCCTTTGTTTACCAACAGAGGCTGGGGGAGGTGACACAGTAGAGGCAGTTTTGGGTTGCTCTAGTCCCTGTCAGAAACAGTCGTGAATAATATGGTCCTCCCTGCCAAACTTGGGTTCTGGTTGACAGCCAGCCAGCTGTTGGCTCTCAAAGGAGTTTGCTTGGAGCGGGTTCTGTGCTTGAATGATCATATCAATCAAATTTGAAGGCAGATCCATGTTGAGTCTAGATCCTGCTAGAGGATAAGGGGTGGGAAGGTCTGTACCAGAATATTGAATGACACTCTGGAAATAAATGACTGTAACACCAAGTCTGGAAAGGAAGAACAAATAAGCCTGTGCTAGCAAACAAAGAGCAGGTAGTTGTCTTGCTAACCAAAGATGAAATTTGTCCAAAGTGTCAAGCCCAAGAGGAGCAGATGTGTGTGGAACTTAATCCATAACTGTTAACTGCTTTAAGTATCTTAACAGGGAGGGAAATAGCAAAGTTATTTTTATGAGACCTGTGCCCCAGCTATTGCCATACCTCAGTATTGCTCAGTCTTAGTGTACTGTAAAAATAGAACATCTTACAAGTTTTTTTGAAAGTATAACAGTTCTGTCTTATTTCATTACAAGATAGAAATTCCTTTGCAGGGATTTCAGTGATCTTTAGTGCAGGATCAGGTTAAGATAGCTTTAACTATATGTTTTGGCCTTCAGATCTCTGTCAGAATTCCTCCCTTATTGAAGCTGGAAAAAAAGCAATTTCATACTAGTTGTACTGGAAAGGTGGTTCCATGTGTTGTTGCACAAGACAAAAAAGTTGTTTAACATTTGTTTACAAGAATGTTTAAAATCATGGTGAGGTTTCCTCTGCATAACTGTCTTGTGTGTCAATATGTTGTGATACAGGTAGTATGAGTCAGAGAAAAGGTAATATAAAGGAGATGAGAGAAAATCAGTATTTAGCTATCGGTATTGAATGGTCATTTAATTTGATTATACTGGATGCCTATGAGGTGTCTCTTCAGTGACTGAAATGTGCATTCCCTTTAAGTGTAAAACATCACGAGAAAGTATCAAACACAGAAGAGATGAAGATGAGTGGGAAATTACTACTCATCTGTTGAATGGAAACTTGATGTTAAATAAGATCTTCTTGTGTTTCACCGTTTGAAATACAGTAAGAGTTCCAGGAACTAATTATCCAGCAATGGATGATGACATGGAAATATATTAAATATACATAGCTAACCATGAATACTTGATGCATGCAAAAGAAGAGTCTAGTTAATTTTTATGTAAATAAAGCAACATTGAAAGCAGCAATATAATAACTAACAACACTGTTTTGCATTAGAATAGAACAAAGCAGCAAATTCACACTTGAAATAGATTATTTCTTCTTAAATTGTATTTTCCTGGATTTTAGTGTATGCTTTATTCACAGTAAAAACTGTGGTCTTTGTAGGTATCATTTTGTCTAGAGACAATCAGGCAAGTTAGCCTTTTTGAAGCTAATTTAAATCTTTGGCGGGTGTCATTGCTTTTAATGATTAAAGGGACCACTGTCGAATGAGTGTGCTAAGCAGGCATAGTTAATGCCAAAATTGTCTAAGGACTAGTTTATTTTCAAAACCTTGTGGAAGTAATAAAAAGGAGAGTAAGAATGTCAAGTGCTGATGGGCCTGACAGAGATTAGGATGCTTCAAGTGCAGGTTTGGCTGCACCATGCTGCTTCCTCAGGAGACCAGGTCCAGCATGAATTCAGCTGAGAGGCAACCTGTTATCTGGAAGACAGGATACTCACTTGTGGTCGCCGAGTGCAGAATTAAAACTGAGGGAGAGTGAGAAGAAGGAAAAAAAGTTGAAAAAGGAGATGCATTTATCGTTAGCCTTCTGTGGCAGGTTGCTTGATAGATGGCAACGCTTATCGCAGCTCCTTGCTGCTCATATGACTTCATTTCAGAATTGTCCATGGATACAGAAAAAGTTCAGACCTAGATTATGTATAGAGCTTTTAAAACATTTTTGGAGCTCCTCTGCTTTTAGAGTGAGGGAGGAGGGTATTAAAGCAATTATTAAATGTATAGGACTATGTACTGCTAAACAAACTTCAGAAACTGTTAAAGAATAGATGCCTTTGGCACATTTTGATGGTAAGCATATGTGGCTATTCTATTTTGAAATACGAATCAAAGCATTTAGATTAGTACCTGTCAAATTGTTTGTCATGACAGAGGGTTCAGCTTGGAGCTTACAAATTCAGTCCTGTGCCTTGTTTCTAATTTACTGTTGAATTTGATTAGTTGAGCCACCACTCAGCTTTCCTGTAAGACAAGTTCTTAATCTGCAGTAAATGTACTGCCAGAGGCATGAGGGCATGATCTTTTACCACTGTGTTATATAGTGGTGTATGTTACAAAGGTTTGAGTATCATTGGAATTGCTGAGGACAAGTGTTTATGTTAAGGATAATTTTAAAAAATTTAGAAGCATCAACTGATAATGCCCAAAATAAGAATATACTCTTATTGCAAAGGGTTTACATGTGCAAAGTTTGTAGATGAAGCTTTAACACTTGAGCTGCAAGTCAAAATGACGAAGAACTGGTTTTTTTTTTCCTTAGTTTCCAAATCTGTAATTTTCACATGGAGTTCAAGTCTCAGATGAATTAGTAATTTTATTTTATAAATGTTAAAGAAACAGATTCAGAAAAATCATAGTGAATTAGCTTTATAGTTCCTAATGAGTACTACTTTTATAATTGTAAAGTTCTAAGACTTGGTCATTGACATTACAAAATTTGAATCTTCCTTCAAAGATCAGCTTTGGGCTTTGAATTTAAAATATAATGCAAAACTGAATATTTGAAAACCTAGTGTATTCTTTAAGGGTGATATCTTTATCATGTTCCAGCATCCATTATATCTTTATATCTTTATCATTATATCATTATATCTTAAAGGACTCTTCTATTCCTTTTGTTGGGAGACTGGTAATTTTGTTTGCATTAAACCAACAATGAAAGCAAATGAGAGAGAAAAAACATAATGTGTGGAAAAGTTGACAGTCAGAAGTCAGTGAACATCACAAAAGGTGTTTGTGGAATCTTAATTTGGCTTTCTTAGATGTATATATGAGATGATCTTGCCTTTAGCTAAATGATTGCCTATCATTCTCCCCACACATTTGTCCTCAGCCTCATTGAGCACTTGTAAATATTTTGTTTTCTCTTTGTCTTCAGTGCGTGGCCCCAGGGCTTACATTCTGCACTATTCAAGCTCATCTCGGAAAGCAGCGTTTCCATATGAACATCTCTGCTACTTGCTGCTCTAGTACTAGAGTGCTTCCTGATCTTGAAGAGGTTTATTGTCACTATATCTCTATTTCTGATGTGTGTGGGAAATGGAAAGAGTAAGGTCAGGTCTGTGGCTTGGTTTTAGAGACCTGTGGGCTTATTTTTCAGTTGTAGTACTTTCCACAGAATCGTAAAACGGTTTGGGTTGGAAGGGACCTTAAAGATCATCCAACCCCCCTGCCATGGTCAGAGACACCTCCCACCAGACCAAGTTGCTCAAAGCCCCATCCAGCCTGGCCTTGAACCCCTCCATGGATGAGGCATCCACAGCTTCTCTGAGCAACCTGTTCTAGTGTCTCACCACTCTCACAGGAAAGAATTTATTCCTAAAATCTAATCTAAACCTCCCCTCTTTCAGTTCCTCATCCTGTCGCTCCAGTCCCTGATCAAGGGTCCCTCCCCATCTCTCCTGTAGCCCCCTTTAGGTACTGGAAGGGGCTGTAAAGTCTCCCCAGAGCCTTCTCTTCTCCAGGCTGAACACCCCCAACTCTCTCAGCCTGTCCTTATAGCAGAGGTGCTTCAGCCATGTGCCTTGCAGCTGGGGGTGCTCAGCAGCAGCATAAAACTGAACCTAGAAACTTCAGCCAGCCAAACCAGAAAATGAGAAGTTAGTCTGTTTATGAAATTGGCAGAAATAGCATGCAGTTCTCTTGGGTTTTATTTAGCATGAGAATTGGTTTGAGACTCAACTGCCTGAAGTTGAACTTGTCCTGTGTCCTGGCTCTGTTTTCGTTTATTGCAGACCCTCTGGTCCTGCAGCAAATAAAGCAAAGCTCCTGCACTCTGTTTATACACAGCCCTGATTCACTGCAAATTTGGGACCTGGGGCAAAGTAGTATATCATCAGGGAACTAAAGATAATGTCCATTATATTATAGGCAGAGGCAACCTTAGATCTGGCGTTTTCCTACATCTGAGCATTGAACTTTACAACCTAATGTTCTCTACTACTGATGTGTTCTGTGTTATTCTACGGTGTTTTTAAACACTAAATCAACAGCTGATCGTACAATAGATACTGCCACCGACCCTCCTCAGGCTGGGTTTTTGCTTTGGTTGCCAAATCAGAGCTGTTAAGTAGTTGTCCCCTTTGCGTTTGAATCAGTTTCTTGTCCTTCTGCATGGGTGGTCACACGAAGAAGCAGTGAGGGGATGGAGCATGATCATCTACACAAAGGGAACGGTGCCTGAACTGAAGGCTAGAAGTTGAGAATACTCAATAAGGACAGATTCTTCTTAAATTTAATTTGTAAACTCTATAAAATGTTTGCTGAGCGTGTGCAAAATTATGATTCTTCAAAGGTTCGTAGTTGTTGGCCAAATTTGGGAAGTTTTCTTGGGAGTTGGCAAAAGGCATATTACTGACACAAATACCATCTCCTGCCAAACTTCAAGTCCCAGTTCCAAGGCTTAGGGATGCTAGTCCTTTCCAAAGAAGAATCTATCTGAAATTTTATTCTGTGACTTTTTAAGTAACAAAAACATTTTTTCCATAGCCCCAGTTTTTTAATTGCTTTAGTTGAGATTGTTGTGCCCTTCAAAAAAAATGAATTTGAGGCTGAAAGAGCTTGGAAATTCAAACCACTTCAGTCCAAGTGGTTTAAACTTGACATTCTACATAGCAATTATAGTAAGGTCTTGTAATGAAAGAGCTGAGAAATTGTAATGTGGAGGTAGTCAGCCTGCTTTATAGTAAAAGAAATTGGCTGTTGTCATCTGAGTTGGTTCATGCTAACATAAAATTGGTGTTCAGGAACTTTATTTTTAGACCAAATAGCCCAAGCTGGTCTGGACAGCTTGTCCTACTTTGATTTTTTCTCAATCAGGAGAATGTATGATATGTTGGCATTGTACCGTGCAGACTCAACCCAACCATCTAAGGTTAGTTTGTTAGCATATCGTCTTGCAATGTGAAACATCTTTTCGTGAAAAGAATGCAAAGAATTTGGTTGCTAATAACGTCTTACCCTTTATGGGTAAAGTTATTTTGTTCCCTTACAAGATGAATACCACTCTCACTGCCTTTGGTGAGGATCTGCTGCTTTTCTGCCCGCCTGTTCTTGCAAGGGGCGAATCCTTTGCTGGGGGTGAATTAGTTTAGCTCTGTTGAAATACATAAAGCTTTGCCCATTTACATCCAGTCAAGTATTTGAATTTCTTTAAACTAGATTGTTTGGATTTGCACTTGGAAGCTCAGGATTTTATTTCCCTGCTGAAATTTAGTAAAAATAAATGGGAAAACAGTCCTTAAGTTGGTTTGATTCTCAACAAGTTGCACAACTGGGACAGAGGGAATGGGGATTATTACTCCACCCCAAAGTTTTGTAACCAGCCACGTAGTTTTATGTCCATGTAAACCAGCAACTGTCATTGGGGAAAAATACAGGGAAAGGGTTGTTTTTCAACAGGATTTTTCTGATGCAATTCACTATTTGGCCTGCAAATCCTTGTGTCACCTCAGTTGTCTTGGGGGGGAAGGAGCAGCCCTATGATGCCAAAACTGGAGAGCTAGGGGCGGGTAGATGAAACTCTTTTATTTTGATGGTAATGCCAGCTCAACCTAAAGCAGCAGGGCAATCAGACCAGCAGACAAAAGAAAATAATTGATTCTTACAGATGTGAGTAGGCACCTGACTCAGTTTGGTACATCTGGGAAGACCATAGGGTATTGAACTTCTGGATTTTCATGGGAGGTGAACACCTGCTGAGTCCCCATCTCCCCGCAAAAGCTCCTTCTCATGCTCATGAATTCCTGGGGCTACAAAATAAATTGGTAAATCTGGCACGTTGGCCATATTCTGGGATACTGTTCTTTCTTTCTCCAGTTAATCAACATCTTTTGAAATTTGGTATTTGTTGTCACTTCCTGTCTATGGGCAGAGGTTGCTAAGAATTCAATGCTTTATTTGTATTCATTGAGGAAAAAAGAGGAATTCATTAGAAGTCAGCTTGGATATTAGGTGTCAGACATTGCTATTTTTGAATTTCTTGAGCCTTGTTGATACAATTAATCATTTAACAAGAAACAGTTAAACATTTTTCTTTTGTAAAAGTATCTTTTAGGTTTTTTTGAGGTTTTGATTTTTTTAAAGCTTAACAAAACCAGTATCCTTTGTATAAAATAAATTCAGTCAAATACCGGTAGTCTCCATTTCTGGTTTAGTCTCTCTTTGAAAGGGATGGTGTTGGTAATACTAAAAGATAAAAGAGATTTACCGGCATTTATAGAGATTTATCACTTGTTTAGGTTTTATGTAAGCTCTTTCATATACAAATATTACAGACATTGTATGATTTAATTCTTCTTTTGTTTTTTAAACAGGAGTAAGAACAAAAGTAACTAAATGTTCCATTAAATGTGACTGTTATCCTGTATTTAAAGCTAATAAACTTGAAATTAATAAGCCAGCCATAGCCTGTGTGTTGTAATGGCCATAATAGAGAAATGATTTTGATAAAATCATGACGTGGTTTATGGTATGTTGTACTTCATGCAAGACATGATGGTTCTAAAATCATCAAATATCCTCCTCACCCAGGAAGAACAAACAAACCACTTAGACACAAAATGACTTTTGAGTACTTTAATGACATTACTTGGTAGCCTTACCAGCAGTTGCAGTTTCACTAATGTTTATGCAAGAGGTTGAATTTAATTTAAGGTTACAATTTAACACATGAACACTTTAAAAGGAGCCTTTGATGATGAACCTCTTGGTGCAGTCAACTTCATGGAAACTGGAAGCCAAATGTGGTCTTAGGAGCAAAGGTCTTTCCTTTCTACCATCCCAAAAGTTTAACTATGCAAGAAGTAATTTTAAGAGATTGTTTTTTAAGATTTAAATGGTAATTATTTGTATCTGTAATACCAAGTCTTTCACCCGTAGTGACTGTTGTTCTGGAAATTTAAGAAATCAGTTCATTTTGTGCTCACTGCTCTAGCTTCTCAGAAAACATCTGATGAATTGAAACTTCTGAGGAAATAAGCAGTCAGTTGTAATAAGCGAATCTAAAAACAAATGTATTTTTGAAAGACAATAAAAGACAGGCTAAGTCATCCTTGTACAACAGCAATAACCTTTCTTCTCCTCTGAATTTCCAAAAGAAAAGCCACTTTTTTTGGTTTTCTTTCTTGGCTAGAGCTTGAAATTCAAAGCCTCACACAGGGAAGAGTTTCCTTGAAACAATGTCTTTAAAGGTCCATTAATCCATCAAAGATTTTGATACAGCTTCTCACATGAAGATTTGTTTGGAAACCTGACTTTTTGCCAGTTTCAATTCTGTTTAGCCTCCCATCCTCTTTCTCTTGTTTTTCTGAAAAGAGAACATATAAATGTTTGGTTAAATTTGGTGATTTCTTGAATTAGGTCTCGGTTTCCCCGCTCTCCCACTCCACCCAGCTTTTTCTTCATGATTCATGCTAATTTGTAGATAGTAAAAGTATTGGGATCTCCCTTTGCCACTGCTGACTTTCTTCCAGGGATGATTTAAAACTGTAATGGAGCGTATCTGTGAGGCCCTCTGCAAATTGTGGCTTGGGTCTCCACCTCTCAGTAACTCATATGAACTCTGGCTCGTTTTGAGGGGGATTGTTTTGGATTGTTTTTTTCAGTATGGCAGTAATTCTTCCTTGTAATTTTAAGTTCTGAACCAAGAATAGAAAGACAAGGACCATCAGGCAGGAACTGCAAAGGGATGGGCTAACAGCAAGTCTCCCCGCTCACTTTGAAGACCAGGAATCAGAGCATTGTCTGCTGAAATTGTGGTTGAGAGTTTATGCAGAAATTCAAGCCAAGGATGGGATTTGAGAAGGCATTGCAGAGTATTGGTGAGGGTCTTTTAAAGGAAAGGAACTCCTTAGACAAAATCTGGCGGTCGGTGCACCAAGTATCCACACTCCTTCAGCAGCTACTTTCAGGGAGAGATGCAAGAAATAAAGAAATAACCGGCCCAAATAAGAATTACCTAAAGAAGTCTGCTGCTGTGTGTTGCCTAGATTGTTACTGGCTTGCTACAGAGAGAGGCATAGATTTGTACATGTTACAAATCTGTGTTCAGCAAAATTTGCTTTTTGTGGGCTGTGGCACTGAGATCGTGGGCAGACAGATTGGAGGGACACATTCTGCAGCCCACTAGTGTTATGTACCAAGTCTGTGGGAAATGGCTCAGCTTAACAATTGATATTTTCCATAAAAAAGCTGTCAAATGTCTACCAGAGGTTAGCAAAAGCTATTCATGAGATGCTTATCCTTTAACTGTGGGAGCCTTATGAAACTTTGGTTCTCCCATCACCAATTGCAACCCTGAAGCAAAAATTATATATCTGCTTTTTTTGTGTGTGTCTGGAGTTTTCACTCTATTCTATTGTTACCTTAAATGGGACTTCAGTATTCATGTATTGTCTGTTCTTATTCAGTCTTAATTCCTTTGAGTTTAGTTTTTTTGGAGGGTTCCCATTATTGATGGATTGAAGAATATCATGGACAGAGGTTACCAAAAAAGGGTGTGACTTGGGAGTGGAGTAAATTTAGCACATCCACATTTTATTAAAATTATGACTCATAAAATGCTCAATATTTCACAGAATAGCCAACTGACCCTCATTTTGCTTGTGCTGATGGATATCCTGAAGTTTTGCCAAATAGTTTTGGAATTATATCCTACAGAAAATGTTATTGCCTATTAAAAGCTTGAATGTGACCTTTTCTCCTTTCTCTTCTTTCTGACATCTATCTCTGGACACATCCCATATTGACATTCTTTTTTTCCTCTATCCATTTGGCAGAAGGATTCCACCTCCTGTGCACCCTCTGTTGGGTTTTAGTAGACATAATAAAATGGACATTTTTGCATGAGCACCATCTTCAGAGTGGCATCTGTCTTTCTATATCATCTTTGTTTCTGCATCTGTACAGTCTGATGCTTTTATAGATGTAAATTTGTAACAAGTTTCAGCTCCTTGACCAAAACCTGTTTAATTATTAAGGGTTTTTTTGAAATCTTGTTATGAAATGTTCCATTTTGTTTTGTTTATTTTCCCCATACAGCTGTTGATATTGTAAACTGCACATTTGCAGGTATGCCTGTGTCTGCAGTGTATGATGCTGTCAGCATTTTAGTAGTTTTTCCTGTTTATGCACTGGAGAATGTTTCAGATGGAGAAGACCAGCTGGAGGGAGAGCAATGTCAGCATACCCTACTGGGAGTTTGATCATGCTAAATTCCGTTAATAAAATTCAGGTTCTTTGTATCAACGTAGAATAGCTTGGAAATGTTATATAAACACTTTTTAGTGAGGTCTAAGGGTCTGTGAGATGCAACTTTAAAAGTATTACTCTTTTTTAAATCTTTTCATTTCAGAACTGTGAAAAAGCTAAGGTTTTCCTGGCATTGCAGTCAGATTTTTGAAAACAAAGATTTAGGAGTCTTTTGTGCTAAATGTTAGAGGTAATGCTTTTAATCATGAACTAAGCCAAATCTATCAAAATAACCTTTAGTGCTGGTTTTAAAAATACAGCACTAATGATAGGTGGGGTTACAGGAAACTCTGTAGGTAGGTGTACAGAGATGTAGTTTCCAAAGTGGCTTTGTATTCCCTTGCCTGGCCTGTGTCCTATTACGGTGACCACATGAGCAAACAAGAAGCACTGTCGGATTTTTATTCCTTATTCAATAATCAAATCCATACATGAGGGGATAAGAACATGTCATGCAATGCTCTGCTGTATAGCACAGTGCTTCTCTTATTCACTTACTGTCTCAGCAATCACATTTGGCCACTTCGTGGCTTCCTCTGCTTGCATGGAATATGGTCTGTGAATTGCAGGAAATAGGGAGAAATGAAAGATATCGCTGGCACAGGGAAAATTAATAAGCACACACAGGGGGCTGTAAACTGTTGGAGGCACTGGTGACTGTGCATATGAAAAAACAGGTACAAGAGGTTAAAGGAGGTTCTTCAAATTTCAGATCCTAATCTAGCAATTTCATCTGGGCCCAAGGGACTGCACAAATATACGGGGCAAGCTACGTACATCTGATTTCAGGGGTGTTAGTGCATTAGATTTCTGAAAATAAAAATAAAGGGATTTATATGAAACACAAGCAGCATTCTTTATGTAATTCATCTTCTGCAGGCATCTTCTTTCTTTCTTTTAAATATGTTGAAACACAATATATTTTTGTTAGTTACCCTGTCAACTAAAAAAACATGCTTCATTTTTGTTTCATTGTATTTTTCCTCTAAATGTATTTCGCACATTTAATAGAATGCGATTCAAATTGGAAATATCTTTGAGCTTTAAGACTCTGGAGATGAGAGTGGTGGGTAGGAGAGGAGGGATTGAGGTAATTCACGTGCAGCATTACCAGGAATGGGCCTGCCATGCAGTTGACTGCAGTAAGCAGTTCTTGGCAGATTCCATTTTCATGGGTGAGTCACAGCATTTATACTAAAGAATCCTATGTGTATTTTAGGATGGAAATTCTAGATGCATTTCATAAAGGTGGAAAAGATAATTAGACGGGTTTAAGCGTGCATGGGTTTTGTACACATTGTCTACAGAGAAAATAATCCGCCTGTCTCCTAAAAAATTATGAATTCCAAATATTAACACACAAACTACAATCTTGTTTTGTAAAAGTGCATTATCCATCACTTAATATTACTTTTTCATAGCTGTAATAAAAGTTGTAGAAGTGAGTGCCTGTGTCTAGTTCAGGGCTGTCATTTTTATGCCGTTTTTATTGTGAATCTCTTTGTTTTTTCCTTTGGCTGAACCAGGTTCTTTGCTGGGATGCTTTACTCAGAGTTTTATTACTGAATAGGCACGTGCCTTACATAGTTTATCATAAACAACCCTAGGTGGGATTCATAGTCATTGTTTTTGTCTCTGCAGTTAATTCTGTGGTCAAGCACTTTGCCATTTGTAAAGCAGTATAAAGACAGGGAAGTAAGACTGAAGGATTGGGCAAAGCAGGGCGTTTGTTTTAGGTGCAGTATTTGATGTACTGTGATTTAATTTTAATATTTTTCATAAATGTGTTTACTCATTTTCAACAGTGTTTTCTGTAACACAAGTAATTACGTTGCACCAAGCATTAGCACTGTTTGATCTGTCAGTTTACAAATGTATGTATTAAGCATTCAGTTCAAAAAACTTATTCAAAAAACTTATTTTGAAACTGAAAAGCACTGGGACCCTGAAATGTGCTGTTTCCAAAAGACAATATCAACTTAATGTGTCATATAAGTAGCTTTAAGCGTCTTACACTGTAATAAGAAGGTACATGTTTTGTCAATTCCCCATCAGCTAAGATCATCTTGAAAGATTTGAGTGACTGATGGGAGGCAGGGAACACCTTGGAGAAATGGCTGTACTGAAACACAGAACCTCATTTTGGGGGAAAATAAAAAAGAAACAAAGAAGACTGCCCCAAACCCAAAATTATAAATTTAAGTCAGTTCTGGCTTTCTTTTCTTTTCTTTTTTTTTTTTTTTTCCCTGCTAGTTGAGAGGAATGAAAAACCTAAGGAACTGTTCCACTTGGTTTTATTTTTTTTTTCTTTCTTTCTTTTGGTGGGCTCTGCAAAATTCAAATATCCACAAGTTTAATGCTATGGACACATGTAGCCTATAGACCAGTCTTACTTCTGTTATCTCCACTGCACTGTTTCTGGAATAGCTCCTGTTGATAACAGGAAGGGGTGGTGTGTGAAAGGTGTCAGGGCTGAGCAGTGACTGAGGGTCATTTTCTTCCTAGGGTGGTTTTCTTCCTCTCTGGAAGTTCTTAATTTCAGGAATCTGCTGAACTTGTTGCTGCTCTGGATAAATGAATGCATAAGGATACTGGGGGAGGGATTACAAAGTGCTGAAAAACACAGTTTTGGTGCAACTTGGGTACAACATCAGTATTTTTCTTCTTGCTCAGCTTGGGGTTGTTTGTGATAAAGGTTGTGAGACATGTACCTGTTCTGTAATCTAACTGCTTTCTTGTTTTGTCAGTGATAAAAGAAATTTGGGTCTGCATGACAGGGACATGTCTGGCTGACGGACAGAGGGCATTTATCTACTGGAATGGAGTAGAGGCAGGCAGGAGGATGTGCCCCTCACTTCTCCTGGAGTTCAGAGCTCAGAGGTCCTCCTGGGTCCTTCACCATTTCAGAAAAGAAACAGCTGTGGTTCCATGCCTTTGTTTTTTCCATCTGTTGCTAGCCACGAATTTGTGAACATCCCTTCTCGGATGTGGATCTTGCTGAGGCTATTCATGTCTTTGTCACCTCCCAGGCTGAAATACTGCAATCCATACTTGGAGCACATGTTCATAAGCCTCCAGAGCATTTAGCTGGAGTGTAGAAAGCAGTGGCATACTTCCTGAGTGGGTTTAATCATCATGGGCTTGATTTTTCCAGATAGCTTTGAGCCCTTTTAACTTGTAATGAATATGCTGAAAGCTGCAGGTGTGTTGTATCTCTGAAAATCAGGTCTTGGGAACACACTGAGCTCATGTCTGTTACTCTCCTTTGGCTACCTAACTTGTTCCAGATGCTGTTCTAGGCAATAGCAACTAATAGAGTAAAATGCTACTCTAGGCAGTGGTAGAATAATGAAGAAAAAATGTTCCAACCCTTGGCCCAGAATTCATATGAATTACAGGAGGATGCGGTGTTCTTTGTAATCTTGTTTTTGCATCTCACCAACACAACAGATATGAGCTGCAGGTTGGGTCTTCTGACGTAAGAAGAAAAGCCTACACCCACATCTGGGATGGGTGAGGGAAATAGAGGGTGTTTATCTTTCGTGTGGATGAAGGAAGAGTTTTCTAATGTAAAAGCACTCTGTGTGTATACTATACAGTCCATCCTGACAAGCTCTCATCAGTGGGAATACTCTTGTCCCACTTCCATCAATGCTGGGTTCAGATTCCCCAGCAGCCCCAGTGCCAGCACAACTCTTGGGCCGGATTGTCTTCTGCCAACTCCATGTGCTGAAAGGAAGTTGTAGAGAGATGGGGTTCAGCCTCTTGTCCCAAGGAACAGGCAATAGGACAAGAGGAAACAGCCTCAAGTTGTGCCATCCAGGTTTAGGATAGATACTAGGCAAATTATTTACACTGAAAGGGTTATTAAGCATTGGAACAGGCTGCCAAGAATCCACCATCCCTGGCAGTATCAAAAAGATGGGTAGACATAGTGGTTAGCGATATGATTTAGTGATGTTTTTTTTGTCAGTGTTTAGTAGGTGATTGGACTATATGATGTGAAAAGTCTCTTCCAACCCAGGCAATTTTATGAATCTGTGAACAGCCTCACTGCAGGGTTAGAAAGGGCAATGGGAGCCTGTAGCATGAGTCAGGAGGCAGCAAGAACAGTCCTTTCACAGGTGGGGTGATAATGGATTGGTTTAGCTGTATCACTTGCATCCTAAGAATAAAAGTGGCTCACCTTCGGAGAGAAAGGTGTTTGCTATCACACTGAACAGGCACATTTGTATCTAGCCTTCTGTCTGGGGATGTTGTCTTAATTCAAGTAGTGAGTTGGATCAGAGGGCTCTGTATTCAAGGTAGTCCCAGGGGCCAGACAGGGGTCCTGAGCTTAGATGTGTTTATTTGCCTATAAGAACATGGGTTGTTCTGATGATGATAGAAGAGTATCTTAAATATACATCTGCTGACTGTTCCTCCTGTTTTGAGCAGTCACTTTTTCCCCTGTCTTGAGTTCCCGTGGCAGGACATGGTGCACATTTCTTGAAGTCCTTCCAAGCCATCTATCAGTGTCTTATAGGACACAGGGGAATCTTAAACAGAAAGAGATTTCTGGAAATCTCCACCCCAAGAACCAGGAAGATCACTTGCCGTGCTGCGGAGGGGTCAGGAGTAGCTTCAAGTGTGGTATTACTGTCATGTTACCAGTAGGAACATTCTTTAAACCTGGTTACTGAATCCTCAGATGTAATTCCATGTACAAAACCCCTTGTTCCAAGGGGACAAGAAAAAAAGAAAAGGGGAAAAAGAAAAAAAAAAAAGAAAAAAGGGAAAGGCAAATATAGATATTGTGTGTAGAGATGCATCTTGCCTGGAATGCTGATGTCTATAAAAAGCTTACAAGCAGTCTGCTAAATGTTGTAAACATTAGTGACCCCATCTTGCAGAGGAACAAGAGATTTTCCATAACAGTGGTTTCCTGTGTAGTTTTCAGATTTCAAAAAGGGAAAAGTGCTATTGCTTGGCTACTTTTTTTCTTGTTTACAAACCTACAATATGTATGTTATAGTGCACAAAATAGATAATATCCTGTAAAGGGACTAAAACAAACCGTTTGCCGTTCTTTAGCTCTAGATTACAGGCTAAGGAGGAGAGCTGAGTTGGAATTCAGACAATTTATTTTCTGTATTTCTCCAGCCCTGCTCCAATCCCTAGTGTTGATCAATTAAAACAGCAGCAGTAGATTGCATGTCAGGACATCTTATGAAGTGAGAAATTAGGACTGTTGAAGACAGCTTCACAGATATATGAAACCAAGAATGAAATGAGAATTAGATGTAAATAATATGTTTATGTTATGTTTGTAATAGGGTAATGAACTGGGCTGGGCTTTAGGTTTGGGGTTTTTTTATTTATTTTTTCATATTGTAACATGGGGTAGAAGTTAAAAAAGTAATAAACTTATTCAGAGGATTTCACAGGAATCCTGAGGGTACGTCCCCAGCACAATGGTTTTCTCATTCTCTAGGTAGAAATATGGTATTTAAAACAAACCCAATATTGATTCATTCCTCTAATAAGAAGTAATGAAGAATATTTATACATGCCTATTCGCTATATATAGTGAAGACAGAAAATGAAATGCAGCACTCTCAGTGTCATTTAGAAGCATGGAATTTATGATGTGCTGCAGTTCCTTGTTGTGTTTATTGTATATTGTGTTTCACAATATATGATGGTCTCGCATTTCCATCACTGTTCCTTAATGTCTGACTATGCCTCTGGTGCCAAAACATCACACTATGGGTTACCCACTGGCTACATTGGATTTATGATTTCCTACTTCACCTTCGTAATCAGAATGTTTTCTGTGACTTGAGAGATAAACAAGCACATCTTGCAGTAAAAAATGTATATGGGATTTCCTGGAGCAACCAATACAAAAGCAGTGGCACTCTATACAATTAATGATAAAACTCTGACTTTGCATTTATGTTGAATTGTGAAAGGAAAGCTGAAATCCCTTTTCTTAACGTAAAATATTTGAAACCAAGCATTTATTATGCTTAGATTTGATAAGGCTACTTACCAGCCTAGACATGTTTGCACACAGCAGTATCTTCTCATTTAAATTCAATCACAGTCACAAAACAAGCCTGGCTTAGACTAGCTGAAGATATAAACTTCATTTTCATTTCATTAGGCCACCTGGAAGCAGCAATCAGTGAGTAGTCCTGACGTCAATGGTCTTTCTACTTCATTAAAATGATAATTTCATGGCTTTAATTCCCTTTGTAAAAGATACTGCTGCAGGACACTATATGCAGATTTATTCTGAAGCAGACAAATCTGCATGCTGTATTCCTTTTTTAGTGCCTTAGGTTCCTTTGGATTTTTATTTTTAGCCATTCCTATTTTTATGAACTGCTGTGAAAACATGATCACCATAACAACCAAAAAGTAAATATTTTCTTAAAACAGCCCTTTGAGAATGTATACTTAAGAATCAGGAATTCAGGGCATCATGCATTTAGTAATATTTTGCTCTGCTGATCAGTATTCAAAAATGAGACAGGTATTGTTGCTGGCTAACAATTTTGGACAATAGATCATGAAGGGAAAAAGCATTGTGTGTAGTAAATCAGAAGTGGCTACAGATCAGCTGTAGAGTCAGTGTTTTTAGTTGAGGTTCTGCTGATGTCAGGACAAAACGATGGGCATTTCATCAATTTTAGAATCCTTCCTTGATAATACATACTTCTTGAGGTCATCTTCATCTTGCTTTAGGGGATACATTTATGTGTATCATAGTGTATTTCAAAATTGTACATCATGGAGTTCAACCATTGGTAATAAAGTGTGTCTACAATACAATACAATGTCTCAGGAAAACAAGAGAAGGCAGTTGTTCATCTCATCTTTTCCCCTTTTACTGTATACAATTCTTTTTTAAGAGTCTGACTAGTATTGTGCATTGTTCAAATTGCTATATAACCTCTAATTATGTTTTCATATGCCTGTGGTACCTATGGATAGATGTAATGTATACTGCTGTTGCAGATGGTAAAATCAAAATGCAGGGTGCAATGCTTGTGACCCAGCAATGGTGACTTGAGCCACCTGGCTCGGGAGTGCTGGGCTCAGCAGGTGGCTCTGAGGGACACATTTGGGTCTGGGCTGATGTTGAGATTCAGCAATAGGTCTTCCCCCTCTACCCTTGCAGATCCCGTCCCTTCAGGCTCTGTACAAATCCCACTGAGCCCCCACCGGCAGATCATAACAAGGCCTCTGGGAAGGACCCTGGATAATGGGGTATCTACCCCATTATCATCTACCCTGCCTGATTTTAACCTGGCTGGAGGTGACAAAGACCACCAAGTCCCAATCCAGCAAATAAAGGACTTTCCCCCCCCCCCTTTTTTTTTTTTTTTAACTAAGTGCTGGACACATCTGAAATTTTCTCTCTGGAAATCTCAGTGGGATTTTCCTGCAGCTAGCCCCAGAAGGATGCTGCTAAGTAACTAGGAACAGGTAGTTAATTTGGCCTTGTGCCTGCCCTGGGGCCTTCAGAAGAGCAGTGTAGATGCATCTGGATCAGTCTACTACCACATACATCTCTGCCGCTTGCATTGAAGGTGTGTAGCTCAGGGAGTGAAATAGAAATGTGCCCTGTAATTGTAACTGAGAAGTAGCCAAAATAACTTCAAAGACGTGTATACAATAAAGTTCAACAGCCTTCCAGACCTCCATCAGTTTCCTATTTCAGATTAGGTAAGATAATTTACCAATCAGTCTAAAAACACATTGGTACCTATTTTGTCACTCTTATTGTCAAGGGAGAAGTTTTTTGAAAGTCAGTGAAGACAGATGGAGAGTAGCCAATTCATTTCCATATTGTGGCTCTTGCCTACAACGTTATTTCATCACAGGCAGTGCCATAACTCAATGTACTAGTCAATTTAAAATGCCAAAGTGTGCCAGGGTTTTACTGTATGGATAGAATTATTGATTCATGTCTGCAGTTGGTGAGAGTGGAGTGATGCTGTGACGACTTCTCAGATCAAGACTGATCTAGAAAAATACTCCATTTTGTAACCTCTCTGAGACATTAGCTGTTACTCCAGTAGTATCTTCTCTCTTTAATATTGTGTTTTGATTTGAGGTACAGTATTTCTTAGTAAATAATCAAAGAATTTGTCACTTAGGAGTGTAGTCCACTTAAACATGAGTTACTACAGGTGTTTGAACAGAAGTTGGCAGTTTGTCAAATGAATTTTGTTGTTGGTTTTGATGTTTGAAAGGCCATTTCTACAATAGAGCAACATGGTTAAAGTTGATGGCATTTAATCAACTTTTGACTGTAGGTTGACATGGCTTTGGGAGAACAAAAATTAGAGATCTTTTTGGTTTGTATTGCTTCAGTCACTAATTATGTGTAGTTCGAGAGATACTCATGCTATAATTGCTTATTGTTTGGCTTGTTTACTTGTTTTGAATGCTCTCAAAAGAAGGGCAGATGGAAGAGTTTGTGTTACCATTGCTTAGGCAGAAAACATACTGAGATGAGTGGTGCATTTTGGGTTTTAGCATTTGTCATGTTTTCCATGTTTCAAAAAACACAGCAAAGCTGCTGGAATTCTCCTTTGCTTGTGTTTGCCCACAGAAAGAGAGGTTCTTACCAGAACTGCCCCTTAGAGCTGAGCTGTCTGTACTCAGCCAAGCTACACTGGATTTGTCATTGCCCCATCATTTATTTGTGAAAGATCAATTGGCAGTTTATCATTCTGCAGCTATCCAAAAGTCTAACTTTAACTGTTCCTCAGATGAGAAATTACGCTGTTCAGATAAACTTGAACTCTCTCTCTACTGTTGTTGACCCACCATGAGAACCAGTGGCAACTTCTTTATTCCCATTTCTAAGGACAGCCTTTTTCCTTCCCACTGGGATGGAAAATGAGAGACACCACATTGCTCCTGGCTGATGAAGATGTTGTGCTGTACTGTGGCAAAGCTTTCCTGCAGACAGTTCAGGGCTTCACACAAGCCCTGGGCCAGGCTTCTTCCCTGACTCTCATTCCTCTAGAGCAGAGGTGTTGGTGCATTTACTTGTGGTCAGGAGAGTTCCTGTCATTTTCCTTCCTGGCTGAAGTTCTCCACAGTTGTTTGTATCCATAGACCAAATATGAGGGAGGACAGCAGTTTTCTCCTAAAGCCTGTGCAGATGGTGACTAGCTTGTTCATGGTCACTGAGACAATATGTTGAGACTGATGAGGCTGGATGTTGACTGTAGCGAACCATGTTATGTACACTTGAGGAAAAATAACAAGGTACCACTAGGAACATGGAGTTTGCTGGGATGTGCTACTGTTAGGGGTGTTTCCAGTCTCTGCTGTCCTTGTACACCTCAGGATCTCCCCAGTGGAGGAGGTCCTGGAACAAGGACTACATGATGCCTTTTGTGTTTTCAATGGCAAGCCCTTGGGGGACCCATGGGAGTTGTTGTTCAGGTGGTTTTGAGGGAAAGTGTTTCTGAACTCAAATGTGTTAGAAATAGCAAACTGTATTTATGGAAAACAGAGCTCAAAAGAATTTTCTGCTATGATAAATAGTTTCTCCCCTTAATTAAGTGTTGTCCTCTCAATGCACTGTGTGAAATTTAGGGGGCTTCCTTTTTCCCGAGTTAAAATATTTAAGGAAAACAATTGTGTGCTGACAACAATGGAGTTTCTAACTTGCAGTCGCTTTGTTTCTGTAATTCCTATGAAATAAACTGAACTGCCTAAGTTGATTTTATTCATTGTGGTTTAGTTATGTACATACTCATATTCATATTTGTGTCAAAAAGCAATGTTAAAAACATTAGTAATGACTGCTCTCAGAGCTTTCTAGCACACAGTGCCAGTAGAGTTAAGTGTTCCGAGCTCAGAGGTAGAAGTTTATAGCAGGTATTTTCAGGAAATCATTTTTAGACTTCTCTTCAGAGGCCTGCACATCGTGGATTTACAACATTTTCTCATCTGTGGCTTCAGCTGCCGGCATGGGATTGCCTGCTGCTCTGTGTGAAAACCCAGCAGACCACTGCAACCCTCGCCTTTAACGTGAGGGACCGTTCACAGATTATGAGCCTAAACCTGGTCTGATTTGCCTGGAGCAGAGCAATGCATTTGGCTCAGTCTTGGGCCACTGTGCATTGGATTAAGTGGTCTCTCTCAACCTCGTTCTTGCCATACTGAGACCAGATCCGAAGATGAACCACTGGCCCCTATCTGACTCTTCTGCTGTCCTTGAGGTAGAAATTCAGTTTTCATTTCTCAGGCTGGCAGACTGACAGCGTCGGACATGTGGAAATACAAGATGGATGCCCAGAATTCCGCTTCCATCTGAGCACATGTTCAGGCATTCTCAGCAGTCTTTGCTCATTTTCTTCAAAGGACTGACTTTAGTATTTTTCTAAGCATCCCTATGAACAGCAGTAGTTGGAACAAAACCATTAGCAAATCATTTTATTTCGAGAGACAGATCTATTTGCTGTTGTGCATTTAAAATGCCTGTAATCCCTCATTCACTTGCAAGGCCATGGTGCAGTGTTTTCACACATGCTTTTTCTTTTCCATGGCACTGTCATGACAGCTTTGGTTGGTACAGCCATTCTCACATCACCAACTAAACATAACTGAGTTTCCAGAGAAGCTGTGGCTGCCCCATCCCTGGAGGTGTTCAAGACCAGGCTGGATGGGGCTTTGACAATCTGGTCTAGTGGGAGGTGTCCATGCCCATGGCAGGGGAGTTGGAACTGGATGATCTTTAAGGTCCCTTCTGACTCAAACCATTCTGTGTTTCTTGTGCTTGGACTGGTTGCTATGCTCCAGCTGCTCTCCTCTTCTCACATAGCATGAGTGTTCTGCTATGTGAGGTTTCTATGCACAAGGAGGATTGAAAGACCGTCAGATCCTTCAGCTTTGTGGCTTCTTTCAACCAGTGGAGCTCCACCAAGTAGCTGCAGTAGGGTTTGGGTCTGATCCCATGTCATTATGGAGGAAAGGAACTATATAATCATTATCCTTTTTAGAAATTTTAACCACAGCCTGTGGAGGGATGGCAGTGCTTTATCTGACAAATATGTCATTGTCTTTCATCAGCTGATTATAATCATTTTGGAAGTGTCTGGTTTTGCCTATTCTTTTTTACTATTGTGTTTTGTTTAACTTTCCCTAATGAGCCCAGTGAAAAGCAATTGTTTTAAATAAATCATGTGCGCTACAAAGCAGTATATCACAATTAGGTTTCCATTATACTTTAATTAGGCATTCCATTATTAAATTGATGTCTTTGGCTTCTTCCAGGTCTCAGACTAATCCTGAAACAAATTCCTCTTTGTGGATAAATATTAGTCAGTCATAATGAAAGAGTATTCATTGGCGTTGTAGCTTTTCATTAAATCCCATTCTGATTAAGATGGCTCCCCCAAGTACTGGGCTTTTTAAAATTAATAAAATTTGTCCACTTGTGTGTATCATGGTCTGGTAGAAATTATTTTAGCACCAGGGGATTGGGAACAATAAGTTCCTATCTCAGTGCAGACAGGCACAGGATCAACATGCCTGTTATGTGCCCTCATGTCAAGGGGCTCCATGGTTTGTGTGGTCGGTCAGCAGAGCGGAAAGACAACAATAAAAATGAATTAGTGGTTCTAGAGTTGAATATGAAAGGGATAAATGGCATCTAGAGGGTTACAGTAAAGAACAGAAGATTAAAGTATGTTAGAGGCTCTGTTTTGTTGACTAATTCACGACTAGGGCTTTGCCGCTTAGTTGAAACCCAAGTGTTTCTCTGCCCCAAACTGATTTTGCTCAGTGAGATGTATAGATGAGCTCCTTTCTATGTAAATATGCCTCAGCTGCAAATTCAGATAATAAAACTGATGGAGGTTCTTCTAACAGCAGAATATGAAATGTTTCAGAGCAAATTCCTTATCCTGGGTTTAAAACAAGGTGGAGCGAAAATATGATGTGGCTTTAGTATATACATCTTCATCAAAGACAAGTTAAAAGACTCACCATTTTATGTGTGCTGAAATAATGCCGCCTTGTCAGGCTGCTGGTGCTGTTCTGCATTCCTCTTGCTTTTGTACACAGAAATGAAAACAAACCGCTGTGACCAAGAATGGCAATAGCACAAATCAGCGAGGCATGAAATGCAAGAGATGGACTCAGGACTGTGGAAGCACTCCATCCAAATATTTGAGGTGGCTGCTAATAGGTGTTTTTTCAACATGTAGTTCATACTCTATTTTTGGTGCAAGGTACGTTTGCATCTGGTGTTTTGGTTTGGCATGAGTATTTGTAATATCAAATCTCTCGAAAGTTTGAATGTGTTTTCAGTTTCTTCTTGCATATCCTGAATACGGTGGTACTGAGTATATTGCAAGGAATCCAAGTTGACCCCCTCATTCCAGAGGTCTTCCCGGGGCTGCTGAAGGCTGCACTGCCCACGGGTGATGCCAGGGACAGTTTGAAAAGGGCAGGGTTACAAATCAGTGTCAGGTCACTAAGTAGCTAAAGAGTACTCTCTAGCGGTTGACTTTGGGTAGTGATAAGAGCAGATCTCAAAGTGCACTGAATTAACATCAGGTTACTCATCTATAGCCATTAAAAAAAGGAATACAACCAGAATAAAGTGAGAAAAGGAAGCTGAACTTTATATATATATTTCTGTAGAAAATAATGGATGCACTTAGAAGCCAGGAATAAAATCTCTGTTCTTTACTAGCCATTGTTTATTTATTTATTGCTACTGTTCCAGTACCGCCTTTGGTGGTGTCATGCTATTCATAGCGCCACCCTTCCACTGGCATGAGCTAAGGGCTGATGGAAAGAGAGAAGTCCATACACTTTGATCAGTTGGTTACTGAGCGAAAATTACCACAACTGCTTCTTTCTTAGTATCTGTGGGGGATTATTTTTCTCTGCTGCTCACAGCGTCGCACACAAGCTTTGTAGTGACTTCACAAAGGAGAAGACTGAAAATAAGTTGTGTGGTCAATCTGCAGATTGACTAGGGTCTAATGGTCCTAAAACAATTTGAAAATTGTTAAAACCACTGAGAAAATTATGAGAAAATTCCTATCCTACATAATGGGAAACCCTAACACTATTTTAAAAAAAGTATTTGAAAAGAGTATAAGCAATGCGAAGTTTGCGAAGAATTGGGAGGAAATAACTAACATCTGTTAGAATGAGCAGGGAGATTGGGAAGAGTAGCCCCTTTAATGCTTGTTTTTTAATTGGGGTGCTAAAAGCTTAACATGCATTTTTGTGCTACAACATACATACTGCTACTCCTTCCATCTTTAAGAATGTAACACTTTTCCAAAAATTACAGGTTTTAAGCCAGATGTGTTTGCATACCTAGCAGTAACATACTGTGATGTTGAGCATCATTGGTGTGTCAGTTATGTATATAAACTGGTCCAGAGTGGCTTGCTTTTCCACTAACTCAGTAAGGCCAGTCAGGAACAATGGTGGAAAATGCAGATGCAAGAGGTGAATTCTGGCAGAACTGGATCACCTTGAACGGGGATGTGTTTTCTCTTGCAGCAATTGATGCTTAATTTCCTCTGTGTTGGGGAGAGGTTATTCATCCAGGCAGAGAGCAAAGAAATGTTCATGGGTGGATTACTTCCTTCACAGATTCCCAGTGGTTTCAAATGCCCAACAAGTAACAGAAGAATTAGGTGGATAGTCTGTTATATTAAATAAAAATAATAAACTTGAGCTGCTTACACATGCGTTCTGTGTATATGCACATGTATGATTTATTTTAAGAATATTTGGTATCTTATTTTTGCTTAATCGTAATGATACTTAGCTTTCCCAAGATAGATGGCTAGCTTTCTTTACAAAAGTTTTTAAAAAATCAGCCATTTCCTAATTTATGTACATTTGCCTGTCTAGAAAGACATCTTATCATGATAAGGTAGAGTATATGCAATGCTTTTAAAAAGGATTTCACTGCAGTGTAGCAAATTATCTTTATTTCAAGCATAATTGTGATTCTTGTCTGGATTCGTTGGCCGTTTGCCAGGAAATTCATGTTGAAGCTTAGCGGAGTGGGAGAGTCACGTACTAGCATGTCAGTGTCTGTCTGTTTTATGAAATACCATTTTTTTGTATGAATTAAGTAGTAGTGTGCTAGAAGCCTAGGAACAAAGTTTTCTCCTTCCTAACATGTAACGTACCTATGACAACCAAATCCCCTATGTATATATAGAGTGGACATAGAATATGGGAGGCCAGGAGCGAGCAGATATGTAGGCAGGGGAATAAACATGGCATTTTGTTATCCAGAGTTGATAAATATAGTTTGGGAATGATAGGGTAAAGAGCTGTGAGTCAGTTATGCCTGGTCATCCCTAGTGACTGGAAATAACTTGTTATTCCAACCCTTTTATCCCTTCGCTCCCTCCTCTCTGCATATTTTTGTGTTTTATTTATAGCTTGACCAGATTTTGCTTTGCAATTCATAAAAGGACCCTTTGGAGCCAGGAAGGGAAGACCAAAGGGCAGTAGCCCCCAGGGATGGAGCCCCTGGGCCGGCGTGTTCCCCATCTCCATGGCTGGGACCCCCTCTCCCTTGCACACTCTTCCCTCTTTTGTCTGGAGATTCCTCTTTTAACAAGCAAACTGGGTTCCTGAAGGCATTAATCAATCCATTTGTGTCAACAATGGTGCCCAGAAGCCACATGCGGTGTTCCAGATGGGCTGGCTGTGACTTCAACTTCCTGAAACGAGGGTGTAGTGATGCAGGGGTCAGTCTCTTCTCCCAAGGAACAGGCAATAGGACAAAAGGAAATGTCCTCAAATTGCACCAGGGGAGGTTTAGATTGGATATTAGGAAAAATTTTTACACTGAAACGGTTATTAACCATTGGAACAGACTGCCCAGGGGAGTGGTGGAGTCACCATCCCTGGAGGTGTTTAAAAGACATGTAGACATAGTGCTTGGAGATATGGTTTAGTGATGGCTTTTGTCAGCGTTAGGTAGATGGTTGGACTTAATGATCTGAAAGGTCCCTTTCCAGCCTGGACAATTATATGATTGAGAGCAGCTGGGTTGGAGGGCCCAGGTTCAGGGTGGTAGGAAGCTAGACATGTATCTATAAAGCCTTACTGGAGGTTGCAAAGTGTTGTGAAGTGCTTGAAATCCAGCATCACAACCCATACTGGTGTTTTCCCCATAAAGTATAGCTGTGCAAACAATGCATGTCATCTCTATGAGCAAAATCTTCCGTATTTCACTTCAGACACATGCCTAAATATTTTTGTACAGATTAATCCACAAACTAAGAATCAGTTTAGCACTCAATATATCTTAACTTGCAGACCAGGATATACTTCTTGACCTGGTCTTGGCTTTCCCAGCTTTTCCCACAGCACTCGCTTCACAAACCATCACTGAACTACCCCGTGTCTTCCTTCTTGTGTTAGCTGTGATATGGTTTGGAGAGGAGGGAGGGAGCCAGCAGGTGGGTCAGCTAAAGAAAGCAGCATCCTTCAAATAGAAGAGGGACGTCTCCTCCTGCTGCTGTAGTCATGTTGGTTTATAGTCCTGCAAAGAATCACTCCATCTCTAAGAGGCATTTAAGTCAACTAGATTTTATTGACATTACAAGTTCAGTGTAGTTATGATGATTTAAAAAAAAAAAAAAATTAGAGGAATTGCCTACCTCATGTTAAAAGCTTTAACATAATGCAGTATGTCTGTCTGACAATACCCCATGGCAAAACCGAAAGCATTCTGGGCAAGCTGTCATGGCCTGTGTTAGGAGATCATATTAGATGATGTGCTAGTCTGGTCTTAAAATAATTAAAGGAGGTATTTATAGAGATTTCAAAGTCAAAGTGGATTCCCCTTTCCCCCCAACAACTTCAGTTAGTGCTATTATTTTACACAGGTTGTGGCATCGGGATGCAAAACTGTGTAATTTAAATGTATTTAACAAAAGAGTTAAGCACATGTGATGATTACGGAGAGCTATGAGGATGTCCTTATATCCCTTGATGTTTGTACCAGCTGGGCTGGAGGTACCTTATAGCAGATTCTAGTAGTCTTCTACTCCTGTATGCAGCACTCAAATAAAAGCTCTTTTCTGCTGAGAAGCAGAAAGAGGCCATGGCTGTCCCGTCCCCAGGCTTCTACCTCCAGGACAAGAATCATAGAATGGTTTGGGTTGGAAGACACATTATAGATCATCCAATTCCAACCTCCCTGCCATGGGCAGGGACACCTCCCATCAGACCAGGTTGCTCAAAGTCCCATCTAGCCTGGCCTTGAAGACTTCAGGGATGGGCATCCACATCTTCTCTGGGCAACCTGTTCCAGTGTCTTACCACCCTCACAGGAAAGAATTTCTTCCTGAGATCTCATCTAAACTTCCCCTCTTTCAGTTTAAAACCATTTCCCTCCCTGATCAAGAGTCCTTCCCCAACTCTGCTGTAAGGTCTCAACTTCTTCTTGTTGGCAGGTGGAAGGTCTTCTCTCCTTGTATCACACCACCAGTGGAAAATCAGATTGCTAGAGAAAGAATTGGTATGCAGGGTTGCTCTTCTTTGTTAATCAACACCAGCATTATCATTCTGTCTTTTTTTGTTTGCTGATTTGATTGCTACACTTTGGAAAAAAGATTTCCAATAACTACTGAGTTGAAAGTGTTTTAGATTAACCCTGACTGACACTGCTGCTTTAAATAGGGTTGCCTGAAGTTTTAAATCTTCACAAGGATGATACTTCCCAGGAGAGGCTGTAAATCCTTGAAGCTGCTCCTTCCTGATACTATCTTCTCAAAATAAAATGACTCAAATCTCAAGAGCCAAGACAGTAATATTTCCCAGTAAGCAGTTTGTCTCAAAGCTAATGTACAATACTCAGATATTGTGAAACATAATTAGTTCTGTTCTTCTTGTTTCCATATCTATTTTGATTATGTTGTTGATCTGTTTAGTCACAAAAATGTCAAGCCTCATTCTGCTGTGTTTTCTACGGAGATGTATATAAAGTTGAGGATACTAAGGGATGAGGGGGCTACAACTGTTGTTTTATGGAAGTCTGGACCTGTGTGATGAAGGGGCAGGTATGCTGCTTTGCAGGAAGAAGGAGCTACAGTTATGTTGTGGTGAAAGGTGGAATGGACAAGGGCCTCACGTATTGGTTCCACTTTCCACAGAAGAACTTATTTTAATGTTATTGTGAATATTTTGTTGTGAGAGCATCTTGGTATAACTCTCCCCATTCTGGCTCCCCAACCCATTGGTGCACTGTTCCATGATGTACTGTGGTTAAGAATAGCATCTTCTCTACTGGATCAATACAGGGGAAGAGACTGTATAGTCCTTGTATGATTTAACGTAATGTCAATGATAGCTAAAGTAGGACAAATTACAGCTGCTGAAACCCTTGCTAAGGATGGGTAATAGCCACCACTCATAATGACAAGGAGACTCAGCTGCCTGTTCACCTTCTGGGCTGCTGTGAGCCTGAGCAGTTCATCGACGGATTTGCCTGGCGCCCATCCTCATTTTTGGGTCACTGATGGTCATCTTGGCTTGAAGAGCTTTTGTTCTGAATCATCGTTTTGGCCCTCAAGTCACTGCTTATGTAGATCCTTCTCTCTTGCTGTCAGCTTGCTCAGCATCCAAAAAAGTGTCCTTGTCACTTACGTAGATCGTTACTGAGGAACAAGCAGTGCTTGGGGTCCTGTGCGTGATCCTTACAGCACAGGGGATGGGTGCATCCAACCACCCTGCTTATTTGGGACCTATTTGTGGGGCTGAGCATCACTTCTGGCAATATTGCAGTATTTGCTTTGCAAATGTATTTGAAAGTATCTTAAAATAGTTTAACCCTTCCTTTTATATTTAGGCTAGTTTTTGCTCCCCGGAATTAAAATCCTGGGCTGACATTGGATTATTTAACACGCACAATTAAAAGTAATTTTTGGTTCACCTGTGATATCTTTATTTTGAACCTAATAAGAGGCTCTTGGTTGTCAGGCTTTATAATAGGCTGTGAGATGAAAGGCTTGTCTGCGTGCAAAGGAGTGAAAGAGCATGATGGCAGATAGAGAAAACCCTAAAATCCAGACAGAAGAACAGATTCCCTACCTTGACTCCTCCAAGGGCTGTCATGGAGGAGCCATCAGCCCATGGACCAGGGGTGACACTCATCACAGTGAGTCAATGGCAGAGGCTCCTGTCCATCACCCTAGAGACAAACTGGGGTTATTGCTTGCAGAGCTTTGGGACTTCTTACGGGATGCCCAAGAGGAGTGCTTGGGCATTGTACAAGATTTATTATGGGATATTTGGAGAAGGAAAAGGGACAGTTCAGGATGGCTTGGGAGGAACAAATTTGCGAAAATAGAGAAATAAGGGGTAAAAAGGGCTGGTCTTACGTAAATAGGACCACTTGCCTGGCTGTGCCTTGCACCTGATCACCCCAGTCTACTCCATCTTCTTATTAAATCCCATTTCTAATGTTTTTGCTGGGTGAGGAGACTCTGTGGGTGTGTGTATGGAAAGCCAAGTGCCAGCAACTGAAGAGACTAGGGTCTGTGTCTCTTGTGCAAGTGCGTATGTCAATGTGTGACCGAGCAGGACTAGCAGGCAAGTAGGGCAAGAGGCTTGGGAGCCAGGTATCAAAGTGACCATAAACCTTGCTCAAATACTGAAGAGGTCAGATGGTCAAAATTTGTCTACTGGAGGGACTGCAAGATCCACGCTGGGGTCTGGATTCAACTGAGGACCAGTTGGTATGTCTGATTGTCCCTGCATGAGGCAGCTGAGAAGATACAAAGACCGGCTGGTGGGGTGGCCCTGAGTGTTGAAGGCCAATTCCCACTGGCAGGCTTTTATCCTAATCAGCCAGAAACGGTAAGACAATGAGGCCATTTTGCTTGCTTGAGTGTTGTGTTTTCTGTTTGGTTTATGTCCCTGGCTGTCCATCTGTCTGTGCCCACACATTCTATATGTCCATATAGGGAATACGGGTTCAGACTTGCTCCTAGTTAGGGCAGGGATGCTGCAACTTCTAACGTAGAATAAAAATTCTGATGGAACAGCTGGTGTAGTGAAAGAAAATGTCCTAATTTTTCCTTGGAAATGTTTTTTTAAGAGAAGGCATCTTTCTCTGATGCTGTTATTTTGGTTGTGAGGAAGGTAAGTCCTTCCTCTGCCACCTCTGAATGCAATGCCCAGAGCACCAGCTGTGCATTGTGATCACTTGAAGTAATGTCATGTATCAACGGAGCCTTAAAATATAAATAACTTTGGTTGGAGCACAGAAAGTTTTAAAAAAAATACTGCTTTTGAGGCATTTTGTCATCACAAAAATGTAGACTGCCACATGGATTAATCATCCTGTGTGCGTTACACGGTTTATAGCTGTATAGCAATAATCACAAATAAGCTTTGTATTCACTCCTGAGCATTGTAGTAAGCTTTCTTTTTCTTAGGTGCTTTTATAAAACATGGAACAGAATATTGTTCATGGTTACGAGAGCTACCAAGCTGGTGAGGGGTCTAGAGAACAAGTCATAGAAGGAGAGCCTGAGGGAACTGTGCATGTTTAGTTTGGAGGAGACTGAGGGGGGACCTTCTTGCTCTCTACAGCTACCTGAAAGGAGGGTGTAGAGAGGCAGGTTTTGGCCTCTTCTCCCGAGTGAATAACAACAGGACCAGAGGAGTTGGGACAGGGGAGGTTTAGGAAGAATTACTTTACTGAGAGAGTGGTCAGACACTGGAACAGCCTGCCTAGGAAGGTGGTGGAGTCACCATCCCTGGAGGTATTGAAGAAATTAATTAATTAATTTCTTCCTAATATCTCATCTAAATCTTCCTTCTTTTAGTTTAAAGCCATTACCCCTCATCCTATGACTCCACTCCCTGATCAAGAGTCCCTCCCCATCTCTCCTATAGCCCCCTTTAGGTACTGGAAGGCTACTAAAAGGTCTCCCTGGAGCCTTCTCTTCTCCAGGCTGAACAGCCCCAGCTCTCTCAGCCTGTCCTCATAGGAGAGGTGCTCCAGTGCCCTGATCATCTTTGTGGCCTCTCTGGACCCATTCTAACAGGTCCATGTCCTTCCTGTGCTGAGGACTCCAGAGCTGTACGCAGTACTCGAGATGGGGTCTCACCAGAGCAGAGGGCACTGCTTTTGTCCTTTTTCACAGATTCTCTCATCACATGTTTGGCAGTTACACATTGACCCTGTCCATATTAAAAGATGGCTTTGATAAATCAGCAGAGAATATGCAGAACCTTTTTTTATTCAAGTGTGCAGTGTGGATCCTACCGCTTTACTGTGGATCCTACTGCTTTACTGTATGGAACACTAGCAGGGCACACTTCTTTGAGCAGCTGTAAAAAACTGATTGAAGTTGGTCCTTTCCACATGCTTGCCTTGCCACAAGGGAATTAAAGCTTCAGGCTGCCATTTGTGTGGAGTTTTTAAATACGTATGACCTAAACAAGGGTCCTGTTGAGAAAGGCTCTAATCCTCTTGCACATGTAACCCAGTATTCTGGCCTTCTCTCTTTCTGATGTGTCTATGCTTTCAGATACGCTAAATCTACCTTTGAAGTTTCATTTCTTGTTGCATAAAATACGCTTTAATAGGTGAACCTCACAGCTGGGAATTAGGAGGTTGGACACAATGATCAGTTCACGTAATCATCCTTTGTCTCAATTTCCCCTGCGTAATACATGAAGAGTAATGTCCACCCTTCTGTATGCAGCTCTTCGGGCTTTGTTCCAGGTAACTAATTTAGAAGCCAAAATATAGTGTAGACCTTCTACAGCCTGGCATGAAGCCCTGTGGAAAGGTATCTGTCTGGGGATGTTATAGATCTGTACAGGAGGAGTAGAGGCTTCCCTGTTTGTGATGAGGAATTCATGGGCAGAAATACACCCCTGTGCTGAAGGGTTTGGCCCAGCTGTGTGGGTGTAGGGAGTCTTGCCAAGTCCTGCCAGTCCGATGCTTGCACAGAGTCAGAAAATCTGTGTGTCAAGCAAATCTGATGATTTATTGTCTGTGGTCTGTATGTCAGTGATCCTTATGTGGAAAGCCTTGTTTTTTTCAAGAACATTTGCATGTAATGGCAGATGGACTGTTTAGCTGCAAAAACACAAATGACTGCAGGGGGGTGAAAAACTCAGGTAGCCAGAAATTCTTTTCATAGAAGGCTGGGTTTTTTTAATGCAAGGATCTCAGGAAGCCTGAACTTTTCTGGCTTCCCTCTCGAGGTAAAGCGTGTAGATGTTATGTGCCACAGAGACCTGGGGAGCTATGGAGGATCAGGAGGGAGATGAGGATCTCTTAGATGCACATGTAGCAGCCCTGGCTGGGCCAGGAACAAGGGCCTGTCTGTCCTAGAGGGTGACTGTAGCTCCTCCCGATGGCAGAAATATTTGGAGTAAGGGGAGGAAAAATAAATGTGAGGTGTTTTCAAAACGAAAATGCTTTGTGCTAAGGTGCAGCAGCCTGTCTATTTTTTCTCTTTGTATGGGCAGGGTTTCTATGACACATTCAATTTTGGCATCTGTTGGAGGGGGATCTGAAAGGTTTCACCTGTGCAGAATACAGTGATGCTCTGCTGAGATAGGATGTGATCCTGTAGCTAGACAAAAGCTGGAGTATTGAGTTTTGCTCTGATAGACCTCCTCGGAACCATATATAGCTTTCAGAAAAACCAAGTAACCTACCACAAAACTGTCCAAAAGAGGTTGCTATAAGACAACATGGTTATAAAATACCCTGGAAGGCTGAATGGGGTTCCCCCCTGGCCCTTGTGCTATTTGGAGTTGATCTTTAGATACATCATTTTGAACATGGCCTTTTAAAGTAACTTTCTATTCTGTCCCTGTCATTTTTAGAGCTCTGGGGAGAGCCAAGATGCCAGGGGAAGGGGAGCAGGGCTGAAGAGTAGGTTTTGATCATCTCTGCAAGAAAGTGACATCATCTATGAGAACAAAAAAAAATCCTCAGTCTGCAACTGGAGACAGCTTTTAGTCTCCAATTCTATCTTGCCCCGAGCCAGGCAGCCAAATAAAAACAGCGGGATAAATCACTGCTGGCAGAACTTAACAGTTATGCAACATCCAGTGCACCAGGCGCCTATTTTTAGATCGGTTTTACACTAGCAGAATTTACTTTCTGAAATCTGAAAAGAATGTTTGGTCAGGGGCCGGGGGATTAAGAGGGCATTTGGAAAAGTGCAAAGATGTAAAAAATGCTTAGTACAATGATGTGGTAGCGATATCCTTTCAAGTGTGTCAGCTCAATCAGGCACAGTAATGAAGAGTAGAGGGTTTTTCATCAATATTCCCTTGAATTTCTAATCTGCAATTGCTTTTTAAATGGTTAACTGTACTCACTTTACCCAAGCAACTAAATATATGTGGTTTACTTAAAGCTGGACTTCTGTGATACCTTTGCCATTACCATACCTTCTGTGATACCATTCCAAATCTGGAATGCAATAAGGAGCAGCTCACCTCCTTACAGTACTGGCTGGATGGATTTGAAGGAATGGTGTTAGCTGGAGTATTCTGCAAAGCTGGCTGAACTCCAGAGATACTCCTCATCCTTTGTGAGATACCCCAGATTTAATGAGCTCCTGATATTTAGCCGGTCTATGCTTCACGTATGTTTTCTCAATCTTCAGTAAATTAGGGTTGTCTATGCTGCTTGCTCCAGATTGAGATGAATCATTTTCAGTGTTCACAGGAACATACACTGAGTTGTATCTCATTAGTTAAAAACAATTTCAGCAATTTTGTTGCCAATGTTTTTTGCTCGGATTCAGAACAGATAATGATTGGGAAAAGACTGGCCTTTCTTTAGAGATTCTGGCAGATAAAAAGCTGCATAGATAACGTATCTTTGGGGTTTCTGCCATGGTTTGGACAGTTTTCAGTCATGCCTTGAAGTGAATTGGGTTCTGATTATTGCTATTGATCTTTTTTTCCCCGAACATGTCTTCTAGGTGACAATCTCGATGCTATCCATGACATAACTGTGGCGTACCCCCAAAACATTCCTCAGACAGAGAAGCACCTTTTGAATGGAAACTTCCCAAAGGAGATTCACTTCCACATCCAGAGATATCCCATAGAGACAGTACCCACTTCTAAGGAGGAGCTGCAGCTTTGGTGCCGGCAGCGTTGGGAAGAGAAAGAGGAGAGACTCCGACGTTTCTATGAAGGTGGAAGATGCTTCAGCGCAACGGGGCAAAGCATTATCCCACCATGTAAATCCGAGCTCAGGGTCCTGGCAGTGAAATGCATCTCCCTCCTGTATTGGACCGTATTCCCACCGGGTATGCTCGCACTGCTGTACGTCTACAGCTTGGCACGGTGGTATTTTGCAGCCATGATCGTGTTTTTCATTGCCCAGGAAAAGATATTTGGCGGACTGGAACTAATTGAACTCACTTGCCACCGGTATTTTAAAAACAGACAGAAATTTCATGGCACAAAAATTAAAGCCAATTAGTTCCAGTGTAGAGAAAGGCATAAAAATTGGGTGGTTTGGAGATGTCCTGCAAATTTTATGCACAGGGAAGAATTTTTGCATGAGAATTGTCTTTTACTATTGCCATTGTTAGACATTTGCACTTGATTCTGTGAAAAGAAAGAAAAATGTTAGTTATTGCTACATGTGAAAATGGTAGTTTTTATCTCTGAATGTAACGTCAACATTGCTCTCGCAAGCAGCTACCAACTGCATTCTGCTGTAATTAAGAAACAAATTGCTGGAATATTGTAAGGACGTTAATAAATATGACAGGCACTGAACTTTCACGTAGAAACCCCAACTGTCTGGCCAAAAGAGACAGAAGTATGATTTCTGTATAATCCCTTTGTCATAAAGTGAGCACGGGATTTGGGAAGCTGGTAAGTTTAACAATGTTTTGATGGTAGGGGGAAGCTGGAGGATGAGTTGTTCTCTCTCTCTCTTTTTTTTTTTTCCTGTTTCAAATACTCAAACCTATTTTAAAATCATATTTTCACATAAGCTTTTTCAGACACTACTGAGCATACCAGTACCCAGGAGGATTTTCAAGCCTTGCAGCCTTGTATTTTAGGACAGAAAACAGTGCTGGCTCTGCCTCCATTTAAGTCTTCTCTGATTATTTAATAGATCTATGCAGCTGTTTCATCCTGCTTTGGTTGATTTGGTCATCCTGTTTTGGAGCTGTTTGGGTCTCCCTGTTAGCTGTAGGAGACTTGTTTCTACTGTAGTATGCAGAGCTGTGGTTTTTGTTGGTGTTGGTGGTTTTTTTCTGGTAGAGGCAAAAATAAGTGTCTGTCTCTGAGTAGCTGGCAAATGTTTTTTGAAAAGGTCTCTTTGTAGACATTATGTGATTGAAAACATTTTATTTATTTTTCAGAGTAGGCAAGACATATATATATGTTTAGCTTATTTTTGGTTTTTATATTACTTTCTTAGACATTTCAAGTGTTGATATAGATAAGCAGGAAGAGTGCTTGCTCTGTGCATATCAGCCAGACCTGCTGAAATGTATCTGATGCAATGGTTATCTCCTTATAAGAGATGGGTTTCAGATTGTCCCAGCACGGGGGAATTGAGCTACATCTTCCTTTTGCAATATTTTCTTTGATTCCATTACTTTACCGGCCTCCTCCACAATTTTGAGGGGTTCTCTTGGGGCACCCGCTATAACACTTCCCATTATTTTCGTGACATTCAGGAAAGCTGAAGGCATAAACTTGGACAAGGCAATTTCAATTGTATTCCTTGTCATATATAATGCAAGTAATGTTCATGGTCACATAGTAAAAGACATAAACGTTGCCAGCACTTAGGAAACCCTTCACGTTAGATTTGATTTTCAACTTCAAGAATGTTAGACCACTCAATCAACTGTGTTGCTGCAAACCTTCCTGATTTACTAAATATTTGTTGTTTATTGCATGAAGGCTTTTTTAAGCTAACCTGGCTCCATACGTTGCATGACATTGCTGTGAAATGTGGAAGTACAGGGTGCAAAATGTGTCTTGTATTGCAACGAATACCTGAAGCATTGGGTCAGCATGGTAGACACATCTGTTTTCCTCTAAATTACAACACTATCAACATATTGTCTAATGTGTTTGTATCAAACGCCATTTTCCAATCACCAGCCTCTATTCAACTGTCCCTTGCAAGGTGACAGGTGTTTTTTAATCTATGCTTATAATAACTGTTTCCTATGCGGAAAGTACTTGAAGCCATCTATTTTACTCTATTTTTTTTAATCCCTTTTTTCTTAAAAACAAATAAAACTAGGTTTATATTTAGGGTTATGTTTCTTAATGATTTTTTCATATTTATATTTGAGTACCTGAAGACTGACAATTGGTGTTTCATTGTCATGAGTGGAAAGAGATCCTTTCTGTACCCTGAGGACTTTTTAAAATGTAATTCTGTGATATCAAAGGCATGGTTACAGCTTAAATCTACAGAGCCTAGTTTTTCTTCATCAAATTCTTTGCTCTGGTGCAGTTCCCTGCACATCCAGGTAACCAGTCGCAAGGGAAAAACCAAAAAAACCTCATTTATGATTGATGTAGAGAGCTAAAGCATTCTTCTGATCTGTCCTGAGCCAGGGCTGTGCTTTTACACCAGGAGAGACCATGGCCACTTCCAATAGCCTTAATGTAGTCTTCAGGAGTGACTTCTGAGGACAGGTTACTTAATGTTGGCAACATAAATACCGGGTTTGCTTTTTTCCCAGTCCTTCAGAGAACTTTGTGGTATCGTCAAACATTATCAGAAACATGAATGTGAATCTTGGTCATGGAGCTGTGAAAGATTTTATGTCTGTATGTGATTAGCATTGGGCTTGGAAAATGAAATCAAATGCAATCCCATAGTTGACCCTTCTGAGAGTTTTCCTCTCAGCTGGAACCTACTGTGATGTGGTGAACAAACGGCAAATCTGTAGTCTCTCCTCCTCTCCCACATACTTGGGCTGAAGAGAAAGAATAATGTTCTTGTCAGCTGGAAATGCCAGGTTTGCAGTGCCTGACTGTCGTGCAGGGCAGTGTGTGGTGAGGGAGGAATTCTCCTCTCAAGAGGAAGGAGGTTGGCTTTGTGATGGATGTAGATGTTCAGATTATGTGCCTCGTTTTCCGACTCAATTAGAAATGCAAGACAGGGAAAAATTGAATAAAAAGAAAAAGCTTTGTGGATATAGAAGATTCTTTGTTTAGAACATGGTTAAGGAACTGGAGGAAGATCTTGCTGTGAATGCTTTTTTTTTCCCTCTTTGGTCAAAATGTAGCTTTTTATTCAAAAGGTTTTAATATACAGATTTTTTGGAGACTATTTTGTTATTACCCTGTGTCCTTATTCAGAGTACACTAAGGTGGCACTTAGGCAGATGGTTTTGTTGTGAACTTGGACGTGTTAAGTTTATGGTTGAACTTTGACCTTACAGGTCTTTTCTCACCTAAATAATTATTATGATTCTGTGTTGGGTAAATCACTTTGAAATGTTTTTGATGCTGTGGGGTGCAAGGTGCTAGTTCTCCAGGAATCACACACCCTCCTCTTTAATGGGAGGCAAGGCACCAAGACTTGTCTCGCTCATTAGCACAGAGTTTGTCACCACTCACCTTCTCCCCTGGACCCAGCAGTGACTGCTCTCATCTATGGGACCTACAGGTCTTGCTTACCCTGCTTGAGATGAATGATGTGCTTTAAGGATGCTGCTCTCGTTGGCTTAATCAAATGGTTTCCTCATTAGCATCAGAGGGTTTCTCTCTCTCTGCTCAGCGCAAAAGATTGAAATCCTGCTGTCCTGCGTTTGCCATCAGGCTTGTCTGGGTCGCAGGAGTTCAGACTGAGGCATTTCTCTCGGCTTCAAAGCTGCAGGGCCCAAAGCTGGTCTGTGAGGTGTCGTCTTTATCATAGGAAATGTAGTTCCTTGTTTTGTGCATTGCATCACTCTGTTGTTCAAAAAAAATCTGTCTTTTTATAACTTGATTTTATATATACACTGTGTGAAAGGAAACACCAGGATACTACAAACCTACAGAAAGCCTTAGTTTTCAGAATTCAATGATTATATTAGAACGTTTTAACCATATACCCGTTACTCTACAGCAACAATAAATACCTGAAGCATTGCACGTGTTGAATTTTGCCATTTTTTTCTTTCTGCTGTGTGACATATTCTGTATGTGCCCTTGTTTTCAGTCACATGGCTGCCTGTCTCAAGCAGACTGGCGTCAGTTCGGGTGCTCAACCCACGGTTTGTGGCTGTTGGGGTGGTACGTCTCATCTCCCTTCTTTCTGTGGGAGGTTGGAAAGGGTTGGATGGCTCTAGCCCCCCATCTGCCTCCTCATATAAAGGGATGTGGAAACGTTTGAGTGTGCAAGAGCTGCAGCTCCATTTTAGTCTTGCTCTGCTGCTTACCCTGTGTTGTTTACAGAATCACAGAAAGATAAGGTGTTGGAAAGGACCTCTGGAGATCCTCTAGTCCAACCCCCTGCCAGAACAGGTCCACCCAGAGCAGGCTGGACAGGAACATGTCCAGGCAGGTTTTGAATATCTCCAGAACTCCACCACCTCTCTGGGCAGCCTCTTCCAGGCCTCTGCCACCCTCAAAGGAAAGAAGTTCCTACTCACATTTAGATAGAATGTCCAAAGTTTCAGCTTGTGCCCATTACCTCTTGTCCTGGCACTGGCCATCACTGTAAAAAGACTGGCCCCATCCTTCTAACACCCACCCTTTAAGTATTGATAAGCATTAATCACATGCCCCCTCAATCTTCTCCTAAGAAGCAGCTGTGGCTTGAAAGAACGTCTGAGGTGGCAGTAGAAAGGTATGTCCCCTGCTGTAGCTATCTCCTGTGACCAAGGATAATGACCAAGAAATGATCCATGGCACGGTTCCCATTCTCAGAAGGGACATGTCTTTAATGTGACTTCAGATCACAGAGTCCGCGATTTCCCTCTCTGTTCTCCAAGTGCTAAACCAGGGTGGGCAGGCAAGAGCTATGTTTCTTGGGAGCTGTCATGCTCCTCGTTAGCTAAACGAGGGGAATAACCTTGCTGTGACTGCTGCACCCCACAGAGACGGGTCTCCAGCAGGTAGCACGTGTCAAAAAGACCACAGGAAACCGCAGGAGACCCTGGTAGCAGCTTCTTCAGCTGGAGGTGACATCTGCAATGTCTGCATATGCTCAGAGCCTTCAGATCAGCCCTCAAAAGTCACAATGAGCAACTTGTCTTTCTATAAAGGTGGTTGCCAACTTTTTTTTTCCCCTCAGACCTCAAATGTGCAGTGAAAAACTAGATTTCCCTGCAGAAACAATAGGAATGGAGAACAAAAACTTCACCCAGACACCTCCTTTGCGGTTCAACACAGAGGGTGCAAGGTTGTCGGGTGTGTGGTCTGTCATCCGTTTTTCTGGAGTTCTTCATGGGGGGGAAGTGTGACTGGTTTCTCTGGTGGTGGGATGTGCAGGAGGCTGAGAGGAGGAGTCAAAACAAAGGTCCTCCTGCCTTTTCCCAGGTAGGCATCGCTGCCCTCAGGAGAAGAAGGAAGGGTGTTTGCCCCTTCTGAGGTTCTTTGCTCCGGGCTGCAGGGGAGAGGTGGGCGCACAGGGGCCAGCACAAGTGTGACTGATGGTTCTGGGGTTCAACACCCACTTTCCTAAATTTCTCTCTCCATCTTACTCCTGCACCCACAGGACGACACCCAGTAGAGGTGGCTGAATGGCTGCAGAGTGCGAGAGCTCGAGAAGATGCTGCAGGAGGTGACACTGGACACTGATTTCTGCAGAGCCATGACCCAGCACTAACAACACCACCTGGTTTTGCCCTCTGTGCCCCCCCTCCGCACTATTTTTTGCCTTGTGTTTGAGCTGCTGGTGTCTTATGAGGAGTGGGAAGAGTGGATGCTGATTAACGCTGAGCCCGAAAGGAAGGGAAACGTAAGGGATAACGGGATAGAGGGCCTGAGGTCAATCAGTGGTCAAGTGTGTGACATCTCCAGCCTCCTCGCTGCAGATGCTGTGCTCTTACAGAGGCTTTGCTTTTCTGCCCTCACTGGGGAAAAGGGCCGGGGAGTCTTCTGCAGGAGCCCCCCAAGAGCGAGCATGAGATGTTTTATGAGATGCATAAGCACCTTAAGCAAGGTGCTCGGATCTTCTGCCTCTTTACAACAGGTGAAGGTTAAAGGCATGCTCTCAGCTTATCTCCACTAATGACAGAAAGCGCTGTGTAAGTGACAGTGGGGCTAATTAGGAATTAATGAGAAAGGAGCCTGTAGTTTTATTATCCGCTGGACATGAGTAGCGTGAATGTGCAGGAGTGGTTGTAGGCTGGGAGGTAGGGGAGAACATTGCAGACAAGGAGCAGTGGGACTCTGTGTCCTCTGCTACAGTCTGGGACAGACCCCAGACCTCATTTGGACCTCAGGTGGAACAAGCTTTTGCCTTGGGGCAAAAGCAGTTTGGGCTCTGCTGTCACGTCTGACACCTCAAGCACCTCCTGCTTCTCAGTTTCAGCGGGAATGGGGATACCTCCTGGGGGTGCACTGCTGCTGGGGATACACACTGCCACCAACCATTACTGGGGATGAAAAGAGGCTTCAGCTGCCTGAGAGTCCTGTTTGGTCACAGTTGTTCTTTTTCTCAGCCTGGTGGCAGGCCACAGCACATCAGGAGAGGGGTTTCTGAAGCCCAGCTATTTGCTTCTGTGGAGTCCAGAGCAAAGTTCCCTGCTCTGGGACCAGCTCTCTGCCCTGTTTCAGCCTGGAGCTGGTCACAGGGAATGCTGAAAGGGCTTATCTAATGACTATTAGATAAAGACAGGAATAAAATCAGGGGGGTTGAATACCTAATCTTTAATTAGCTTTCTCATCCTTAGCCATTGCATAAAAGCTATTAAAATTATTACAGGACACGATGGATGCTTGTACAATAGGAACACCTACACAAATGTAGGTGGAATGGTCCCTGTCATAAATATCACTCAAGCTGTCTCAACAGCCCCCTTTGCCATCAGGGTGCTGCACAGGGCCAGCCTGGCCAAGCTATGCTGAACTGAGGGCAAGTGGTGCTTTCATTTGATGGAAATGGCCACTTCCCTTTCAAAATAATAGGAGGCTTTTGCTGTTTTGTGATTAGTAGATCCCTTAATGTTTCTCAATGAGAGAAAACCTCTTGACATGGGGCGGACGTGATTTTGCTGGGTCCTGTCCGTGGGGGTCTTGCTGAAAGTGCCACAAGGAACCAGAGGTGAAAAATCACTGCGCAAAAGACCCGCTTCTGCATGCGTTAGTCGAGTCTATTAATAAGTGCTTAGTACTGTACTTCGAATTATTTATTAATGATTCGGCATTTTGCCACTCAGCCATCACAGTCACACCTAAGTACTAAAGTTGTTCATTTCTTCAGAAAGCAGCCTGACGCCACGGAGATCTTGCTGTTTGATACCAAGTTGTATTTATTACCAAGCTTGTGGGCTTTTTTAAAGTTTTTGTACTAACACAGTGTGCAGTTTGGTGCTTTTGTTGCTCTATGAACCAAACCAGGTACCCTTTCCATGAAGTCCTTTTGTTGCCCCCAGTCTGCCAAATGCTGACATATCCAGCTAGGAAATGAACCTGGCTTTCATAGAGTCATAGAATGGTTTGGGTTGGAAGGGACCTTAAAGATCATCTAGTTCCAACCCCCCCTGCCATGGGCAGGGACACCTCCCACTACACCTGCTCATAGCGCTATCCAGCCTGGTCTTGAACACTTCCAGGGATGGGGCAGCCACAGCTTCTCTGGGCAACCTGTTCCAGTGTCTCATCACCCTCCAGGAAATAATTTCTTCCTAAGATCTAGTCTAAATCTCCCCTCTTTCAGTTTAAAACCATTCCCCATCGTCCTATGGCTCCCCTCCCTGATCAAGAGTCCCTTCCCATCTCTTGTGGAGCCCCTTTAGGTACTGGAAGAGGTTTTAAAATCGCCCTGGAGCCTTCTCTTCTCCAGGATGAACAACCCCAAATCTCTCAGTCTGTCCTTGTAGCAGAGCTGCTCCAGCCTTCTGAGCAACTTTGTGGCCCTAAAGCTACATGTCTAAATTTTAATCCTCCTGTCCCATCCCACTCCACTGTGTGTCTCGCAGACAAGAGGAAGATCAGAAAGGAAGGACCTCAACCCCACACACCATAGGCGATGGGCAGAGTGTGGAGGTCCCACTGACCCTGGAGTACTTCCATGGCCACCCAACCCTGAGTCACTCGTTAAGTCGATACAACAAGAAGTCATCAAAAATAGAAGACAGTGGGAATAAAATAAATCACAAGGTGTCCATTCACACCCTTGCCAGAGGTGTGTTGGTTCCCGGTCGGTCGTGTGCCTGCAGGGAGGACGGACACTGCTAATAAGACAGGTTATGCAATTGAAGTGATCTATATTTATCAGTAGTGTGCAGCATACACACCTCAAGGGTCAGATGCCTGGCAGTTGGGAGAACATTAACTCCCATAATGAGTCAGCAGGGAGAAGGACCTAAAAATATGAGTTGGCTGCAAAAAGGCATCACCCAGTTGTTCAAGGTCAAGCCAAGGTCTGGAGGCCCCTGTGTGCCGATCCAGCTCTGGTTGGGGCTGTGTTGCTCTCCTCAGATGCTCATCATCTTGGAAAAGGCAGGATCCGTGCTGGGCTAAGCCTCCCTTCAAATATCTGCTGTAGCATTAGATGTTGAACCAGTGCCTAAAGGAGGAGAAAGATCCCCCCAATCCATGCTATAACCGCTGTGTTGTCGCTCTCCTTCTGAGCCTGGCAATTCTGGACTCACAGCTCCTGCAGGCAGGGAGCTGAGCTCACCTGCCTGCTCTGGGTTTTGGCTTTGGCTCCCTCAGCACATCCTGCATGGAAGGAACATAAAGGCTGGAGATAGCCTGGGCTGTGTGTTTCTTGCTTTCCATCTGACAGCATCAGCTATACAGAAGACAAGTGATGACCATCTGAGCTTGCATAGGTCTTATCAGTGAACCAGGAGCTCTCCATCCTCCTTTCCAGATGGGTAAGACTGGAGAGAACCATGCTGTTGCTCCACACAGAGTGGGAGAATCCACCTCCAGTGTAGGATGGCATCCAGGCAGTGCTCAGGCAAAGTGATCTCAGCATGAAGCGGGTCCTTCATGACCTCCTCCTCTTTCAGCCAGGCTGTGCCCACTGCATCCCAGTGCTGTGTTGGTCTGCACTGGGAGAGTGACGTTTCTGCCACGTGAAGTGGGGGAAACTTGAACATGAGTGGGATGTATCCTCCTTTATAGAGTGTAGCACCACTAAAAAAATCATTTCTTCCATTCAGGGGTCATGGTAGTCTTTGGCTGGTACCAAACGTGGCTGGTGGTACTGCTCTGCTAAGGGTGCTGGTGGGACAAATGTGCATTGTGCCTCCTCCTCCTCGGCCTGGGGTTGCCTCAATGCTTTGTGGCAGGATGCTCAGCTGCCAGCTGGGGCTTGATCACAACTGACAGCCTGTCCCACAAGGCTGGCTGCTGCCCCCATGGCTGTGTGTCCCTGTCCCATCCCGATTGAGATCTTTGGTCCTTGGCTTCCCGCAGTTCAGCAGCCTGCCACCCTCAAAGGAAAGAAGTTCCTACTCAAGTTTAGATGGAATTTCCTAAGTTCCAGTTTGTGCCCATTACCTCTTGTCTTGTCCCTGGGCACAACTGAAAAAAGACTCCTGACACCCACTGTTTAAATATTTATAGGCATTGATCAGATCTGCCCTCAGTCTTCTCCATATTAAAAAGACCCAAGTCCCTCAGCCTTTCCTCATCTGAGAGAAGTTCTAGTCCCCTCATCATCTTCATGGCCCTAACACAGCTAGTATTAATTAAGACTTGGAAGGAGGATCCCCTCCTTCTTTGGAAGGAGGATCCCCTGCTGTGGGCTGAGGAGCAGCAGTGGGTGCAGTGCGGGCAGAGGGCAGGGAAAAAGGGAGGTTTGGGCAGTTCAGCGGCTGCCTCAGGAAAGAGGAACACCAGCAGGAACCAGCAATGTATCGGTGCTCCACAGAGAATTCTGCAGGCGACAGGCACAAGTTTAACATAAACCACAGGAGGCTGTTCCTCCCATCATGCTCTTCTACTTCTCTGTGGGATCTTTGTGGTCACTGCAAAGTCCTCCCATGCCAATGGACCGGTCATTCTGGACTGTCACTGGCCAAGTGCCTGGGTGCCGGTTCTCCTCTGCTCCCAGCAATGTCATCAGCTGGGGCTGGAAGACCCAAACAAGTACCACCACATGGGTGCACTGGTCAGCCCTGGCTTCTCTGGGATGAAGCTCTGCCTTACAGTGATGGAGGAAAATGAGTGATAGCTGTGGGGCTGGTACTGTCCACTGGATGTTTCCTGAGCAAGGTAATTTATTGGGAAAATTTGGTAGAGTTGGCAGTCCCCATGCATTTTTCTGCTTCCCTCAGCCCTCTCTGCAAATAACTCACTGTGGCTTCTCCTTCCCCAGCACCACATCCCCTGGATGAGCTTGCAAAGAACATTTTCTCACATCCAAAATGGCTTTTTAAAAAAATTTTTTTACCCCAGGACACAAAAGCCCTACCTTTATAATTTGCCTGGAGTCACAGCAGCTCCCAGCACGTCACTCCACATTTCCTCACGGAGCAAAAACTGATCATCAAATGAACCTGACAGACGCCGTAGGCAGGGGGAGATGTGGCCATCTGGTATGCCCGCTGCTGGTCCCAGTTCCCCGCAGCTGCAAAACGTGGGGTGGGGGGTGCTTCTCCCCTGTGGGGGGGAGGGAGGGTAGAAGGGATGTTTGGAACCCAGAGCATTGGTGAGCTTGTGTCCTCCTGCTGCAAGGTGGAAGCTGGTGTTCAGAAGGACTGTGTTCACCCTGGCCCCACCAGGTCTTCTACTGAAAAACAATAATAACTCTTTAAAGGGGGGGATTGAAAAATGGCAAGCTGAATTACGGCCTGTGCAAGTTTATTTTTCCTCTTATTTTTCCTCTTTGGAGGCACTATTTTAAGAATCCTTTTCTTCCTTTATTTTTAATCTCTGTAGCCCACACCCAGGGGAGGATATCTTCAGATGGAGAGAACCACCAGCCTTTTTTGGGTTACCTGGGTGTGAGGCAATAAATTTGGGGGGGCAACCTGATTCACAAACTAGGGCTGCTTCTAAAAAAGGGTTGGGGAGAAGGATGCAGCCCATTGTCCAGAGCAAAAACTGTTCTCATTTGTATGTAAATGCTTTGCATTCAGACTTGCTATGTTGATCTCGTGGTCTGTTTGGGATGAGCTCCTGGTTGGTTTCTCCAGCCACCAAACTTGCTATGGTCACCTTGCATTTTTGGAAGAGAGCGTGCAAAGCCTGGTATAGGCAAAGAGGGGATCAAGATGGGGAACGTTACAATGATCTGGTCTAGTGGGAGGTGTCCCTGCCCATGGCAGGGGGGTTGGGTTGAATATTAAGGCCCCTTTTAACCCAAACTGTTCTATGATTCTGTGACCCCAGCAATGAGAACGTGCTTGTGGGCAAGCATTAGGTCTGTACTGTAGGTAATGGGAGAAAACGTGGTCGCTGGTGCTCATTTTGGGGCCGGGAGCCCGCTTTCTACCAGAGCTGGGCTTGCAGCAAAATTACAACTTGACAAGAATGCTTGGGAGTCCCTGCTGGGATATATTTCACCCTGAGTCACCAGCTAATACATTTGCTAATAAATAAAAAATAAAGCTAATAAAATTAACTTTTGCCCCCTCCCTAAGCTTCCAGAAAAGCTTACGCCAGGCTCTGTAACTGCACAGAGTTTTGAGTATGCCCCCTGTCTTGGCTAAATTTCTTCAGCCATCACTGATGATATTGACTTTACTGGGATGACAAGTGTCTTTCTCATCTTGTCCACAGCTGTTGCAACTGCTACTTGGGCTTTGGCGATGAGGGGCTCAGCCTCATGCAGGGACCCCTCCAGCTTCCCTGGGGCTGCCTGGGCTCAGGGGGCACTCTCTGGTCTCCTCTCCTGGTGTGAGACTGGTCTGTGGGTCCCTCCTCATCCTCCTGACTGTGCTCAGTGGAAGAGAGTTAATAATAGATGTTGGATGCTGTAGGAAGATGCAGAACTTAAATGAGTTACCCTTCCTTCTCAGTAATAAAAATGTTTCTCCCTTGATTAATTGATCTGGCAATTGACAAATCAAGGATGGGAAAGCATAAAATCCAATAGAAACAGATGAAAATAGCATTATGTACTATCTGATGCAGTCATCGATGTCACACAGCAGATGACAGAAGAAAAATAGGGCCTTGATCTGCAGGAGTCTTCATTAAGATGTGGCAAGGGTATTATTAAGTAAAAGAACATTGATTTTGTTTGAAAGATTTGGCCAGACATATTAAATATAATCTCAGTAATGTATGTAATCTCAGTAGTTGCTTTAAATGTCAGCTTTACTTGGCCGCGTCTGCTTGCTGGCGTTGCTGCTCCAAGATGAGCAGCATCTCATGATGAAAATGAAAACTTCATTCTCTATCACCTAATTTACTCCATTAGCAGCTTGATAGGCTGTGCACATGGAGGGGAAAATTAGCATATGGGGCTCCTATGGGGAAAAAGTTCTGTCAGAAAAGCCCCTGTGTATAAAACATACATGTATAAAGCATACATGACGGTAACAAAATAAGTAATTTACACAGAAAGAAGCAGCTAACACTCACAGGATATTTCAAAGACAGAAATCACTTTACACTCTGGCCTTTCAGGTGAGACTTGAACACGGGGCCATATTCTGCTAAAAATTTGGGTTTGTTTTTTTTTTCAGGGTCCAAGACGTCTATATCCCATGACAGGGATGCCTGAACAGGGTTGCCAAGGGAGTGTTTCAGGCGCCTGGAGAGAGGTGGCAATCAATGTTGTCTTTCCTCTATAGCTCGTCAGAGAATTGGATGCTTCAAAACATGGGGAAAGCACTGCTGAACTGATAGTCTTACAACACGGTTGGCATGAGCGTCCTTACTCAGGTGAGTTATTCCCACAGCAAAATGGTCCCAATGAGGCACAAACCTTGCATCCCTCAAATCTCAGAGGAGATAAGAGACTGCATCTCTGGGGCACAGCGTGGGAAGCAGGATGATCTTTGGAGTCATAGAGCCAAAACCAAGCAATATTATAGAATCTCCCCTCTTTCTGTTTAAAACCATTCTCCATCGTCTTATGGCTTCACTCCCTTCCCATTTCTCCTGTAGGCCTCTATGGAGCTGCTGAACAGTTGCATTCACTGCTGAAATCCACTGCAGTGAATACAAGCGGTCCTCTCATTGTCTGAGACAGAAAAACACTCTGATCAAATCCTTGCCTCCCTCTGTCTAAGCCTGAGGCAACAAGATCCCACAGGAGATCTCCAAACCTGCCGCTCAGAGCTCCCAGGCTCTTGGATGAGAGCAGCAGCCCATGAACAATAATGGAAAAATAGGTTTCAAACACACAGGAGGGACTGTGGGCTCAACAGTAACTGGGAAAACATCAGGGCAGGAGCAAGGGAAGATGGGAGATTGTTGATACAGTTATTCCTTCGTCCTCCTAGTCCAGCAGGCATACGGTAGGCAGTGGTAGAGAGAGCAAGTGGCTGGAGGAGCAAAACGAAAGGCATCAAAACAATTTCCTTGTGCATCAGAAGTGTCCAGACACAGCTGAAGGCACTGAGCCACTTGATTGTAATGGAGTCAATTTTGTCCTTCAAAATGCAGCTTTTTATAGCCTTGCGCCAGCAGAGCTATTTTTATGCCAGATGCTGAAAGCCTTTTCTCTGGTTCCTTCTCCTGTTGTCCTAGGGTTAACATTTCATCACCCACTTGAGCACTTCAGAGGCAAACGGCAAAGATTAAAACAGTGTCACTGATAGGGAGGGACTCTTGCTCAGAAAGGGGACCCATAGGACGAGGATTTGGTCAGAAAGATGGGAAAGGAGTGAAGCCATCGGACACGGGTAATGGTTTTAAACTGAAAGAGGGGAGATTTAGATTTCAATCTCAGGAAAATAGCCATGGAGATCATCCTACAATTTGCTTTGCCTGAACATAAGCCACAATCCAAGTGCTAGGCTTGAAATAAGAGGGACTTCTCCTCACATCTTTCCTTGGACTAACTGTGGAGCAAGAGCAGCATCACCTTTCTCCATGGAAATGTATCACAACAGCAACTCCGTAGGGTAAATAAGACAGGGTCAAAGGAACTGCATGATACTTGGGGCCTGATGAGCCACAAATACCTGCCCCCTCTCACAGTGAGTCCCAGGGTTTGTCTCATGGAAAAACAAACACAACCCCTCCCTCAGGAAAAAAAAAAAAACAGGAGGAAGAAGAAAGAAAAGGCAGGAAAATAGATTTGTGTTGGTTGGGCAAGTCCGGTAGTTTTTGAAAAGCCATGAGCACAAAGGAGATTGGAAAGCAAAATATAGAAAGCAAAATACATAAGCTTTTTTTGTGATGCTAGTAATTTTCCTTTTCTTCGCTGAGAAAGGAGCTGTGTGAGTGTGTGATGCCAGGATTTGGTCTTTCAAATTCCTGAGTCAAATGCCAGACAAATTACAAAGAGCCATACGGAGACAGGAAGGAAAAGTAATGACAAAATTTTGTCATTCCTCCCTCAGATGAAATGGATGGAGAGAGCGAGAAGTAGAAAAATATTTGCATTAAGATTGAGATAGATTTTGATAGCAGTTATTAAATGAAATTTAAAGGTTATTTTTAAACACAAACTCTGGGTGCTCTTCAAAGCATGAGCAGAGTGGTAAATAGTCTGAATTTTTCTATTTTCTTAATATTGTTCCTATGGAAGTGTTTACCGCACAGAGAGCCGTAGCAACCTTACATTATATATATATATTAAAAAAAAAAAAAGTAAAAAAGGAAGTGCAAAAGTAAACCAAGCATTATGCTGGGTTTATATGCAAAATACATACCAGCTGGAATTTGCATTTTGTTGGCAGCACACAAGTAGTCTTGGAGAATAACAGCAATGATCAGGATCAGGATATGGAGTATCCCTTGCTTTGGTTTTCAGTGCTTCGGCCTCGGTCCCTCAGCATTTCCTCATCAGAAAGATGATATTTCCTTTATCATCTTTGTAGCCCTTTGCTGTACCCTGTCCAGTAGTTCCCTTTCCTTATTGAACTGGGGAGCTTAGAACAGGGCACAGTACTCCAGATGGGGCCTCATAGGCACAGAGTGCAGGATGACCTCCCTCAACCTGCTGGTCATGCTCTTCTTGATGCACACCAGAATGCCTTCTCGACAAAAAAAAAGGCAGAACATCTTGTGGTCATCTGTTGTTCTCAGGTTAACACAGATCATACGGTGCTCCGATTGGCTCAGTTATTGGTCTTTTTATTATTTTTCATATTATCTTTTTTTCTTCTCATCATGAGCATCATAACATAGGCAATCGCACTACTGCAGTGGAAGTTGCTGGTGTTGCCATTGATACTCAAGCATCTCCTTCTCTTCCCAGCCTGTGTATTTAGGACCCTTGCAAGGGGGTCCTAAAAAGGAGAAGGCTACTCCACCTTACACGGAACAGGTGTCCCAACTCTATGCCGTCCATGGCTGTGGTCATGGATATCTGAGGTGGGATTTGAGAAATACCAGGGAAAATGCTTTGCTTGAGGAAAAGGCCTTGAGGTGCTCCTGTGCACTTGCTCCATCCTGCAATTTTTTCTATCTTGTCATGTGCACAACAAGGACTTGCTCCTGTGAGTTGAATGATGATGAACTGACATCGTCATGGCAACATATGTGGATTTCCTGGTTGCATAGCAACCAGATGCAGGCTGATGTAAGGCTAATTTCCTTCACTGGCTGTGCTCCTTTGATATGTCACTGAGATTTGGGGTTGTTTTAATTACGTCTTGGGTTTTTTTTCTTAAATGTTGGACGTACTATAATGTCAAAATGATGAGAATGTTGTTTTTTTTGTGCACAGAGAGGAAGAGACAGAGATTATCTTCTCTGAGAACCCTCATTCCAGGCATTGTCTTCTTTAGATGTACTAATATGCACAGATTGTTTTTAAAGGCTTGATATTATTGCATCTAGTATTAACTTGTATAATATAAGCAAATGAGACAAGAACATGCCTTTAACTGATTTTTTTTTCACTATATCCCCCTTCATTTTTGCATGAGTATTCTCGAAGTTAGGATATTTTTGTGCATGGAGCAGCTGTAAAGAGGTCTAGGGGGTTTTTTGCAGCTATAAGGATCAGCGCTATAAGGAAAGGCGCAGAACTGATTTTCGTGCAAATCACGTATCTGCAGAGCTGACTGACACACCAGATGTTTTACGTCTCATCTGCAGTAGGGCAAGACTAATCCTTGTTCACAATCATATTCAATATCTGTGTACAACATGAAATGGTAAAATTAATGGCTGAAGGGCATTTCTTTATCTTGGAGCAGACAGAAGTCTTCACAGTGGTGACATCTGCAGGTCCACAGGAGCTGCAACAGCTGGGCTGGGGAAACAGGAGTTGATGACAACAACTGAAGTTGTTGTACTCTTTGATTCCAATATGTTCTGCAATGCTCATAGTGAAAGAGGGTACCTCTGTCTCCTCTCTGAAGTGGTTTTGTAGCAGGTGATTAGGAAAGGCTGGAGGAGAGAAAGCAAAGGGAAAAGAGGAAATAAAAGCCAAAAAACAAAGGTGAGGAAAATTTGTAGCAATTTGCTTCCCATATTGCTCATTCCAAGAATGCTTGAGCACTTTGCATAATGTGTCGGTCTATATTTGTCCATGACACAGAAAGAGAAAAAATAATTTTCCACTGTAGTCATTCTTGCTTACCTTTTCATCTAGTAAAGTCAATGTCCTCTCCAGTTCTTTCCGTTCTCTTGCTCTCTACACTGCAGACCCATAGCTCTGCCTCTTATGAATTACAATACGTGAAGAATCAATAAGTGAAAGGATGACTCTGGAGTGGAAATTGCTCTAAACTAGAAATTTATATTTGGCATATTCAAACAGATTCTGTCTCCTGAACCTCTGACACCCCTTGCTCAGGGAGATCAGATCTAGGAATGCGACTTTGTCTCTATCAAATCAATGTTCTTGAAACATCTAATATCTCTTGGGAGTAGTCAGGGGACATTTGTCTGTGAGAGGCAAAAAAAATAACAAAATTATGACTAAATATTATTTCTTTTTGGATTTAAATTAACCTGACAGCCGGGGGGGTTAAGATATTACCCAAGGAAAACTATATGACCTCTTATTTCCTAGGTACTAAACCTTTAAAAATGCAGAGTTGCAGCTGTGCTCTTGAAAATGAGCTGCAGTGTCTTTTCCTGACATTGTTACTCAGATCGTGGCTGTTGTGAGTGGAGAAAGCCCCCATGAGGGAAATAAAAGTAAAAAAAAACCTTTCAGCAGTGCTTGAAATCAAACAAATAGTGCCAACACCTTGTGAATCCTGATGGTTGCTTCCTTGGTTTAGAAAGGGCCAACAGAAAAGCAAAGGGAGAGCATTGTTCCCATGATCTTTTGCACCAGAGAGGGGAGGCAAGTTTACTTCCAGGTATCACCCATCAACCAATTTTCCCAAGTTTGTCTAGTAGAATCAATTAAGTTGTCAAAAATCCTGCATCCTTATCTAATAAATAATCCACAAAGTCATGGCTTCATCCTCTTGCAGGTTTCATGATGCTTGAAGAAATGCCATTCCTCTCTGGGTTGGAGGACAGAAGAGGACATAAGTAAAAGCTCGGTTTGATGGTAAGGACAGGTCAGGGCCATTACCAATTCAATTCAAACTGAGTGTTTCCCATTAGTTCTTCTAGCTTTTCCTGGGCAATGAGATGCCACCACTTCCCTGGGCAAGGCCTGGGGATCCATCGAGAAAGAACGAGCAGCAGCAGGAAGGCATATGGCCTGTGCCCTCTTCCTGGCATCTTCCCTCGGGCAGTGGCACATGTGACCCAGGACTGGTATGATTCTGCCTTGGCAGAGCCTGACAGACACTTTTCTTAAGAATTTCAAAGTTTTGATTTGGAAACACATGCCAGATAGGCAACTAGGTAGTCCCAGTTCAGCATAGACTAACGTAAATATAAAAGTGCTGTGGGCAATATGGAAATATAACTAAGACTTATAAATTTAAAATTAAAGGTCCCCTTGAGTTGGGATTGTGCTCAACGTTTCCTTCTTGAGATTTAGATTTCTTCCCCCAACATATCCTTGGTAATGACTAATAGCATGCTAAGCTTTGAAATTTTAACTGCGAATTTAATTGCGCATAACACATAAACCACTGAACAAGTCTGGGACTACAATTGGATCCAGCTGCACACAGACTTTTCTCTGAGAAGGATTTTAATGAGAAAAGGGGTCTTTCTGAATATCGTGACTCAACAAGAGGGTCTACCTGACAGATCTGCTTGTCCAAAATAAAGCATTAATAAAATATTAATTTTTTAAGCAAAATAAATGCTTAACCCCCTGTGAGATTCTATAAGTTTTGAGTCACAAAGCATTGGAAAGGTATGGGTTGGAAGGGACCCTAAATATCATCAAGTACAAAACTCCCACAAGACCAGGTTGCTCCAAGTCCTATCCAGCCTGGCCTTGAACACCTCCAGTTGAACACAACTTCTCTGGGCAACCTGTTCCAGTGTCTCACCACATTCGCAGGAAAGATTTTCATCTAGTCTAAACCTGCACTCTTCCAGTTTAAAAGACTACAAAAACTGTTGAAAAGCTTGTTTGGCTGAAGTCAAGAAGCTAACGGAACTGAATGATTATGATCAGCATTTTGTATTATCCAAAATTTGCCTACCAAAAAGCGATGTGCCAAAGTATGGCAGACCCAACCCCAGGGACTCACTTGACTATCCGCCACTGACTTAAGTTGAGCGTAATGGCTAAAGGAGATGATACAACCCTGCCATCCCACATCTTTGGTCACCCAGGGCCAGAAATCAGTCCCACTTTCTCACCTTCTAATCAGGCTTAAAGGTCAAGAGTTTTTTTATATGCATGTACATGCATAAAACATGCACATATTTTGAAAGGTAGCTCAGTCACAGGCTCAAGTTTTCTCCTGAAATAGGTCCTTTGGAAGAGAAAGTTGAACAACTCACAGCACCCTCTGACCTGGTTGTCCAGAACAAGACCATAGAGGATTCTGGATCTGAGAGAAGTCCTCATTAGTAGAGCCTCTTGCCTCCTAGCCCTTCTCATACTCTTTGGGAAGATACAGTTCCAGGTTCCTTGTGAACCAGAGGAAATATTTTTAAACCTAGTGCCCTTCAGACTATTCTTCTCCCATGAAGTTGTCCAATTGTTATTCGAAGTGCCAAGAGGGTTTGGTAGCCACAGTGTCAGCAGACACGAATCCTCCTATTTCCAGGCTGTGTCAACTAATACCTTCTTCTACCTGTTTGAATAGAGCAGCAAATGGACTGCTTCTCCTGTCATTGGTATTACCAAGGAGGTAATAAGGACTCTTTTTTATGCACCTGCTCTCAAATATCAATATAGAGATCTCTTTTCCAGGCTCAAATATCACAATATATTTAATGATTCTTCAACCTAATTTCTTCCTTGAAACTGATTGTCCCAGTGATTTTTCTCTGTACTTTTCTATGTACAGCAGCCTCCGAGCAAAACTGACACCACCACCAGCTATGGACCTGGCGTTTGCAGAGAAAAAGACTATCTCACAAGAGGAGGTTAACATCTCCAAAGCAAGCTGTAGAGAGCTTGCATGGCCTTGTACCACGGATGTCACCTACAAGATGGTGCACCAACCTTGGACTCTTGATTGAAAGTACTCGTTTTGCTGTGTGGGAGAACAAAAGAGTTCTGGTCTTGAGAGGAGTCCGCAGTTCAATTCTGCCATCTGGAGATGATGTCTGAAATTGCGGGATGTTCTTATGCCCCAGAGGCATATGACCTATGCTTAAATTCCACAGCAGTGAGAACCAGAGAGAAGGGTTTTAAGAGGAAAATATATACTCTGAATGAGATAAATTTTGTTCCCTAAAAATAAAGCATTTAAAACACATAGCTTAAATGGCAAATTAAGATGAGTGTAATCCTGGGGAAGTGCTTATATATCAGCAGTCTTACAACAAGTTTATCAAAATTTTTTTTCTAGAGAGTCCATTTTACAGAGGAATAGTTTTGTTTAAGTGTTTTGCCCCAGGAAACTTGAAATTGCCAAATTTTTGCAGGAAAAAAAATTCAAGGTTGTCTCCAAAGAAAGGGTGCAGAAGGATCTGCAAAAGTATTTAGTAAACATTTACTTGGATTCATAAAACACTACCATTGTGCAGCACTTGAACGATTCAGACGGTAAACTCTTGAAGCCTTCTCTCACCTACTAAACTCCCCAGGAATGGATCCCACTGTAATCTAGATAACTATAATCAGAACATCTCTCTGAACTCCTGTATTATACATGTCAGGGCTTATCCCTGAATTACTGATATATTCATTACATCAGAACTTACATTGTCAAAAAAAACCCTGTTCTGACTGCTTGAACCTCAGGCTTTTCTAAAAGCTCTCTAGTGCTCAGTCAGAAGTAAAATGCAATTTTGGAATTTTGTCCCCCTCTGGTTATTCACTGGGAGATTGGAGAATGATATAACTCTTAGAATCGTAGAAAGGTTACAGTTGGAAGGAAGATTAAGGATAATTTTGTTGCAACACAGGCAGGGACACCTCCCACCGGACCAGGTCCAAGTCCCATCAAGCCTGGCCTTGAAGGGGCAGTCACAGCTTCTCTGGGCACCCTCTTCCAGTGCATCACCACGCTCACAGGAAAGACTTTCTTCCTATTCTCTAGTATAAGTCTACATTCTTCATGTTTAAAAGACAACAAAAACATTTAAAAAGCTGATGTGAGTGATTGCTGATCAGCGATTGCTGATCTCATATTGAGACCAGTACCAGCAAGAGCATTGTAGTGAGAACCCACCGTTCCTTCTCTGCTGGCTTTAATGTCTTCTGCTGCCACTACCCCCACTACACAGAAATCAGAGCACAGATTTAAGGAATGCAAAAATCTCAAAGGCACATCCAGCCTTGGCGTGATGGGCTAGTTCCTCAGGGCAACCTGCTTCAGTTCCTGGTGGGAAGCGCAACAGAGATATTCACAAGTCCCCATGATTTTTTCAGGGCATGGAGATGCAGAAACCTCCCTGGAACATATCTGTTGCCCCATTTGGCAGGCATGCTTACTGGACGGGTCAGTTCTTCCGTCCACTTAACTTTGTTTCAGCCATACTGTGGGATATTTTGCCTCATGGACGATCAGGGAGAGTTTCTGATGTCTCCTTCTGAGAAGGAAAGATGATAACAAGTCTTACCAATCATAAAGTTAAAAACTATTGAGCTTTTTGAAATGTTGAGTTTTACAAAAACCCTTTAAAAGAAAAAATTTCCCTGTACAGCTTTTAATGGTAATTGAAACAATTATATGAAACTCAAACTATAAAGCTGAGTATGAAATTTTGTGTGACCTTTTCCTAGACACTCACAGTTCCTCACTTAACTTTCTTTTGCCAAAACTTGCTTGGAATAAAGTGCCGCACCTGCTGCAGAGACGAAGCTACAATGGAAGTTCTGATCACTTCTACTGACTTCAGCTGGTATCAATAAGTTATTTCCGAGGCTCTGCACACTGTGCCAGACTGGGAAAGCACAGAAGAGCATATACTCTTCTGTATATGCTCCCTTTGTCTTCCTAACATCTTCATGTTGGCATGTACTCTCCCTTTGTCTTCCTAACATCTTCAGCTTGGAGTGGAAGGCTTTGGTCACAAATTATCAGTGATAATTTTGGACTTCGTTTCAGGTGTCCAAATTATCTTCTAACTTTGTTTCTTAAGGAGCACAGAAGTTCAAAGTTGCTCTGGAAATCCTGATTTCTTTTTGCCCTTTAAAGGTTCTAACCTTTAAACTATTCATTTATATATTTTTCCAATCGGGGAAAAAATATCTTTTATATTTTATCTGATACAATAATGAAATGAGAAGTTTATAAGCTAGTGTTTAAGAGAAAAAGAACGTTTTTGGAAAAGGAAAATCTGGCCCTCGCAAGCAATTTAGGATGCTTTAATACTTTTGGTCTGTGTACGTGCATTGGTGTACGTTCATTGGGTGAACTTGGCTTGAGAGTCTCACCTCCCGCATCCAGTGGGGTGTGCCTCATAGGCACTGTGAGGGACCAGGCATGGCAGGAGTTTTCATCGCATTGCTATAATGCTGCTCGTACTCACTGTCTCTCTGGCTACTCTCATTCCTCTACGTGTTTCCCATACTATCACCCAGAGATATTTGGTAGCAAAGAAAGCCTGAGCTAACCTTTCTCTCGAGCTTTTCCAAGAGTGACGTAGTAATGGGCATGAGCCATTACTCTCCCATTTTCATAAAAATTTTCACAAAAATTTTCTATTACTCTACTTCTCTGGGCTGCTCCTCCCCTGATTTCAGGCTGTAAGATCATTTGCAGTCTGTTCTGCTAACTTGAAAAGCTTATGTAATATCACACACACAAATTCGTATGCTTTCTTTCGTCAATAGATTAAAAAATTCAGCCTGTACACATGACATGTTTACCTCCTTATGGAGCTGTTTCTGTGGCAGCTTTGCATTTGATGCTGTATAGCATGAAATATAATGTATGGCTTTATGTAAAGCAAGGAAGGGATTGACTCCTTCAAACATTTGCTATCACAGAAAGAATATGAAATTTCTTCGGGGATCTTGTCCATGCTGACTAAAGGAAGGATTTTTGATTTATGTCTTGCAGTACTTCATCCTTAGGGTGTGACTGGGCTTCACTGGTTCTTTGTGAGGAGTAGCTGCCACCAGCATGGGAGCAGAGAGGGCTCGGATCTCAAGCCAGAGAGCCTCTAGATGTCACTGCCATGTAATAGAAACAGACCCCAGTACCTCTGTGGGTTGGGGACACCGGACCCAGGTTGGGCTGGAGGCAGGTATCCACGGAGGAACTGGCAGGCTTCGCTGAGGGCATCAGGAAACCTTTTCTGGAAAGGCTGGTGAGATCTTGATCTGCCTTTGCGTGAGAATGCCCCGGGGCTGAATGGCACGGATATTTCAAGATAGAACTAAATGCGAGGAGCAGGCCTTATATTTCATGGAAGGAATTTGTAAGTAAGAGCAACACATTTCAGTTCAAGCCTTGCAGCAAATGGGTCTTTAAAACAAGTATAACTGCTAAGCAGTGTCAGACTAAAATAATATCTTATTAATAACTGGCATCTCCTCGTAAGTAAAATGGTCCCAATATTTGTCTGTGCTCCTGCTGAGTTTCTGAGGCAAGCATCACTATTCACAGGTTTCCAATCTTCTTCCTTGAATTTGGGGGCTGAGAGAAGTATAGGTAAAGTTTTGTTGTGAAAGCTTCACTGAATGCAGCAGCAAGAGACAAACATTGCCAGGATTTCAGGCATCCCTGCGTGCAGGCAGACAGAAATACCAGTTCCTTACGGGTGCACCCTTTCCTGTGACTCTGCACAAGATTTGCTGGTGTGTGGCAGTTTTGGTGGTGCTTTCTTCAAGAGATGGATTGCACAAAGGAAAAAACAGTGTCACAAAGTGCGTTGGCCAATAGGTTGCTCAAACCCAGCCTTCCCCCCTTCAACTATGCATAAGGATATATGTACCAATTTTTTGTTGAAATGTGTTGTAGTTGCTCTGTATATATTGCATCTGCAATTTATCTGAGATATAGAAGTATCTAACACTCCATTGAGTGTAGATGCTTTTATTTTTAATGTTGGCTTCTGTGGTTCTGAAATGTATTAAGTTTCTTGATGTTTGTGCAAAAAATAGTCACTGCTCTGTTTATGGAAAAATCATTGGTTTTCTCCCTATCGATCCAATATTTTTTTTGTAGACAATCAAACACCCTTGACTTTGCTTGTTGGGTGGTTAATCAACAAGCCTGTCACAATGATGGATTCGTCCTGAATTGTTGCTTAATTAGCTCGCTTGGAAGAATAAATCAAGTGGAATACTAATTCTTACAATGTTACAGACCAGCAGCCATGCTCAGTTTGACTAATGAGTTATTTATTAGTTTATTCCCCAGCGTGGGATAAGCAGGAGATTGCCAGTCTTCAGAACAAGAGGGGCCATATGGCCCCTGAAAAGACCGCTGGTGTCCATATACCACATGCACCACAGTGAAGGGTTGGATAGTGTGGTGGAGGTGGGCTTCAGGGGCACCTGCTGCACGGGCTTTGCAACCCTATTGTGAGAAGAGCCATCAACCCTGATATCTGCCAGAGGGGAACAGAACCTTATATATGTTTCACACCTGGGATGAATAGTGTATATTGCTAGATTTATAAGGTAGAAGAAATTATTTTTCTATGTCCAGACTAAGTATTAGCGACAAGGCGCAAGAAATATTGTCTTCTGCAGGCTTTATAAAGGCTTATAATAAAATGGAATAAATTTTCTGCAAATTAGGATTTTCAAGACTGATTTTAAATCACTTTGGTGAGTGATTTAAATAAATAAAAAATACAGACTGGTATTTTCATAGATGGGACTTTAACAAATCAAGAATGTATTAAAAATTGATCTGAACAGAATTTCAAAATTTTACCACAGATATTTGTGTAACTTGCAGTAGGTCTGAGCCAGCTTGAGCATCCCTGAACTTCCTTTTGGACACCATAAAAACGTACTTTCAGATTTCTATATTCCCTTGTTTTATTACCAGACTAAACTGAACGAGCCTATTTATTTTTACATGACCGGTTTATTTATCCTCTCTTTGCCACATATGTCTTTTATTTTCAGAGATCTTAATTAATGACTAATGATTTCAGGTGGGATGTGTAACTCACACTTCGGAGAAGGACTTCTTTTTTTAAAAAAATGCCTGAAACATATTAGTCTATTCTAATTTTACCAATTTCTTTTTCCCCACATTTTCAGTGAGAGGCTTGCCTAAGACCTACGAACATGAGTAATGCTCTCCGAGCTTCAGAAGAAGACACTGACCACATGATCACAAAGACACGGGTCCCTTCTTTACCTGCTCCAGTCCAATGTGTAACATCTCACTACCAAATGAGTAAATATGTTGCAAGATATGGATGCTTCAAAGGATAATCATGGAGAAGTTCTCGGTGAGGCACGGTGTGAATCATGTTGCCATGGCAACCTTGATTTGCCACCTGAACATTCTCATCCTTCTTTCTGGCACTTTCAAAAATTAAGTCAGTGTTTATTTTTTCAATAGTTGAGTAGAATCGATCCTTAACTCTGCTTATATCACCATGAAAAAAAGGTGTGATACAGATTTTTTTCTGTGGTATACAGAAATGTTACAGTTATTTAGTAGATTTAAGTTACAGTCTGGAAACTAAATTATGTTTGAAGAAGCCGTATATTTTTAAAGACAACAAGACATAGAATGAAAATGCAGTCGAGATATGCTTTTCTCTTCCCAGACAGTCCCAGTATAGATTCTGGGAATCAGAAAAAAACCACTGAACAATCTATTCTATGATTCTAATGTGCTTCTTCAACGCTATAGGAAAAAAAGAATTCCCTATAGCTGAAAAATTATATATAAAGTTATCTTTTTAAATTTTTTTATGAATTTTATTTTTAAATCTCCTAGTGTTATTTATGATTTAATTTCTTTAACATTTTCCTGGCATTTAGACATGGGAAAAAGGAAAGTCAATAAATAATTCAAAAAAAGTGTGTCTTAAAGGTTTTTGGTATCTGAGCGATAGACGTTCGCTTCCACACAGAAGTCTCAGGCCTTGTAGTGAAGTTCAGGGGCTGTCTTGACTTCAGTGTGTTAAAAAGGAGAATCAGCCATACAATGTACTAGAGGATGAGTGAAGACCAAAAATGGCACTTCTTGCTTACCCTGACCATTAATTACTACAAGCCAGTCCACGGATGTCTCTTGTTATGTCTTCTTTCCTAATCAAATCCACATTTTCTGAAAATGACTTTCAATCCGGACACCTGTGGACAATCAAACAGAAGCAGAAGTCCATAAGAAACTCGGCTTTACCCGTCTCAATATTTGGGTTTTCAAGAGCCCCGTGGATGGATTTTGTATATGATGGCCTTGGATTGTGTACTGCTGATTAGCAGAAAAGCCACCTAAAACAGAGGTAAAGAGACTCACTCAAAACAAAACCAGTCTTCATAAATGAGATCACAACTTTTTCAACAGATTTTTTCAAATAAAAAAATAAATATGTTTTCTCTCGTTGCTGAGGTTAGTGAAGCTCTTGTCTATGAGATTCAGTCCTCTGATTGACCCGTGCTGGGATTGAGCTCTGATATCTCTTTAGCTGTACATGACAAGAGTCAGCCACTGGAAAAAAGAGAAGACGTGCATTTCAATATTAATATTACTCTACCATGACTGGGGCCAAGGTATTAAGCGTATCACCATGTTGATGTAAGAGGCAAAACACCCTATCAAAATACATCATACATCATCTTCAACTTCACTACTCAATGGTCCAAAATAGGACCATTGGAGATAAGAGAAGAAAGGAGCGTTCTCACCTCTATTGATGTCATCAAAAGATTTCATCTGCCTCCTGCTAAGTTTTGAAACGCATCTAGGGGTAGGATAAAGAAAACTATTTTGTGAGAAGAACAGGTGAATGCAACACAGATGTGAAGTTATGGCAGCTGAGAAAGTCCACAATATGCCCTGAAGAATGTAATTCTCTTGAATCACATTAGTATGCCTTGTGAGATGTTCCCCGGACATATAAATGCAGATACTCTTCAGTTAGAGTTTGAAATTCCCACTGAGGAGAGCTGCAAACAATGCTGTTTTTCACATCAACAAGCAGATGTGAACAAAATTTTCCATCTCTCCATTCCCCTAACCAGCATATCAAGTCATGAGGGAGGGGTGAGAAAAATGCACACGGGGGGAAGGACTGTGCTTACTGCCTTCATAGCCAAGGTCAAAAAACTGAGACTGTTCCTTTGCTCCTCCTGAGTCACGCAAAATGGGATGGTGAATTCTGCTCTCTGCCCTTCAAGCCCCAGCTATTTTTCCGCATGCTGGAGACGTTAGTGAGGTACCAAGACAAAGCACTGTGAAGTCCTGATATTACACTAATGTATAGAGGGAATTTTAGCCAGTCAAATGTATTGTTTCCAAGCAGCCTGTTTATAATTAAGTGATAATTTTACTTTCTACAGAGTGCAAGATAAATAAACAGAGGATGAGTCAATAAGTTATTGTTTTATGCAGTTTACTCGTGAGCACACCCTACTGACTTTTCAATTACAGTTAGGTTAACCTTCCGAAGGGAGGAATCTCTCTGAACTGAGAATTTCTTTCCCAGCCCTGAACATACCTACACCAATTGCCAACCCACCCAGACATAATGAAGTACCCTGATTTTTCTCAGCAGAGAAGTTAGGAGTGTTCCTAACAAAAAGGGAAAGGTGCTATTAAGTCACGTCAGGAAAATACCGATTCCACCAGGAAAACTAGCATCTATTTACACAACACTACTGCAGACTGTATCATTCCTTTCCACAGAAAAGTCAGCTTACACTGAAGCAAAGCGGTTCTTGTATAACCAAAGCTGCATATACGATCCTGAACATCAGTTCAAGACATCCAGTGGTACTCTGTAATAACCAATGACCCTTTTTTTTCTCTCTGTTCAATAAAGTACTGCCTAACTCTCACGTACTCTGATAAAAATCTTATTCCCAATTTCAAACTCATGGGAGGGGAAAAAGTAGGAAGATTGACTCATAATTGCTGCTAGAGAAGCAGGCAGCCAGACTCTGGGGACATGGCCACAGCTTAATACAGGTAATTACAACTTTTTCATCCGTTCCTTATCTAGAATTGCCCACCGGGAAACAAGTACACCCAGACTAAACGGGAAAACTGATCTAGGCCTAGTCGATACAACATTTAAAACCATTGCTGCCTTTGTTTTCCCTGAATTGAATTGATGTAGCTTTGCATGTAAGACATAAAAATTAAATGATGATTTAAAAATGTCTCCTTTGTTATAGGAGGTTCAAGGAATAGGTCCTTGAAAATAAGCATATAAAAAAGTGATTTTTCCTTATTAAGATATATTAAAATATATTAATATTTCCTTATTAAGACCATATCACTTCACTTCCACTCCCCATGGCCCCATGAATTCCAGATCCTTATATTTCCAGCCTTTTTTGTAACGTATCTGTAAAGATAAACAGGGGGTTCACAACTTTCCACAATTGCGAAGATATTGGTAAGGAAATGGATCATCCTTTATAACTCGGCGACCTGGTTTAATTTCGGATATCATTTGTCTGCAGCTAAAACTCAGTGCCTTTTACTCTACTGCAAAGGAAATAATGAAAATATGGGAGAAAACTTTGGGTTCCCAAGGACAGTAAATAGCTGATACAGAAGGAAGCAGCAGTGTTCCTGGCATACCACATGACTTCAACAGCCTCAGGAAATTCTAGTGCTTATTCCTGCACATCTGATACTGTGGGTCAAGAAAGCCAGAGACTTTGAGGAATGAGGTCACCAAACCGCCTGGGGTGAATGCTGAGAGTCCACATGGAGAGACGATGTGGCTCTGTTTGTACGGTAATGTAGTACTTGATATTCTCGTGCTTTTCTCCTCTTGCATCACTGGTTTAATCCAGAAGAAATTCACATCCAAATGTTTGGTTTCACTGGTAAAAGTGGGAAGGAGAAGCAAACCTTTTATTTCGGGCTCTCCTTATGTTCACAGAGTTAGAAAAAAATGCAATGGCATCTTCGTGTCAAGCAAAGGCCAAGCCCCTGGGCAGCCTCAAATTATTTCCACACAGCACATCACCCCAGAGGCCTTGGAACTCCTGGAATGTAGGGCAAAGATTGTTTCTCCTCTGTGCAGACATCATGGACAGAAGGAAGATGGCTATATTAAGATGACTTCTAGGTATGCTATGACATGAGGTCCAGTGAGCCAAAGCCAGGCCCATATAGAAAACCACAAAAGAGAAGGGAACAAGAAGGAGAGTGCTTAGTAAAACAACATCCCCTCTAGAAAGTGCTTTAATTTACTAGACTAAAAGATATTGTATCTATCTTGCTTCCTTTGATTTTCTTTTTTGCCGTGCTCACTGATAACCCTCCTCATGTGCTTTACGGCTTACTGTGGTAAAACATGGTCTGACTTCTGGTTTTAAAAATACCCCTTCATTTCTTTTGATTTTTGTGATAAATATATCCTGTTCTCAAATCAGTAATATCTAGCCAGGATTTATTCTGGATGCGTAGATTATCTTTAAATGCTTTTCTTGAAACAGTGAGTTACTTACTTTCCACAGTGATTTTTGGCAGCTTGCTTTTGAGCAGAAAAAATGTAGAATTACAATATAAGAAAAATCCCAGGTCTTCGTCCAGTGCTTTATTCCATTTTGAAAAAGATAAGTGAATATTATTATTCAGTGTGGCATTATAAACCCCAGAATTTCTGTATCTGATGTTGAAGAGTCCCAAAACAAAAGTGAATTTAAGTTGCATTTTTCTGTTAGAAAAAAATTACTTGATTCAAATATCCTCCCTCTTCACTTGTGCAAAAGTCCTTCCATTTTCTAGAATTCAACAAACCCTCCTAACGATGCTAATAAAAAGTATTCTGAAAGGAACAGAAGTGTGACTGCCCTGTAGTGGATCATCCGTACGAGATTACCAGGCAGGAACAAGCTCTTGTAAAATCCCATACCTTAGCTCAATGTTCCTCGTCAGCTGCAGAAGGGAGAAAGCACAGATTTTTGCTTTCTGAAACACTGCAATATTATGGCCATCAAATTTGAGAGTTATTATTTGACACAGCAAAAAAGAAGACTTGGTTTTCACTACCGCAGTTTCTCGGAGAGAAGGAACATGATTGTTGCTTAGAAATCATTGCAGCCACAAGCAGTCCAGTAAATTTAACAAAATGCCAAGTCTATTTGCAAGTTTTTGAGTGGTCCAGTGCCAGTACAACAGCCGGATAACTTGGAATGGGTCACTGGGAGAGTGTACAATCCCTGATAATTTCTCTGATAAGAACACCATTAGCTACATCAGGTTGATGGATTAGACCTTGGCCTGTCCGCAGCAACTAAGCTTTGTGTCCTGATGAACCAAGGTCTACAAGAGCAAAGACTGCAGTCTTCCCGTACATGATGGTCCTTTTAGGGCATCGCAAAGCCTTTTGCAACTTCTTAGAGTTAATTTTGGTAATCTGTCAAATTAAAATGCAGAGTACGCTCTTGCAGAAGAGAGGGGAATTTTGCCCTTGCTAGACTAGAATCGGTCACAAGCTATGAGGCCAGAAATCAGCCGTGCTGTAATAGGGTAACACAACTCAGGCCACAGACCATTCTCTGTGAGACCAATCTACCTCCATCTCCCCAAAAGCTTTTATATTGTTTACTAAGTAATTCTATCTAATTTCTGCTGCCAAGATTTCTCCAGGCATACATAATCTGTAAAAATTACAGGCAATGATTATGGAGTTCTTTTTTCAGTTAAAAGAGCAGCCTATATACAAAGATGGCAAACCAAGAAAGGCTCCTGGATCTATGACTCACATAGCCTGAGATGCTAGACTCCATCAGACACCGAGATGTGGCAGCTGCTTTTAGTATTTCTTCCACATCAGAAGGCGCCTCCTTCAATGAAACCTGCAGTTGGACTGCACCAGTGAGTTCTACTAAAGGAAATGTTGCCTCCATGCAAGTTCTGGTAGGACCCCCGTAACCTGTGGTGAGGAGACAGGGGTGTGGAAAGAAGTTAATGAATCCTAATATTTGAATAAACAATTTACAGATATACAGTGAGATTTTCCAATAATTGACACGTGTATTGAGGGGGTAAGCATAGGGTGCTTAACCATTGTGTCTAGGCAATGAAAGTAGATGTGATTGAAAGACATTACCAGACACAGCGTGAATTAATGAGGAAGAGGGACTTTTTCTTATGTATTCACTCCCATTCGAGGCAGCTGTCTAGAGTTCTTTACAGACAGAATAAAATAAGGTACATCCCGTGACAACGCAGACGTTTGAGGGAAATGAGAAGCATCTCATCTTGAAATATCCAGTTTCCTTCTTCTGAACAAGAAGGCAAACATGGGTGAGTAGCTCAAATGGACCTTTCAGCTCAAATGGAGCTGAATTGTTAGTTTCTACATCATATTTTGTCGTGACACTACACAAAAAAGCCAGTATCCCTTTCGCAGGTGAAGAAACAGGAGGATGAGTAATGGTTGTTTCCTGTCCTCGCAAATTAAGACAGAAATAAATTTTCAGCACGGATTCAAATTCACTCTGCTACAGCGCAATTATAGGATAATAATTTAATATTGCCAACACGTTCCTTTTTTGGTTTTTTTGTGTTCTTTTTATTGAGACAGCAATTAGGCTGGAACAGGCCGTACATGCCGTACCAAGTATGTTGTTAAACTTTACCATACACACTGTATTTAATATATGTAATCAAATGAAGGCTAATTATATTTTGAAGGGTGTCCTTTTCCTACACTGATGAATTGCATTTGTCATTGACACTGGGGAAAAACTTCTCAAATGGGAATTTCATAAACAGCATTGCTTGCAACTTCAATTTAATGGAGCCTTCCTCTTTTTTTGTTTTGTAATTAACATCTTAAGCAGCATATTGATACTGAATCCTGAGTCAATTTGTCTGAGGTAACTAAGAGAAATATGCTTACTATTACTCAGTCTTCTTTAACATTTGTTTATTCTTGATCAAATCTATCAAAATAATTATCTGTTTTCTTCAGCCCCTCTTTACTGCTTTGCAAATGTTACTTCATGTAGGGTATGTGAAGTGAATTCCATCCCTTCATCCTACCTTGAACGCAGGAATTTACCTTCAGTGCATTGCAACTTTCTAAGGGAGCAAATACTGACCCTCAATATTTATAAAAAATATTTCTTTATTGATCACTTTTAACCCTGCACTGCTCTGGGGAGTCAGAACGCTTTGTGTGAAATGAGAGCTGACCAGAGACTCATAGAAGCACATGTTTTGTTCCTCAGCATGTTCTTCAAACATGCTTCCTCTCATTGCCTGTTACAAATCTGCCCGATCTCCGATCAGTGACTGTAAACAGAGATAATTCGTGATTAGAGACTGCAGTTTTAATTGGCAGAGAAAGGGCAACAGAGGCAAAGAATTCTGCTTAAGGTAGACTTTTCTCAGCCATTTGTGTCAGCATGATTCCCCTGTTTTTTTTACTTTTCAAGCAAAATAGGTTGGATTGGGTACATTTAATTCTTCAGCCTGAGACCAGCATATCCAGGTTTTATTAGCCCTGTGTTTGCCTAGAGCCACAAACTCTTATGGAAGCGTAAAAAACACTTAACTTTTTGGTGTTTCCTGTAAAGCAGATGGCACCCTTCAGCACCACGTGGAAGAGTAGACAAGGTATATTTACTTGGCATATGCTTTTTCTAGCAAGGATAGCCAGAATTCATTTGATGATCGAGTGCATAAAGTGTCTTTAGTTTAGGAATGGCAGGCGGTCATCTCGCACTACATCCACCTAGTCTCCACATTGCCAGGAAAGGAGAGAAAAAAAAGAAAAAAAAAACTGAGAAAAAAGAAGGGGCCCCTTTTAAGAGCCAATATTCAGCCCCCTGAAATAGCACAGGAATTAACCAAAAGCAAGCAGACGTGCAATTTCCTCTCCTGAACTGCTTCAAGCTAACTACATTTTTACAAAAGCTCTCAAGCTACTAAGTAAGTGGCTGGATGTCCAGGTGGGAAAAGAAGTCTTTTGAGAATATAAACAGTCTTGCAATCAGTGAGAGGAAAGACTGGGAAATATAGTAATATTATCAGATGACAGACGACAGACAATCACACAGAGAGTCGACTGAGGCTCGCTTCTGAACTGCACTTTGATTTTCCCTGGCAGAGCACATATTGGCCAGAGAACCACTGCCAAGATCCAGTCTTTAGGCCTTCTATCCTCTGTGCTTCAATTAAGACTCTGACGTGCTGTGAGGGACAGGAACAGTGTAGTGACTAAGGACTCTTTTTAAGGTGTTTTCCATCTCCTTCATAGGTGAGGAGGACGCAGGTTGTCTCTCCAGCATGTGGACAGAGCAAGTGTTTCTCCAGCTGAAGAATCCTTTCAAGGCAGAAGACAAGGAAAGACTTTCTGAATGCAGAACTCAGCTCTTCTGACAAGGGAAATATCTTCACCTTTTGGAGGGAAAGTGTGGCAGGACACATAACGTACTGTAACAGAACACATAAGAGTGAAAGTATCCCTATGTAGTCAGGCTGCAAAGAAAAATGTTCCTTAACTCCACATTTGTGGTGAATCTTCATATCAGGATTTTTTTTCTCTGGCCATAGAAGAGCACTCAAAAGAAATGAGCAGTTGCAAGATAAAAACATACTAGGGTTTTGCTGATCTGAAGGGAAATACTCTTGCTCTTTTGTCTCCCTTTTCCCTTCCCTTGACAGAAATCTCGGAGAAAAACAGTTCCAGGAGCGAGCAAGGTGTAAATTCCATGCCTCTCAACTACTCTTTCTTGTATGTTGTTAGAAAGTACCTTTTATGTTTATCCTAAAATTGAGGTCTTCACCACTAACGGCTATTGAAGATTTCTTCAGTTTCTTCCTGAAGGGAAAGTTAACAGCGCATAAATCTCCTGTTTTGAGTTGATGCACTCTGCCACAACACTCTTATAACCCCTGCAGAATATTTCTGGCTTTTATCCCCATCTGAAAATCCATGGCACACGCTGCCTCAGAAACATTAGTTTCTGTGGCAGAGAAAGGCAGAGAACTCCTGAAAAACACAGGACAAAAATTTCACCCATCTAAACTACAGCTGTTGTGTTGCTTAAACTGCCCTAAGTCTTGCAGCCAAACAGCCGGTATGTGTAGGAAGACTGGAGCAACACTTTGTATTCCTGAGAGGCAACATGCTCCAGATCCAAAAATTCTAAGCTAAAATATTTATATTAGCATATGATATACCTTGTTTGCAATTCTTCACTGAACTGCGGACTGGTGACTTAGCCTGTGGATGGCAGTAAAATATCTTTGATGAAATAATTGAAAGGCATTACCAAGAAGCATTTCCATGCAAAGTAGCTTTCTCAGGGGTTTATTGCTCAAGAAAAGCAAAAAACTGTTGCAATGATTTGCAGATGAGATGACAGGGAAAACATTTTCAAATACTGTCACGTATTATACTTCTTAAGAATTAAGGATTGCTCCTAACTAATCTTTCAAATGCTCCCAAGAAAGACAATCTAGCTTGCACGCTTTTAATGTGTTTTAAGTGGACTTGTGTACCTTCAGCTGCTTTATCTGAAGATATCTGCCACATCTAGATTTGGCACTTTAGGGCATCTTCTAGAGATTGTTGTGATTGAATCTAGTGATTAAATCTGAGCATCCTCTGAGATGGTTGGGTAGTGTGTTTCGGTTTTTTGGTTGGGTTTTGTTTGGTGTTGGTTGTTTTTCATATATGTATCGTTGAACCCAATGATCTCTCAAATGTCCCTTCCAATCATGAAGAATCCTTGATTCTGTGATACAGCGCTGACCGAGATTGGAAGTGCCTTTACCTCTGCACATGCAACTTCCCTGACTCTTTAAGGCCCAGCTGCAGCAGTAGGTGGTGAGAAATTCAAAACCCAGGCCCATCCCTACATTCAAAACACAGTACATATAGACCTGTCAGTTTCTATGATGCAGCTTCTTTTCCATCTGATACTTCACCGTGCAACATTCCTTCTACACCAAGAAAGGCCCTTCCCATTTTTCCATTCAGGTATCCACATTCAGCAGCTGTGCAGGATCCCTGGGCTAGACCGCTTGCCTTCCTTGAGCCACAGATAGCTATGTCCATGCTAGCAGAAGTCTCTGTTGTTGCTGGGCCCACCTTGCTGCCAAGTTTCAGCATTCACTCGTTGGTCTACTTGCATCTGTCATCCATATAAATATTATCTTCTTTTCTTGTCCTGTCTCTACAGTCACGGTTTCTGTCTCTGTACCCTGGGGCTTGCCTGCAAGGAAATTAACTGACTGGCTCCAGCGCAAAGAAGCAAAAGGGCTAATCTAGTAAATGCATCAGCAGTGCTATACAATGCACTCTGACAACAGAAAGATTCCATGAAGGAGGTACTAGGATAAAAGAGCTAAGTATGTGATCCCACCTTCCGATTTAAACATCCACATGCCAGATGGTAACAAATTCCTATTAAACTGCAACTGGGAATCAGCAGACAAACAATTCGTGTCATGCTTGGTCCCAACTACTTTAAAATGGGTAGTGCTCTTGAGTTAGTGGCGTGGATTACAGAAATCAGAGATCTTTAATAGAATTTGACAGCTTATCACATTTGCACAAAGTCCTCTAGAAGCAGATCAAAGTTCACACTTTCTTCAGCTAGAACACTAGTTCTAGTCAGGTTCACAAGTAGAAACAAGCTTCCTACAAAGATGTACCCAATGAAATCAACAATGATAGAGAAATTTTCTTCCCTTCACATATCCCACTCTACGGATCCCTCTTTGCGGTGTTGCCCTCCCAGTATTTCCCTTGGGGACTACTTCCCTGCTTAGCACAGATCTCCTTCCCCGAGGTGAAAGCCTTTAGACCCTGGCCAACAGTATTCCCATTCAGCTCCAGGGCTATGAAACAACCCGGCGAGCATAACTCACATTTGGCCTCTTCCATTGTATTAGCTGCAGCTTAACCTCTGGCAGCAGGTTGGGCTGATGGAGACGATGTGAGCAGGGAAGACAGCTTCTTCAAAAAGAAGTCCTTGTCTGAGCCACAAGGCTCGCAGACGGTTGAATTCCTGGTTATTAAATTTCTTCATGTCCTGGGGTTTTCCTGTTGTTGCTGTTGTTTGCGAGCCCTGCCGTGATACCAGAGCGGAGTCAGGGGGAGCATTGTGCCCCTTTCCTGGTATTGAGAGCCATGGACTGCTGTTAGATTTCTGATCCAAAGTGGTGTCTTAAGATCTTGTGGGAAATCAAACTTCTCCCCCCCAATCAGAGGATTGGGGAGCAGTAGCTTGCAAAGTTGAGGGCACTCACTGACAAAAATCCTTATTAGCTGTAAACGCCTGGGGAAAGAGCAGTCTTCAAATCCCAAATGGTCTATCTTAAAACAGTGCTGTCACTGCTACAAATTCAATTTTTAGTCTACCCTGAGGACAGAAAGCAAAGCTGTTAGCGAGCCACTGTGTTAGCACTGACGTACATCTGCAAAATAAGAAAGCATTGTGAATGTAGCCGGAGCTGCAGACACAGGGGAGGAGGGAGGAGTGTGAGCAGGGAAGATGCTCAGAGGCACCCAGGAACCTTCTGGTCAGGAATCACACTTGTGCCCAGGGCATGTTTTAGGGTCGACAAGTGAGCACTTCGACACTCACTTCCAGTAAGACCTAAAGACAGTAGAGACATGCCTCTAATTGGGATCTGTTCCAAAGACCCAGGGTAAAACCTACAAGCTTACACAGATACTGCACTAGATTCCACAGTGCATAGAGTAGACTCCCTACAGATAGAGATGGAGCCAAGCTGCAACATCCAGACCTGGATCCCACCTGCAATACTTCCTCACATGAGCACGTACCAGGGTCTGCATACTTGTTAGTTCATTTGCAGGCAAGTGTTTAAATAAGATCCAAACTGTAGATTCATGTTTAAACTTGACAGTCATTGCATGACATCTGTCGCTATACCAGTCTGAAGCATGTTTTATCCCACTTTGTAATGCGTCTAAATTTAAAAAAAGTGAATATTTGACACACATGGACGGACCTGCTGGAAAAGCTAAAGAAAGTTACATGAAATAAAATCTCCTTTTATGGAATCTGTCCCCTTTACAGCCATCAAAGAGCACAGCAGGACCCTTGCTGCAAGATCTACTTTTGTTCCTAAGGGAGACACTGGACAGTTGGAGTGAGATGACTTTCAGGACACAAGTAGGGTAAGCGCACAAGAACGCAGAAAATTTCCACGTTTGGACAGGCAGTGACAATAGAGTATTTAGCTAAACTTATAAATAATACTATAATAAATATAATACCTAATTAAACAATAACATTATAATATTTTGTTTTATATTTAATATGAAAATATTGTATGTTTCAGTGTGTAAAGTAATGTATACTATAAGTTTTTTATTTAGTATATAATATATAATTTTTTGTAAAATAATAAACAATAGCTAAAGAGCTATTTTTTCTGTCTAACCAGAGTAGGGGTTTTCAGGTGCATTCCCCAGAGCTGCGTGGCCGTACAGAGAGATGAACATATATGCACATTTTCCTGGGGATCTTCCTTCAGTTAAAAAGCTGTGGTTTTATGTTCATAAATCAGAGAAATAACAAGAAGTTGGTCAGCCTGCCTGGCCTCCTGATTCCTCCAGCACCTTTCGTTGTGCAAAGCTGTATGTTTCTGGGTCAAAACATAACTTGAGATCCACACTAGCTTTCACACTTCATAGAGTCATAGAATGGTTTGGGTTGGAAGGGACCTTAAAGATCATCATGCAGTTCCAGCACCCTGCCCTGGGCAGGGACACATCCCATTAAACCAAGTTGCTCAAAGCCTCATCCAGCCTGTTCTTCTGGGAAATGTGTTCCCGTGTCTCACCACCCTTCCAAAAAAGATTTTCTTCCAAGTATCTAATCTAAATCACCTCTTCTTTAGTTTAAAACTTCCTCATTAACCTATCACTCTATTCCCTGATAAAGACAGGACTTCCCTTCACAAAAGCTAAACTTTTTAGTGTCCTGAGCTATAATTCCCCTTTTTGTTGCTTTCCATGTAAAAAGACATACTCCTGGTGAAGCCGTATGTGAGTAGACTTAAAGTCAAAACGAACACTGTGATCAAGTCCTCTGTCTTCTTGTATGACATGCCACTGCATTTCATCCAGCGACACCTGGATGAACTGAAAGCTTTTGGCTTTCAATTAAGGTATACCTTCTCATAAATTAGCACTGGAAATTCCACCACATGCCCTGGGTCAGCCACTCATATAGTTATTTAACTTTGCTGTGTTAATTTCTAGCCTGAAGTAATTTAGATCAGTGTCAAGCCAGCAGACACCATCATGTTCGTTTTTTTCAGTAGAAGAGTAGGGTCTTTTCCTATCAAAGTTATCGGTAGATCAAATATGTTGCTGGTACTGTACAAAGAAAGAACAGGGCTCCACGAAGAGCAAAGCCTCAGATTTTAATTGCAATTTTTACACAAATGAAAACCAAAGAGCAGCCACACTGAAGATGTGATGCAGCCCCCACACATACAGACTGTTCATTCAGCGTCATCACCTTTATTGGTGCTTCAAGTCACTTGGCCTCCTGGTATAGTAAAAACAGCATAAAAAAATAAGGAGTTTTGCATCTCCTTTTTTCAATTAAAGCACATAACAAAAAATGAGATGGAATTCAGAAATCACCCTTGGCCAAAAAGAAGAGAGAACATTCCCCTTGGGCTTGCATTTTTCAATATAATGGAAATAAATCTCATGTAATGTACCGTAGCACGACAAGGGAATGGATTCTTTTTAACAAATACTCATTTGAAACCGTGCCCAGGCCCCATGCATGCTAAGATCTATTTCTTGCAACAGCGTTCCAGCAAAACTGATTACTAATTCCAAAACTCAAATTAAAACTAACAGAGCTTGAAGGCTGGGTCTGACACGTGTTCCCTCTCTTCTGACAGAGACCAAGAGTTCTTAGCGTGTGTGTTTAATTACGTTGTTTAACATATCCAGCATAAATTAGCAACCAGACAGAAGAAAATAATACACTTAACTACTTTCCCCTTGCAGGAATAACTTAATCAGCATCGTGTCTGGGAGCATACATGCACAGCTCTATATCCACTCATACCTTGGGGCAGGCAGTCCCTTGGGTTACACATTGGCTAACACTGTCCTGTCCACACCAGTACACTCTGCTGGCTACCTCTTTCAGAGCAGCATCCTGAGCTGTATGTTGACTCTTCTGGGTGCATCAGCAAGAGCAAAGATCATTACAGCTTTTAAAGCAGAATAGTGATTTCCTGGTTGGGGAGCTTTTTATCATTACTAAACTCCTAAGCAGAAAGACTTCAAAGGGACAAAGCTATAATGCAACGGTTCTCAGAGATTGTTCCCTATTACATGATAAGTTAAGAGAGGGAGAGATTTCATACACTCACAACAGGTGGTACAGATATATTGTAAAACTCTAGAGAAAAACAAGAAAATGACTCTCAGCTAGGGAAATTACTGTTGAGAAAGGATTAAGCATATATTTACTTAGTCCAGAGATCTCCTCCAACACATTAACTCTCTGAAATGGAGAAATATATCATGCCCACTTTGCATATACTGCTCTTTTTTAGTCTCTCTTCTTTCTCAGCAGAGAGATACTTTCTGTGTGTCTCAGAGGGAGGGTCAAATGATAAAAGGGGAGGGAAGGAAGAGGAGCACTGGAAAAGCTACACAGATAATGAGAAAAAGAGATCGGGAGTGACAGTTGAAAGTGATGGGAAGGAAAGGAGAGTCTCTGAGGATAACAAAGAAAAATGGTTGGTGACTACAGCAGAAACACACCTGGGAAACCCAAGAACCCACCTTATTCTGCATTAAACAGCTTAAAAGGCAAAGGCTGTGTCTTGTCTTCCTCCAGCACTCATTCACAAAAGATGTCAAGCAACCACTATAGAGAGATATTGATTAATAATGGTGGCAAATGCTACTGACAGCTAATTATACTTTGCATAAAGACTTATATCAGAGTACTGCCATGATCTCCTTCAATATATTTGAAGGATATTTTGAAGGATCGGATATTTTTTACTGTGTAGAAAATGGAAATAGGCAGTTAGAAACATATGTCTAGCTGAACTTTCTACTTTCTCTTCTCCACCATTTTCTCATGTTGGCTCAGCAGGGTTTCTGCAGCTCAATTTTCTCAAACACTACAAAGAACGCTACAAAAGATAGAAACCCAGCAGTCCTTCTTCCCTTTTTTCCTCTTAAAGACTCCAAATTATCAATGTACATTTCATCTCACCCATAATGTTAAATATATGCTGTAATGCATATATTTAATGCAAGCACTCTTTCCCTCTAAGACTGTCACTCATGTATTTGGAGCATTGTAAAAACTTCAGGGAGTCGATTTCAGAACTGACTTATAATGAAGGAATGTGTGGGTTTATTAGCTCTCCTTGCATTCAGAGAAAAAACAAATGAGAGGGTGCTGCTTTTCAGCAGCTTGCCTGCAGTGACAGAAAACAGTGCAGGCAGAGCTGGGACTTGAATTTGGGCATCCCAAACACCACCCTTGTATGTACAATGTGTGAAAGCCTCAGAAAATCAAAACCAGATTCAGGCACTTTCTCAATCCTCCAGGAGGTTACTTTCCCAGTGGCATCTTACATGAACTTTTGATCCAAAAAGTCTGTGAAGTTCTCTCTTCTGGCTATTTATTATGTCCATTTTCTCCTCGTTTTTCCTACACAATATAGGGCAGTTAGATATACTTTTTTTTACCTTATTTAACAGCAGCATACAGTGACTATAAAGTACTCTTCATCTTAGGATCTCCACTCCCACTTGATCTAATTACTTCTGACAACTTAGCGTTTACTATGAGGCTCTTTCTTGGACAGCAAATTTATCTTTTCTTTACCTCCAGGCAACATTAAGGATGGAAACTCTAATTTATTCTCTCTCCCCAAAACAAATCCCTACCAATGCATCTGTGGTGCTTTTCCAGCATAATTGTGTTTCACCTGCTTCATCTTGTACTAAGTAAAACAGCAAAGTGATGTTTTACGTGTAATGCCTCCAGTGTAGGCTTTCAGCCAGCAATAACTAACAGAATGACAGACAGGCTGGCACTATCCCCCTTCTCCTTTATAGGGCTGCTTTTGCCACGTCTTAGGCAAACACAACCAAGTTAAACTCAAATTCAAGTCCAAAAGCAAGCAAGCTGAGTTAGGTGTAGTAGTTTCATACAGATATCATACCAAATATATATAGAGAGACACATATTTCTATTAGCCATCTGCGTTGAACTGTCTATTGACCTATGTCAGTTGATTGTTTCTTGTGATTATCTATGCCTTCAGTCACCGTTATTCTTAAAAGTAAATTTTTTGCACCTCCCACACTTCCACACTTTCTCTCCTCACACCACCAGGAAACACAGCAATCATCCTGGATCCAGGCACAGCCTGGCAGGACTCACCATGAGACAAGTTATCAGAGCTGTATTTCATTCTTTCTGCAACAGTAAAAGCAGTAAATACTTTTAGGTCAATACCTTGGCATTTACGCTGTAATCTTACTTAAATTCTGCATCAGTTCCCTCACTTGGCTAGTTCACTTCCTCAGGGTTGCCTGAAGATATAAGTGTTATCCGTATATTTGCAACACGTAGGAGACTGGCCTCCATTATCCTAAAGTCGTAACTCAAAGAATTAAAGAGTAAAAAAACTATGGGATGGAGGAGTTTATTTAATTTTTGGAGAACAAACTGAGACAGGCTGAGAGCAGAAACCAAAAGAGATCTAATTGCAGTCTCCCAATAACTAGAAGGCAGTTGCAGAGAAGGAAGGGCCAGCCTCTTCTTGAAGGTAGAGAGCAGACGGGCAGAGGCCATAGGCACAAGAAGGGAAATTATACAAGGTTGGAGTTAAAAAAAATTTCTTCAGAGCAATTCAGCCCAGGAACAGATGCCTGGAGAGACTGGAGCACCTCCACCCTTGGAGATATTCAGCTGGACATGGCCATGAGCAACATCACGTAACTTGGAATTCAACCCTGCTCGGAGTTGGAGTGGACTTCAAAGATCTACTAAGGTCCCTTCTCAGAGAATTAACGCTCTGTTCCTCCATTACTGGAGCTGTAGTTCATGCAGCAGCATCCAAGCTGGTTTCAGGCCAAGTGGGACAGAGCAGTAGCAGCACTTAAGTCCACAGAGGTTTCGCAGGTGTCCTGGATACCTGTGTGGTTATTGTCATTTGAGCACTATACTGAGGCATGAGTGCTGTCAAAGCCCAAGGTGGCAAATGGAACAGCTCAGGTTAAGGCTGTAGGTATGCAGCAGGTTAGGTACATATCCCAAGAAACTATCCTCTCTTTTTCAAGCTATCACAGCTTATTCATCAAAAGAAAATTTACTCTGCAGTGACCATTCATGAAGTTTAGCTTGGGGCTCAACAGAAAATTTTACCAATGTATAGTTCTTTCCTTACCCAAAGTAACAAAATTACCTGGTCTCAGAAATTTCTCCAGCTCAAAACTTAGTCTGCACTCTCTTTGAGGTGGGATGCAGTTCCCATAGCAGATGGTCCCTAGGAACTCAGGGAGGTGAGAACATAAAAACTGCTCATGAAAAAGACAGTTCAGCTTTCCCCTTTAATGTTTAATTATTTTCTGTGCTTCTCCAGAAATGGACCTTTTAAATCCGTACACAGCATTCTGCCTACTCACGCTTTAGGGTTCTGCATTTCTGCATGAGAACTCAACGTTTAGAAGACTCTCATACGAAAGGCATTTCTGTAAATTAGAGCAAAACCTGCCCCAGAGAGAAAAACAGGTGCACTTTTCCTTTAAGAGCCAAGTTTTTCATAACCACTACATAAATAAAAGCTGATTGTACCTGAAGGAGAGAGCAAAGATTTCCTTCGTAGCAGAAAAGAAGCTCTGGGGTGATAAATGCTAACACTGCTAGCTCATTTGACAGCACGCGTGCTGTTAATCGCCTCCTTTCTGGGAAAACGGCAGGTATATTCCCCTCCAGGTATGGTGATTCATTGTCTGGAACTGATATCTCTGCTTAAATGGTGGATTAACATGATTTAAGAAATATTCATTGCAAAGTTGAATAGAAATCACCATCACCAACCCGGCAGGATGTTTCCGTTATTGCAGCATGACACCACTTTGAGATTGTCAGCTTTTCTGCAGAAGGTTGCATTGATGTGACCATTTTCACAGTGCCTCCCAGAGAAAGAAACTCAGAAGGCTGAGGGATTTATGCACAGTAATGAGCCTTTGAATTATTTGGTCTCCTAACTGTTTGTGGGAACCTGGAAAGAAAAGTAAAATAAAAAAAAAGACAGAAAAAAAGAGACATTTTAGTCAAAAGCAGAGGGCTGAGCATTGGGAGAGAAGAGCCGGCTGCTGTGGCAGATGCAACATTGCCCTGACTTGAGGTTTCCTTCTGCAAAGCAGGGTCGTTAGTCCACCTCAAGTATAGCTGTGCAGCTTGAAATACCTGTGAGCAAAAGGAGCAGAGGGATCGCTGAAAACTTTGCTTCTACGTTGCCAGTGACCACCTCAGGGCTATGAAAAGCACAAATAAAGGAAGATCCTTACGCTTAGGGCCAACAGCCACGGTGCGTTCCTTTCTCTGGCAGAGAGGGCATAGGCATCAGAGGGAAAACACCACGAAGCACTGTTTAACCTGTTTTTTCTGTGAAGTTAGTAATGTCTCAGCTGACACCAGAGAATTTAATGTATTTTGGGATTTAATGAGTCTTTATTTCTTTCTGCCCTGGAAAAAAATTACACAAAAAAAATGCCCCAATGTGAGGCTTTTTTTTAAAAAAAAAGAATTTTACACTAAATATACTTATCTTCTCGCCTTTTTGCCCAGCTTTCCTGACGGCAGACTGCTGTTCCTTCTACATAGCCAGCAGCTTCTCTGAAGCTGTGAGTTTTGTATCATTTTCTGGGGAGGAAGGGCAGGGAAGAGAAGAACATAACTTTGCCCAAATACTGGTGGGAGCTTTGGCATTAAGAAAGGCCGCTCCTTTCACTCCACCCACAGAGCTTATGTGCCAAAGTATTAAGATAGCTATTTTCTGCAACATTTCAGACATAAGTCTTTGTTTCTTACGTCCTTTGCTTTTACCTTTGTGAAGAGCACACTCTTTGTACCAGAAATATTCCTAATTTACACTATGGTAAATTAGAAAACAGGCTGGGAACCTTTTCAGGGTGGTGTACACCACTGAATTTTACAGAAAGAAGGAATCTTCCTTACGTCACCTTCACATTTGTTGCAATGATTAGGTGTCAAGAATGATGCTATCATTTCATCCATCCATTTCATTTCCTCATCCATAATTTTGTATATAGGTCAAGTGTTACCGTTTATTTGCTTCTCGAAGACAAGATGCAGGGAAACAATGAATAACATTATTCACAATCTCCTTTGCTCTGTGTTTATGCTTTCATATTTCTGGCAGGACCTGCCCTTCTGAAGCACAAACTTTTATGAGTGTGCGTAATACCAAGCAAATAGAAAAGTCATACTTCAACATCTGTTTTTACCCAGTCCTTGCCCACGAGTTGCCCCTCCGATCTATTTCACCATGAGCTGCAGTTCTTTGCCATATTCACATACAAATTATTTGGCTTGTAAGTGAAGTACAACTACTGCTGGAGAGAAATGCGGCAGCTGTACAGTACATAATAAATCCAAACAGATAGATCCTACTGCCAATTGAGAAAGGGGGGACTTACTGTGAAAAATATATCTCTCCAGAGCCCTATATTCAGAAGAAATATCCACCAACTTCAAACTACAGTGGGAATTCTTCAAGAATAAAAATAAAAAGAAAAAACAGGCAGCCTGCTACTGACACCCATATTAGCACTAGTATTTAACAGTGGAGTATTTTTCTTTCAGAGAAATGCCAATATCTCAAACACGAAAGCCACTAGCAATGAATTTTCACCCTGAGAAAGATACAATACATTTCAGTAATGCACTAGGCTCCATTTTGATTTTGGAGTAGTCTCATTTTTTGCTTATGAAAAACCCATCACTTCAGGATTCTCTCTGTATTATCCAAAAATTGTAATGTTGCAATATAAAAAAAAGATTCCAAGTGTTATTGCAGTAGCTCACTAGATTCAGCCTGACATTATTTTTCAGAATGTGGTCTCCCAGGAAGTTTCAGACTTTGTTTCTCACTTGAATGAGGAACAGCATATAAAAGTGCTTGGAATGTACTGAATCTCTACAAAACTGAAAGTTTGGTCCCGCAGCATCTAGCATTGAAACCCTCCATGAGAGTGAGCTCATCCCGTCATTCTGAGTATCATCAAAGTGTTTTCTAATCAGAGCTGTCATGATATCATCCTTGCAAGTCATATGGATACAGTTTCACCTGGTCATATCACCACCATTTTTCTTTATCAATCTTTGCCAGTAACTGCTCAGAAAGGTAAATAAATGTACTTCTCACTGCAGTGTCCTAGCATAAACAGGCATTGAGTTCCATGAAATAGCAGCGAGTCTGTTAGAACCAGACTTTTGGGGAGGGCACATCAAAAGGATGTTCTTGTTTTCAACAGTGTATTTGCCCTTGTTTTGCATTTCTGTGTCCAGCGTTTGTCAAAGCACTACAGGCTATTTCAAACTTTTTTCACACAGATTGCAACAGTCTCACATATGTTTTTTTGTCAGAATCATTCCTGCCATCCTCTAATGAAGAACCCTGGGATCGCAGATCATCCACATTTTACTAGAAACATTCGCAGTTCACATGCCTTGCCTTGGTCTTTGCTAACTTTTGGCATATATTGCTTCTTATTCCTTGATATCTCGTTATTTGTAAGGTGCAACAAGGATGCTTTGCTGGTATCCCAGTCAGATAGGCAACATCTTTTATGCTTTGTTCCCAAAAGATAATAAAGGCAGCAATCTAAGACAAGCCAGATAGCTGCTCTGGTATTCCATCATGAGGTGTAATGGTTTTGAACTGAAACGGGAGTGATTCAGATTAATTATCAGGAAGAAATTTTTTCCAATGAGGGGGGTGAGACGCTGGAAATTGTTGCCCAAAGAACCTGTGGATGCTTCTTCCCTGGAAGAACTCGAGACCAGATTGAATGGGTTTTTGAGAAACCTGGTCTTGTGGGAGATGTCCCTGCCCATGGCAGGGGGTTGGAACTTGATGATCATTAAGGTCCCTTCCAACTCTAACCATTCTATGATTCTGTGTTCTTCAGCATATACTCAAAACCTGAAAATAGTGTTACTATCAAAATCAGGGCTCAGGAACACCTCAGGAACAGAGGTGTTCCACGGTTCCTTTCACATACTCTAAGCCCAAACTAACTCCCATCCCTCAGCATCACCTCCTCAGTAGAAAATGAAGCACAGGACAGGATAGAGTGCAGCTTCTCTTGCTGCCCCTACATTTACCTGCTCTTAGAGCTTCCCATAAAAAAAGCATCCCATAGTCTGTAATCCCCTCACTGGAGGCCCATTTGGTCTTTCTCTAAGAATGATCTTGGCCAAGCGAAGAGTCATCTCACAGTTTTCATAACAGCATCAACACTTGCTAACATCACAGGGTTGAGCAGTTTAAAAAAAATAAAAATGCAACAAGCCAATTGAAAAAATTACCAGCCTGATTACACTCATGTTTTCACATTCTCCTGGTTTTGTAGCCAGAGCTTGATCATCTGCGCAAGATTGAGCAAGAGCTCAACTGCAGATTGAGCAAGAGCTGGATGAGAATCTGTCACATACCACACAGCACACCTGAAGAGAGAGGTCGCATTCTTCTCCTCATCTAATTTCCTCCAGCTACTCTGATGCTGGTGAGACATGCAGAGATGCAGAAAGGGCATGAATATGAAGCAGAGCTCAGAGAAGCAGCTCGCCTGACTCGCTAACGGAAAAGAAAAGGCAACATCATCCTAGTAGCTCCCAAGTACAAACCTTGACTCTGCCAGAGTGAACTATCAAAAGTTTGCTCTCTGAACACGAAGATGAGAGAGTTTGAACTTAAAAATAATAAATGCTGAGACCTCTGTCTCATTTGTTCTGTCACATTTTGTTCTTTAATGTGGGATGAGACTTTGAGGCAATACTGAGCCAAGATCCTTGTTTATTGCATCCAAGAAGAAATTCTGTATTAGCAGAATGCCACGGTGTGCTAAAATGAAGACTAAGCTATTTCTCTCCTGCAGTCTGAATTTCAATTACTGTGCTTGTTGCAGTGCAATGAAACCAGGCCTCAGTAGCCATTAGCTGGAGTATCAAACTATAATGTGTTTGACTCAATATATGTCCTAGTGAGTGACAGAGAATGGTATTGAGGAGGAAACACTGCAGGCTGTGATGGATCAGATTCCTGGAACAAAGAATTTATTTCCCCTTCTCCAGACCTTTATGGCCTCTTGCCAAAACACCGGGGATGGTCCTATGGAGACCATGGCAGCATCTTGTGAGGAAGTCACAAAGACTGATTTCACACTAAATAACTGTACTGTCAGAGAGAGACACAGAGAGAAAAGACTCCCTGAGAAAACACTGTATTGCTGGGGGACAAAAACTGAGAATTATATAGTATATACAACCAATCCTGTAGCTTCTCTGGGGTCACAGGCTGCTATTTATTAGTGTACTGTGCCTCATACAATAAGAATTTGATCCCTAGGTAGGAACTCCGTAATCCAAACAGTAATAACAAACAATTACTCCATGTCAAAATGATAAATGATTAAAAACATTTTATTGTGTTTTAACAACTGGGCACGTAGAAAAAGCAGGGAAGTTTCAGAACAGTTAATCTTTAATTGTTTTTTTATTAACCAACAGACTTAATAAATCTCTGGGCATTTCATTAACGAGCACAGTTAAGTGCTGTGGAAAAGCCAAGTGATTACCATTAAAATTACGTTTAAGAATATTTCTGTGCTTTTGTTTTACTTGCTGTGTTACCAGACCTGCAACACAGCCAGGTGTATTTATCTATATATATATGAATACAGGGTTTTTTAACTCTCCCTCCTTTCAATACAAAACCCTTCTCCTTTTTGTCACTGCTGATGGTTAAAAGGCAGGTTAGACTCTCTTATCTCATTCATCACTGTAAGTGAAGATCTGAGTTTAACAGTTCTTGCTGCTGCTCACAGTGGACAATGTTGAACTCAGTAGCTGGATCTGCCTGGGCTGTACCATTTGCCACCTCAGCACTGCAGGGGGTTTGAGCTGTGTGCCTTTATACACCTTTGGGTTTGTCAGAACTCCAGAGAGAAAAATGTAGGGGTGAAACATTCACAGAAAGACAATCTCAAGCAAAATCAGAAAGCATTTATTTAGAAAATTAATTCCCACATATAATTCAAGAGTCTTTCTCAGAAACGCACCTGAAACTCTTATTTGTCTAATCAGGAATTAGCTCAAGGCCTGGATTTCCAAATAAAACCACACACAGCTGCCTGCTGGCTTCAGGATCTTACCCAAATGTCATTGACTTTGACAGAACTTTAGGAAACTCGGAGCACATCTTTTGGGACAAGGTAGGAGCAACCTAGGCCTACCTGGGGTAAATGGCCACATCATGAACAACCCAAGGACTTTACAGTTGTAAATGGCAATAGCCCAAGCCTTAAGGCCAAGTGGCATTATGGCCATACCACAAACTTACTTTCTGCCCAAAAGAAGTCAGTCTGATCCAGGCTGGCAGGGGATCACCATCTGCAAACTGCTATTTGGTAAATAATAGTGCTTCATTGCTAGCCAGCAAAAACGACCTTTTTGGGTTGTATGGCTTTAGTTTCAAACCTGATGAAAGGCTCATTTGCCTGAACATTTCCCTGTTTCCTTTCCTCGTCCTCTATCTCAACAAGTCTAAAACAAAGTTCTATGCCTCCCTGCTAGCCTGGCCTTGCCCATCTTTTTCACCATTCCTCTCTAGCATTTCATTAATGCCTGCCCTCACACCTATGTCTGTATAAAGCCATTTGTTAAAGCCTATGTCAAAACTGCATGAGAAGTAAGTATTTGACAAAGACCAGGTCTGCTCACTCTACCTGTTAACTATTGCCTGAGGTTGTGTTCCTCGTGGACAGTGAGTCAGGTGTCACCAAAGCACAAGAAAGTTGACTTGTGTTGCTGCCATTATCTTCAGTACGTATCAGAGCCTAAACAGTGGTGCCCAGAGAAGATTTATAAATAATGCAACACCCAGAAAGCCTCCAATGCTCTAAACATAACACCTGGATTTAGCCTGAGCTCTGATTTTACTCACAAATGCATCTGTTTATGCTTGATTGCGTAAGCCCCTTACAAATATCTCCAACTAGCCCTGTACCCTGGCCACCAACACCTTTGATTTCACAGAAAGCGTGTTGCATTCAGGTCTGAACTCCACCCTTGCAGCTAACAGAGGAATTCCCAGTGATTACCCTGTTCCTTCCCCCAGTGACCGAGAGGACACAGTGCCGGGGCATGACTGGGTGGTGGAAGTCTGAGTGTGCCTTTCATAATAGCTATGGCAGAGTAGTTCCATAAGACTGTGGATATCCCCATTTGAAAGACATGTCAATGGTCTGGCATTCAATGATAGTGGCTTATAATCCCCCCATCGTTTTTCTGAGGAATTATCTTTCTTCTATTTCTAAGGCTTTGGGTTTTTTTCCGGATTCCTCCTACTTTCATCTTACTTTTCTTCAAATGTGATTCTAAGTAATTTTACCGACAAGAATATATTAAGAATAGTATTCTGAGCAAACCTTTCAGTCTGACTAGTGTGGTGTCCAGTCTGTAGCTAATGAGATGCAGAAAGCTTTGCTAGGAACAGTCCTTATTAGAGAAGGCATCCATAGCAAAACAAGCCATCCCCCTTCTACCTGGTTGTTTTTCTGGTACAAGGGAATAAATAACATGCAACAGACACTGATAACTTTGCTCAGGGCACTTCTGCAAAATATTCAGATATGGCAAGACAATGCATGGCCCAAACAACTATCCCTGTTGAAAGAAGTTGGTCCACTGCTATCATTAGTCAGTAGGGAGCCCACAGCTACTTCTTCCTAACTCTGGATCATATTAGGGCATAGGCTAACTACTAAGGATTTTAATAACATTATTTTTAGTAGTACAAAACATTTAAAGTTCATACTCAGAAAATAGAAAGGCATCAAGTACCTTAATGCATTCAGATCAGCTAATCGACACATCAGCACAGCCAGGATTTTGAATCTCAAATACCTACTTTGAGCTTGCTTACGGATTGAAAAATTCATAAATCAGAAATGACTAATGGCCTTATTCAGCAAATAATTTTTAGACAGCAAATGGTTTTGAGAAGCTCTCAAGCCTTCTCCATAGGAAGATCAGAAATGATAAGAAGAGGTGATTTTGACCATACCTTTCTGGTAAATAATTTACTCATATGAAACACAAGATGTTTGGCTCCCAAGACACTGGCCCTGAGGACCTGGGCAAACCTGACCGCAACTCAGAGCACACTCCTGGCAGTAATAACAGTTGCCCTACAGAAACCCTCAGGAAAAAGTTTTCAGAAGCTATCATATTTATGATATGAAAGGATGAAACACCAGAAATAAAGAGAGATGCGAGGAAAAAAAAAGAAAAGTGATAGAAATGACCCTGTAAAATGAAAATGATCAGAGAAAGAGGAGGAGGCAAAGATCCCCCATCCATCCCCTGGGTTCCCCTCTTGGCTGCTCTCCCAAAGTGCTTAGCAGGAAAATAGCCTGTTATCAGCCAAAATCCAAATCTTGCTTGCTCTTTCCCCAGCTCTCTAGAAGGAGCTGCCTGGGAAGAAGAGAAGACAGAACACACCTGAGACAGGACATCTCAGCACCTGGGAGTCCTTCTCATGGCTTCCCCCCACAGCCCCTGTAAGCTACCATGCACTCATCCGTTTCTAGTCATGGAAAATGGTTTTTTCTTTATCCGCCATCTCATGTGCGAGAGAGCACACACACAGTTGGCTTTGCAGCTGTAAATCCTACAGAAGTCTATCTACAGCAGTCCCAGGAAACCAGTCTTTGCACGAAGGAGGTTGCAAATACAAGAACGGGAGAGAGCCAAAGTGTGTGAGCAAGGACCACTGCAGTCACCGGTGCCGGATCTGAACAGCTCATTCCTTGTTGAAACACATGCCAAATCCGCTCGCTTTCTCCCCTCCTGCATAGATATAATTAAAATGAAAAGAAACTGCCACTCACAGCCAGCGGATCAGCCCCAGCCAGTTCGGTGCTAGGTATAGACTTTACTCTCAGATACTCTCTAATCAGCTGAGCTGTTTTGCAAGCTTTTTTATTTTTGTGCCTCTAACCCACCACCCCCCATTGTGGTTGTTTTGTTCAGAGTTTTGCTGCGCTGGCAGAGTTCTGCTGAGCTCCTGGGCTAATCACTCACACTGCAGTCTGTGCATTCCAGACAGAGTGTTTGCACTGGTGTTCAATGTAATTGCTAACATTTATCACTTTAATAGCCTAATGAAGGTGAGATGTAATTAGGAGGGTTGTCAACTGGAATATGGAGTTTGTTTTACAATTGTCTGTACAGCAAGTAACCACTGGCACAGAACAGTGCCTTCTAAAAAGCTGGTAATATGTGGCATAAATGTTCATCACTGTGTGACTTAAAGTGACAAAAAGCCACATTCTGTAATTGCTGCTTTTCTTCCTAAGCACTTGAAAGCAAACAGAAAAAGATTGAGCTCCTGCCAAGGCGTCTTTTCCAACCAATGAAGATGGTTTATAGTCACAAAACTGAGCCCACATAACTGTCACCTCTTGCAGACTGATCAGCAATGATTTTGCTCGAGTGATTTTTGTCTGTGTAAGCAAACTAAAATGAACACAATGATAATAAGAACTCCCAGAAGAGCCATTGAAAAAACAAAAAAGCCTCCAGAAGTACATATATACCCTTCTTACTGTACATACCAAAGAAAAAAGAATCACTAAGAATTAAAAGGAAGTTGCATTTCTTTTTGTTTTACACACAATAAATATTCATACGCAGGGTAAAGTGAATTTTATACAGTTGGCAGGATGGACAGCCCTTATTTAAGGCAGAAGGTCTAAATGCAAGAAGAACACATCTGGATAATGATATCCTGCTGCTAAACAAATACAGGGGTTGTTGTTTACTGGATATTTTGCGGTAAAGTAATGATGGTTGATGGTGCTGTTCAGTGGGAGCCCAGGGGTTCAGTCAGTCAGAAGACTTTTGAGCACAAATACCACAATGCAAAGTATGACTTTCCTTAAAGATCTAATCTCGTTTCTGAGTAACAGAGCATAGTTTTTATTTGTATAGTCTCTTGAGGCTGCTCAGATCACTGGAGGAGCAATTACTTCAGAGAAAGAAAAACTTTTCTTTACACAATAGAAGCATGTATATTGGTACATGGTTAATATCATGAGTGTACTCTAGTCCCGGTAGCTTTATCCAGATGTTCTAACTGTAGAATTAATAACCTGTTGTATTGGCATCCTTATGACACTATTTAAAATAGATTTTAATTTAGTGCAGAAGACTGACAAAAAGTAACCTTGAAAGTTTTAGCTCAAAAAGTCAGAAACAGTTAGAAGTTTGGGCTTCAGTCAGCCCTGCTGCAAGATGAAAACAAAGTATCTTGTACCTGTCTGTGTGGTCCTTCCATTCAGTTCATCACGAGAGCGTTCCCTCAGACCTTACAAACCCACCAAAGTGCCACCAAGTGGCACCTTGCAGTCACCTTGCAGCGTTTTAGGTGCCTTCACAAGGAAGAGGCAACAGCTCAGGTATTCTCTTTCTCTGGGTCAATTGAACACAGATCTTTGATACCCTTAGAAGCAAGTCTTCCTGGTTACAGTTATTTTGCAGCAGATAATCATACTTTTGGAGATCATAGATTCATTTTCTGTGTGGATGTCCAATAGATAAGAATTAGCATAGGTTGTCCCAACAGGTGGGAGCCTGGAGAAGTGAGAGCGTGCTATAACGTGGAGGCCATATGATGACAGTGATGGCTCAGAGAAAGTGATGCCACTAATTGCAGCAATTAAACAGTAATGATATAATTAATGCAAAACTGATGCGTGGCTCAAATCCAAGCTATTGGAGTACAAGAGGTATTCATCATGCTTAGATGAAAATCATTCCTGTTAAGATGGTATCAAATCTGCTTTTGTGACTTGACCATGGATAATGCTTACAGGGAATCCAGGTAACAGTGACAGACTATGTCACCATCAGCAGGAAAACTAGCTGATGGTAAGGAAATTGAGAACTGAAGGTGTGGACTGAAAAAATCTTGCTACAGCCACATCCCTGTCCAAGAACAAATATTATGCCCCACATAGACAGATGCAAAAACTGCATTCAATACTTCCAAATGTACACTTGACATGTCCCCTTTGAAATTAATGACTAGAAACAGGACTAGAAAAGTCCTGGTTTATTTTACTTTTTACAAATCAATCTTTGGTGAAGAGCAGGCTTAAAGACCAGCATTAACTCTGCATAAACAACATCCCACATTTCCAGTCCAGTACATTCACATATCCCTAATTTGAGATATGAAGGAAATAAATTGAAATTGGCATTATGAAGTGTTAAGAACTATGTATAATATTGCTTAAATTTAAGAAATTGGGTATTTCCAGGTAACTGGTAAAAAAAAAGGGTGAGAGTTAAAAGTATTCTGTCACGTTTGCTCCATGCCTGCCCCAGCTCTCAGCTCATTCTGCAGTTTGGCTTCTAAGTTTTCACAATCCCCTTTTTCATATTGCAAGCTACCTCTCATCAAGGCCATTCAGAGGACATGTCAAAAGTAAGTTTGAGAATGCCTCAGATTGCAAATAAAAGATTTATTATTTTTTGGTGATTTTCAAAGCCAGTTGTGGCATCCCAGTAATGTAGTTGGCCATATCAGGCAGATGGCCATGCCCAGTAACTCCTTCGCATGTGTAGACCAATTGCTGTGGTTGCCATTTGATTTTATGGCAATTGCAAAACTGCAAAATACGTAGAGTTGTTCAGCTGTGCTACAGGTTGAGAGTATTGGACGAACACTGGGCCTGCAGAAATGCCTTGGATTTGCAAAACGGGACTGAAAACATGGCCAGACCCAAGCCATTCCCACAAATCCTTCTTGAAATATTAAATGGTAGTTTACTGGAACGCTATTATTTATATTTCCGTATTTAACTATCTTATATAATAAATAATAAATAAATAATTTATTATACATAATAATATATAAGTAATATATATAAAGATATAAATAATATATAGATAATATAATAATTAATAAATAAAGTCAAAGTGTTTGCAGTGTATTTACCATACATTTTGTTTCCAATGGACAAGGACAAAGTTCTTGAGGAAAAGGGAAAGTCTCTGGGCCATCTCTATGGCACTAAATACACAGTACATATTAGAAGACAGCCTAGTTGCTAGCACAGAGTTTTCTTCCATGTTTTTTGTACATAACTCACATGCAATCACTTTTAACCAATCCCTCTGGGCTAAACCCAGAATCCTCCCTCTGGTTTCTTACCAAGTCACTGGGGAGTTTTGAGAGTCAAAATTAGCATGTCCTCCAGTGGCTTAAAAGATTTTAGTTTATTTGTGTTTAGCTAAAGACAGAAAGCCCTGGGGTCCATTAAAGTAGACCCCGTGTTTGTGTTCATGCAAACATACAATGTATTGGCCCTTTGGTTTTATGAACGTACCTTGTTTGATGTCTATGGAGGATTAATGGTTTTCTATTTAGACTGTAGAGTCTACTGCTTAATAATAAATACACTCCTGACATTGTTAAATAATAGCCTGCTTCTAATAAAACCCATGCTGATCCTTGTGGTTGTTAAGGTGGTAATTCATCTTTCTGGGCTGTTAAAACTTTATTTGGAATTATAGAGACAACATAAATGAGACACAATCAGCATGTTCCCTGAAGGTTTGCTCATTTTCGCCCCATAACAAAATATCGGCCAGTTTTCTCTTTGCATTGCAGATCTTGTTATTAGTTATTGATTTAATTGTATTTCGTTAGTATTGATTTCAGTGTTAATTGCTCCTAAGGCTTGGGAGGCCTTTTCAGGTCACATACATGAGGAATCCACACAGTCTACCCCAAAAGACCATTATACTTTCATGCTCCCACTTCTTCCAAGGTGCTTGGTATCAAATTGTAATCCCTTTGTGTTACTGAACAAAAAAGCGCACAGCCACACTCTGACTCCACAAGACTGAACTGAGTGCCCCAATTTCTTCATTGGTTTTCCTACCAAAATTAAAGAAAGAAAAGGTGGGGGATCCAATCTAATTATGACCTTAATAGCTCCTGAGAATATGGATTTATGAAGTGGCTCAAAAAAGCCATCCGTTTAATCGTGCCCTTTGGTCTCATGCACTGATAAGTGCTTGTTTGAGTAATTTTAAATTAGCTGATAATATGCTGACAGGTAGGCCAAGTGTCCTAGAAAGAGCAGCCTCCGAGGAACAACTTGTAACCACCTGAGCAGACCAGACTTCTCGCTCCATTGGGGTCTCAACAGAAGTAAACGGGCTCCCACTGGCTCTGCTGAGGCTGCCAGTGGTCCCCCCAGGAGTGGGCACAGGAAGGTTATTAGCATACTCAAGGCACCTGTCACTTGCAGAACAACCAGTGCCTGCCCCAGGCCTGGTCAGCTAGGATCTTTTTTCCCTGTCACCTCAGGGACAACCTGAGTTGGCATCTATTGCCAGGAGTCCATCTGCTTCTCAAGGATAACTTTTCAGTGCTCACAAGCCAACCTGCCAAGGGAAAAGAGCAACACAAGACCTATAAAACTTACCCAGCTTTGGCACAACTCGTGCTGGCCCAGAGGAGTTGTGGATGCCCCGTCCCTGGAGGTGTTCAGGACTAGGTTGGATGGGGCTTTAAGCAACCTGTTCTAGTTGGAACTTGATGACCTTTAAGGTCCCTTCCAACCCAAACCATTGTATGATTCTATGAAGAGAGGGGATGACTCCAGACAGGAGTTACACTGCAAATGCAGCTCTATCTCCAGCACCAATAGTTTTGCTATTTTCTGTAGTTTAGCTGCCAGAGTACCTCAACAGACAGGCACAAGCTGTGGACCACAACAGATGAATAGAAGAAGCCAGAATAGGGGAGAAGAAAGATACAAGATGCTGAATCTGTCCAGAGAAAACACCAAGGTGCATGTATCACCCTCCACTTACCAACTGGTAACCTAGATAGAAGTCCACCAACCATCTTCCTGCCTCTTCCTAAAGGCAAGAGGAGCCACCTGGCATCATATTTACAAAGCAAGCCCCTTAAAGCAGACAGAGCTGCTTCACCCTGGTAAATAAGCTCTGGGTTACACCACTAGTCTTCATGGGTCTCCCTACTGTGACTGGGAAATATGATATACCTGTCTTGAATTAGAGCAGATAGGTTTATCTCATTTCACAGACAAATTACGGATGGGTAGAGATTAGATCAGCCGTAAGAAATTCCTTTTATTGTGCAACTTGTTATTCATGGTGGGGTAGAAATGGCTTCAAAGGTGATCCTATGCACTCTGAGGGATATCTTCTTATATCTAATGTAGTTTATACAAACGAAAATTTTTTTCCTTCGAAAATCTCTCCACAGAAAAAAATCAATCTCAAGATGCAATGGCTGTGATCTTTCAAGCTAAGGATCCATTGCAAACATGCTAAGTGGTTGGAAATGCAAAGCGGCAAAGACAGGACAAGTAATGCACATTATCCATATATGTGCTGTGTCCAAATCGAGGTTGCACTGAATAATCCACTCACACTCTAACACCAGTTGCACTAACAGAAGTAAAAATGTGTAGTGATCAGATAAGCAAATCTGTTTTAACCTCTACAACATTCTGGAGTGGCCATTTCAAACCACTGGGTGAGTCATCAGCCAAAAAAAAAACTCAGAGAGTGCAGAGTGCTGACCTGAGCACCCACCCAGGCTCTCTGCACCCCTGGGAGTTGGCATTTGTATGCTCAGATGATGTGTAACCTCGCTTGTGTCTCTTCAGTCCCACCTGACCTGCTGCAGCAGCCTTGCACCTCATTCGTTCTGTATCTTCTGAACTCTCCTGCCTTGCCCTCTGCCAGCTCTTGTGCCCCTCAGACTTCCTGCTTGTGGTTCCCACCACCAACAAGTCCCCCTGGAAAATTCCCCTTCATTTCAGTTTGTGCCCAGCCCTCCCCATCTCAACCCTCCGAGATTCAGTAAAGTGGCGAAAGCAGCCTCAAGATGAGGATTAGGAGCACTCTCTCCCCAAACTGCATGTTCTTTCCACTTCTGGTGAAATGATTGTTGCTTTCTTGTCAGTGGCACTGGGAAGCTAAAGTCCAGTAAAACTTGCTATCCAAATGGTGTTGGCTTAGCCTATTAGGTGGTGACTGCATGTAGGCTTTGGGTCTGACTCTGTATTTAAGAGAAAGAAGCATCTCTGCGAGAGAAAATAGGTTGGATATCCATGGGGGTGATCCAGGAATGGTCATCAGGCTCGGAATTCATGAAAACTGCTCGAAGTGCTTCTAACACTGATTAATCTAAAAACATTTCAAATACAAGAAGAGTGTTATCATACCAGGATGCCGACCTCCATTAAAATAGGCTAAAACTAAGACATTTTAAAACTAGGAAGGCTTGGGTGTTTTCTTCTTCCCACTTCTCTCAGTTTGAGCAGTGGGAACTGGACAGGCCAGGAAACTTCTGACTTTAATCAGTTCACAGCCTGTAGTAAGAAAGCTTGGGTCACAGAGACTGTAGGAAAAACTATGTTTACAATCAGTAAATTTGTTCACACTTAAGGTCTTTTTGTTCCACACTTCTCTGAAAAATTACCCTAAACACATTCCTACTGACTTGCAAACTCCAAAATCTTTCAGCCTAGGAACAGTCCTGATTTTGCAATATCCTTTTATCAGGTTACATATAAGATTTCAATGCTCCTTTTCCTTTTTTCCTTCCTTGGTTGGTTGGGTTTAGAACCGATTTTAACCCTGTACAGTAGCAGTGTCTCAACCAGACACTTCTTTCACAAAAATCCCAGGAAAATGAGGGACATCAGTCATTGCAATGGACAGTTGATAGACAATTGCTAGATGAGCACTTATGCAAAACCCAACCTTGAAACTCAGTCATGTGTTCTGTTGTACATCACACACAACAAGCTTGGGTTTCCTGGGGTAATACTAGAGGAAACAAAACAGTCCCCTATACCCCAAAACTGCATTCTTATCTGCAAATTTATATGTTGCTTTTGATGAACTTGATACTTAATTAGACTAATTTAGAGAGGTAGTAGCTTGTATCAGGATTTTATTCTTACAGGCTTCTGAAGGCACTTCCAGTGAGTAACTGAACAGTGGACATATGGAAAACATCCATAAACCTGGAATAATTGCACTGGATTTCAGCCCTTAAGTCTCAAAGTAAATTGGACCCCCATACTAGACTTCCTTATACTCTAGCCATCTAAAGCAGCCACATAAAATATTAAAACTGGAGCTGGATTGATCATTCATAATTAATTTAACCCAAACATTAATGAGGTACAGTTTCTTCATCTGCTTTTATGTTAATCATCAGCAGTTTGTATTCTGCTTAATTCTGTTTCCTTTACCAGTTGCACAAACAATTCTAGCCCATAGCTTTTCACTAAAGCTCTTAAGATCTGAAATTTGCACAGGGCAGATCCTATCGCACAGTTGTGACCAGAATCCAAGCAGTGAAGAACACCATCCGACCGCATTGCAGACACAGCTTTGTTGAGGGCAGTGTGGTGGGTTCACCCTGCCTGGCAGCTAAGCCCCTACCCAACTGGGTAGGGGAAAGAATCAAAAGGGAAAAAGTGAGAAAAACTTGTGGGTCAATATAAAGGCAGCTTAATAAGTGAAGGAAAAGGAAATTAAAAAAACCAACCAAACAAGTACTGATGTGACTGTAAGGTCACTTACCACCTGCAGTGATGCCCAGCCAGTTTCCGAGCAACATCTACTGTGGAAAAACTCCTCACCTCCCCAGTTTTATTGCTGAGTGTGATATTATATGGTATGGGCTAGCTCTTTGGGTCACCTATCCTGGCTGCGTCTCCTCCCAACAACTCTCCCAACCCTAGCCTACTTGCTGAGGCAACTATGTGAGAGATGGAGAAGGCCAAGCACACTAATAATTAAAACATTGATGTGTTTTAGTCTGTTTTGGTCACCACAGTACTATATGGGCTGTTATGAGGAAAATTAACTCCATCCAAACCAGATCCTGTACTGGCAGATATGAAGGGACCATGCGTCTAACTCCAGTCCATTGACAGTATTCTGCTGGTATTCTACGGAACAAAAAATAATACTTGGTTTTCTCTCTGTTCAAAATATTCACTAAAGTTTGGGAAACTAAGAAAAATGAAGTAAACTATCCCAAGTCACTCCTAGAAGCAGCAGAAGGGATTAGCACTCAGAGCTGCTATTTCTCTTGAAGGACACTCCTCCAGTCTTCATCTATCAGCCCCATTTCCCGATTGCTTCATGGGATAATCAGAGATCTTTGAATTCAATTTCCTTCTTTTGACTAGCAAATTAATACATTGGCAGGTTGTAAGCTCAGGTTGCAAGTATTGATGCTTTGTGTTATCTAATGGCACTTCCATGGTACGGAGAGAAGATGAGCACAAAACCTGGAATTTGGATAAACAGCAAGTAAGGGACTTTAAGATGTCCCCCAGCCAAACTAAAACCACGTAGGTGTACTCTCACTGGAACATGGATCTCTTTCAGGAGGGATGAGGAAGGTTAATGTGCTTTTTGGTCTTTTTTTGCATAACCTTGTTAGACTCTTTAAAAGGCAGTAATGGTTCTAGCCCTGAATTTCTAATTTTCCTAAGGCAAAAGAAAGGACTTACCTGGAGATCATAAAGGCTCAACAGCCAGGATTAGAACCATATTCCATACTTTATCTTCTGTTCTTTCAAGTCAGTGCAAAATGTTACCAAAAAGCATTACTACCAAATGACATTAGGGCTTAAGAGATATAGGCACAGGAGACCATCTAGATACACTTATCAATGTCATATATATCTGTTCACAGCATGATAATAAATTCCCTCTACAGAGGGAAAAAAAGGTTCATCTATTTCCAGTGTATTTTAATAAGTGAAATAAACCTAAAGGTATGAGTTGGATTTCAGCAGCAGTTAATCCTTCCCCTGACACCATGCAACGCCTCTTTGCAGAGATGCTGAGAAGATTTACTAAATGCCATACTGGGGCTAAGTCTAGAGACTGCTCATCCATCACCAGCAGGAGTCAGGCTGCTACAATCAGGCTTCTCCAAAAAACACTGCTGATGCACAGGGCGAATCTCATTTGTTAGACCATGAAACAAGCTAAGGGTTATGGCTGATGGATGTGCAGGGGACACAATCACCAGTTTGCCAAGTGGCTGCTGCTCCCCAGGTCTGTTAGGTACTTGGTGGCTTTTGGACATGCAAGAGACTCAGATGAATGATGCTACTCTCTTGCACGGAACACTATGCCTGATGTCATCTTCCCTGTTGCCTGCCTTTCATCGCCCCCAAACAAGTTCACAGTGGTCACCTTAGCACGTGTTTTGGAATAGGAGGGGTCTGGTATAGCTTTTGGATTTTCACAATATGCAAGATAACTGAAAAGTTGGTCAAATAACTTCTTCCTAAAATACATCCCCGCAGGTCCCATGGGTCCATGTGTTCAAGCGCACACGTGTAGTAAGGTACCTGTTTCTGAGGTTTCTGATTGCCTGTTTAGGCTGTCAGCAAAACAAGTATTTTTGGCGTAGGCAGAAAATAACAAAGCTAGATAGGTCTGAGGTCCTGGTCAGAGTGTACCTGCCAGGTGCTGGACTTCAAAAACTGATGTCAAGTTGTTCATCTCCTTAAGTTTTTCAGATAGAAGTGCCAGTGGCTAGGCAGGCCCAGTACAGGTATGAACATGTTAAGCTGCAAGGTCTTGAGATCTCCTTTCCCTTGTGATCACTAGACAAGGAATTACTAGAACTTGCCTGTCATCACGAGGGTGAAAAGTAGGTGGTTGAGTTAAACAGAAGGAGCCCAAGGTCACTACCGCTCTTTGTGGAATGGGTCCATTCCATTTTAATATTTCCCTTTGTTTCCTGCAAAAGGGGTGACATGGATATATGATATTTACACCCTGTGACCTTTTGTAAATAAAGAGTTATACTGGTTCTGGCCTCTAAAGCCGGGGAGATTTACGCATATAGCTTTCTCCCAGCACTGAGGGAGGAGAAACTGAGGCAGTAAAACCCTGAAAGCCAGCAATTTATTCAAGAAAGGATGCTGAGAGCACTTGAAGGCTCCAAGCGTGTGGTATTTTACCTGTAGTTCACAGCACAAGGAACAAAGGATGGGTTTTTCATTAAACACTAGCATTTTAGACACACAAACTGTATTTTTTTCAAGTCACATTGATGCTCCTGCAAAAGTTCTCCATGAGAGTTGTTGCAACACAAGAGCTGTGTGTGCAGCTCTTGGTGATTAACTGCCTGCTGCCTGTTGCTGTGGTGGGATCTGCTCTGAAGAACAGGCTGGAAAGGGCCTTCCGATCTTCTCCTATTGCTAAGACCCCCTCTGAGGCTTTCTGTCCTATTCGCCTTTGGCAGTCACCTCCCTCCCACACACCAGTAGCACCCGACATGACCTCTAATCATTTATCTCCACAACCTGAAGAAATAATTTCTGACAAGTCTGCCTATGCTAAAAGACTTTGGGGAGAGAGGTACTTTGTGACCCAGGGTTCCCTGCTCACCGGTTTGACTGGGGGAACTCCAAACCTTTTCTTCAGTACTTCACATCAGAGGGTACAAGATAACTGTGAAGCAAAACCAGATAATACCCTTTTCCCTTTCTCAAAGTAGTCTCTAATTTTAAGTACCTCCTCCATTCCTTCAGTAGCAGCATATCATGGGAGTCCCCTCTTCTATAGTTGGGAAACTGGGAAACACAAATATGACACAAGTACCTTCAATTACCAAAAATATTAATTTTATGGAAGAAAACTGAAAATTTGACTTATTCCAGATCTGAAGCAGTGAGACACAGAGTGAGATCAATAGAGGAGTTTTCTGTGACCAAGGCTAGCCTTCAGAGAGGAGAACTAATCATGTCACTGCCTTTCCTCCCAGCTTCCCAAGAGTTTAAATTCCTTAATCTCACACACTGAATCCTTTGTTTGTCTGGGCTTTGGAGACTCAACGACCCCCACATACAGTTAGCACGGAGCAGGACTCCGCCATTGTTTGCTGGTTTGATGCTGCCCACAGCCATAAACGCCTGCCCTGCCTCTGTATACACAACATGTATGTGAATCAGATACAGCTTTGAATGTGCAACATTGCTCCACCCATGCTCTTTGCGGAAGACAAAATAAAATTCCAGCAATTAAAACCGTGGAGATAATTCAGTGTTTTCTACTTGATCCCAAGTAGCATCCCTCAACACCTCTCTCCTCGTGCACAAGTCTCCTCCCAAAAAAAAGCTAGAGATGCTTTTTTTTTGCTGAGTCCAAGTCTCCTTTTGGTCTCCAAGGCTCTTCTTCCTGTATTTCCGGAGAGATTAATAAATACTGTGCACACCAAACATTTCAAGTTTGGCTTTTTGCCATCCCTTCTCTTTGAACGTATGACCCTGCCAATAGGCACTCCTTGCAGACAGCATCCATTGTTCAAGCTGAAGCACCATGTCCTTTTTATTTGAATTTTGAATTAATCTTCTCACATCCCATAATACACAAGGGGCCCCAATGGTTTTGCATTTGAGCTCCTTGTGGTGCATCTTGGCCGCGTGTAGCAATGTCTCGGTGCCCATCTCCTCTGTAGAAGTCCTCCAGCAGGTCAAGACATCACTATGTCCCAGCGCTGACTCATGGCTGTGCTCTCGCAAGGGTTGATGACAAGTTCTTTGGTGCTCTCATTTGTGTCCCCAATCATCTCAGTGTCCAAGCAAAAGCGTGAAGCTATATGTTCAATGTGTGACCCAACTTTACCCCATCGCTGAGGAGAGATGCACAAGAGAAGAGAAAACAGAGGGTAAACAAGCTCCTCCTCATTATGCTTTTACTACACTGTCCCAGCATCGAGAGGACAGTTGCCACTAAGCCTTTTTGGCCTGATAAAGTACAGAGACCCCCAGCCCATGCCCAGCAGAGCATGCCCTGAGCATTTCTCCCATCAGAAGCATACTAATTTAAGCTCAGTCTCTGCCTGGCTTCAAGAAAATAATACATTACTAAGAGCATTTTCCCCAGGTCACTGGTTCAAATGCCAGCTCGATGATTAACCACAGGGAAATTTCAGCATCTGCTGGATGACTGGCAGCCTGTGTGAACTAAATTGCCAGTTTGGGTTTGACTTCTGCAGATAAGTATCCAGATCACCACCCGCACTAATAGACAATCTTATCAACACGCTCATTTAAGAGGCAAAGGGCTGAACAGGCCAGAGTCTGTGCTCCCAGATAGACTGCACTTCCCAAATGAAGTCAGAGTACACAGGTGATTTGACGTGCAGTAATATTATTCGGAAAGAAAGGGAACGTCAAAGGAAAGGGGGGAATCAATGGAAGGGCTCACCTGCTTGTTGTTACCTTCTTTACAAGGTGACAGCAGCACCTGGGAACCAGGAAATAGGGTGTACACGGATAAGCACAGCTGCTGCTGGCGGACTTGGTGGTTGTATGTGTACGTCCATTCCTACAAAGAGGAAGAAAAAGAAAGAAGTCGAGTGATCAAGGCTGATTCTTAGCATCCTTCTACCTGGGAAGCAAACCTTTTGCCTTGGATCCTGCTCCTCTGAAACCAAGCACAAACCTCATTGAGTTCAAGAGGCACAGGACAAGTCAAGTATAGGATGCTTCAAGCCTTCCCAAAATGGCACGTGCCACTGGGGGACTGCGTACCTCAGAGAATACCCAAGGAAGTTGCTGAAAGAAAATGGTTCATAAGGACAAAGATTTCATTGCCAGAAATGGGCTGTGGTTGGGGAACGGAGTGATAGAAAAATGTTAGAATAGGCAGAAATGTTCAACACAAAATGTACAATCCTATTTTTCTGAGGAAAAGTGGCAGAAAGGCTTTCCCATTAGCAGAGGGAGAGAGGAGGTGATATATAGCAAATGTTTCAAATTCCCAGGTTCCCAAGTATCACAGAAATCCTTTATACCAAAGGAGTGGCACCAAAACTCCAAATGTTTGCTGTACTGGTTGCAATGCCCAATTCTCTTCCTGCTCCCCTGGGATGTCTTAGGAGTTTTTTTTCTTTATGCTGTTTTTCATGTTCACCTGCTCTTTATCAGATCCTCAGCCCAAGAAATAATCTTTGGGGGACCACAGACTTTTTGTTATCGGGCATTGGACCAGGCTGCCCAGGGAAGTGGTTGAGTCACCATCCCTGGAGGTATTTACAAGATGGGTAGATGCGGTGCTGAAGGAGATGGTTTAGTGCTAACACTAAATAGTTTAGTGCTGCTGGGTTAACAGTTGGACTTGATCTTAAAGAGGTCTCTTCCAACCAAAATGATTTTATGATCAACTCCCGTTGTGTCAATGGCTCTGAATTGAGCGGGGGGGGTGGGGGGTGGCAGTGGAGAGGAAGGCAGCGTTCAAACACACGGCAGTTTAAGCTGGGGCTAGAAAAACGAAGGCTAAAATGGGAGACTGCAACCCTTTCTGAGTGCTGGTGGGGGAAGTGAAGAATGTCTGCCCTGATCTCACAGCTGGGAAGCCTGCAGCTCCCACGACCTTGAATGGCGGAGGCTCTGGATGGCATTAACATGAGTTATTAGACCAGAGGAACTCCTCCACCCTCTTTTGGCATTTGTCAGCAGCTTCAACTCCTCTCCCCAACTTCAAAACAGATAGCTACAGGCATTTAATTCCTGGGAATATAAATCCCATTTCATTCAGGTTCTTAGCCACCTGTAAGGGAAAATATGCTTTTGCACAGCAGACCAGAATCCACAAGGATGACTTCACACTGTGATCCTCACATCCCATGTTTCTCAGTGTACTATGCCCCACCAGCTATTGGAAATCAAACCTGGCTTTCTGAAACAGCCTTACCACGGCCTTCTCAGGGAGAGCTGCCCAGGATTTCAGCACGTAGCAAGCATTCATTTTCAAAGCCACAGTCTGCACCCAAAGAGCCTTCTGGCAACTGCTTCTCCTTTGTCAGATGGAGTAGAGTTTACCTGATCCTACAGAGAATGCATTCCAGACATCCCAACCATGCACGCTGTCAGCTGATGTGTAAACCACCAGCTTGGGAAATCAGGTGCCAAATTAGTCCTGCATCTGTGTAGAACTGAGCCCTACGGAGCAAGCTCCAACACCTGTTCTTGGCTCCCATGATCCTTCAAGCTGTCTTGAAAACCTGCTTTGCATTTTTAACTGATTGTTCATCATTTTAGCTTAGGACAGGGCTGGAACTGCACCCATGAGGTTCCTTAGCAGGAGCAAGTAACTCCAGGCTGAGAGTTGGGGTTATCCAGTGTGGAGAAGGCTCCGGGGAGAAGTTACAGCAGCCTTCCAGTACCTAAAGGGGGCTCCAGGAGAGATGGGAAGGGACTCTTGATCAGGGAGTGGAGCCATTGGACGAGGGGTAATGGTTTTAAACTGAAAGATATTTAGATTAGATATTAGGAAGAAATTCTTTGCTGTGAGGGTGGTGAGACACTCTAACAGGTTGCCCAAAGAAGCTGTGGCTGCCCCATCCCTGGAGGGGTTCAAGGCCAGGCTGGATGGGGTTTTGAGCAACCTGGTCTGGCAGGAGGGTTGGAACACAGTGATCTTTAAAGTCCCATTCTATGATTCTACGTGTATATGTTGAAACACCATCTAACTCAGGCCATGGAACTATTTTTTTTTTTTTCTTTTACCTGTTACCTTCTTTCCTTCCCTGAGGACTGCTACTCTCAGAGCCTCTTCATGCTTTTTTTCCAGGCCAGGCTCTGTTCAAGCTTTCCCAATATTTACATCCTCTCATGGCAGGACCATCCTCTCGCTCTGCAAAGCACCATGGGATAGATACAGTGGTGGTAACCATCTCTCCAGAGCTGCTGTTCATCATAAGAAGTGAGGCCTTCAGACTAGATATATGCATCAGTTTGATGGCTGCCATTAGATCCCTGTCTCTTGCCCCCAGGCTGTCCTGCTGCTGTCCTTATCTAAACTGACAGATTTAGTCAGTCTTCTATTTTGGCAGAACGGCTTCTTATGGAGGCCAGTCCTGTTTAAAGTGTTTTATCCAGTTCTAACCATGTCTTGTCTCTTTTCAGCCCTAGATGAAAGCCAGAGAAAATCATGCAGAAATAAAGAAGATGCAGAAAATGAATAAATTCAGAGGAGGGGACAGGTGGGAAGTTGTTTGAATACCACGGAATCCATGAAAATCTTGAGGCAAACAGCCATGCAAATTTTTATCCTATCCAATCTCTTCCCTTATATGTAACAATTGGGATGAAAACACTTGGGGTTTTTTTTTCCATAAGAAACTACTTTATCTTCTAAACCTTGGCATGCTGAGTACTCACACAGCCAGCACATCAGCAACAGCAGCAGAACTTTGCAACCCAGCGGTTGCAGTGAATGGAGCAGCCCAGGGTACTCCTAAGAAGCGGGAGCTACCATGGCTTCAAGGCTTCAGACTGGCTTGAAGAGAAACTAATGAGCTTGAGGGCTGACCCCTGGAGATCAAGAGTTCCCGCTTTTTCAAAGACAAAGCAGCTTCCAGTGAAGTAAGTGGCCACGGAACAAGGACGAAGAAGGTGGACCGGGAGAGCAGAACTACCAGCTGCACACCACAACCAGTAATCCTCAGGTAACACTCACCCCCATCTGAGGCTTGTCACTATTTTTCAAGGCTTTAGCATCATTTGAGCGGGCACATGTCACTGTTACTCACTATCACAGTCAATTGAGGGAATTATTTTAAAATATGACCTTCAGCTTGGCATAGCCTGGGTGGCAGAAGGAGAAAAGGAGCCCCTCAGCCTGGCAAGGAGCAGCCTGATAAACTTCTTGTGGCAGAACTGTACATGCCCTGCTGCCAAGCAAGAGGACTTATAACAACTGTGTAATTAAAATATAAGTTTTTATTCACAACAAAAATTTAAATGTCCTGCTTTCATATTCTCCATGGGTACAAGTACCAGAACTGTCCTAGAAAGACAGCAAAAGATCAAAGGAAAAGGTTCCTCGCTACTCCTGCCTGTGTGTTAAGCGTCGCTATTCAGCAATCTGTTTGCAATGCATTTTTCTGTTTCTCTGCAGAGTTAGTCCCGGATGTGCACAAGAAATGGAGTTGCCATCCAGTGGGAAGCATTGACCTATTGCAAACTGCTGCAGAATCAGAATGGAAAAAAGAAAAGTTTGTGGCATGAAAAATCCCCAAAATTTGCTGCCCAGAAATGTCAAAACAAAATGCATTTGATGGGAATGAAACAATCCAAGTTGATGGCATGACACTTCTCATTTTGAAATACCACATTGAACCACATTGATATTTCAAAAAGACCAATGCTATTTCATTCTGACACGTTAGCTTGCAGCAGCATTTTTCCATTCTAGTTTTCCCAGATTTTTTTTTAAAAAGCACCCAATTCATTAAAAGGCACACTAAAGCTTTCTTTTTTTCCTTCAGCAGAGTTGACCCCTGCAAAACATAATGACCTGCTCTCATTGGCTTGCTTCTTTTGCTGTTTGTGGAAGAAAGAAAAAAGAATTCTAAACCCTAGAAACTAGTTAACCCATAAGAACTGTAACTATGTGTCACTTCCAGTTATATTCACTGTATTTTCTGAACCAACTAAAATTCAAGTAGTCACTGTTGACTTTACTGGTGTGAAACAGATATTATTTTCCTAACTAAAGGCAGGCGTTCAGCTGCAAAAGAGATGTACATAATGACCTGCTTCATTTGTCTATACAAATTAGGGACATTTTCAGCAGCACCTCCAAGGCTGGTATGCCTAGCTACCTAGTTTGAATGTGCAACCGCCAGGGTTCAGGATGTAGAGTCGAGTGGAAGCAAGCACGCTGTTGCCTATTAAATTGTCTCACAGCACCCGAAAGATGCGAGTGATTGTCATCCTCCCTGTTTCATAGACGGGAGCAGTGAGAGAACTTACTGACATGCCCAAAATCATAAAGGGAGCCTGAAGCAAAGGCAGATTTTTTAAGCTTTGGCTCTTCAGAGTCTTGCTCCAGCAACTCCGCTGCATGGAACATGTGTCTGCTCTTGGCTCTAACATTTCCTAGAATATGCTTTTGAGAAGACTGAATCATACAGCTTTTTTCTATCTCAGTGAGACTGAAAAAAATGTGATGGAAAAAAACCCCATGAGATCATCCTCATTAAATTCTCACTAGTTTAATGGGCAATCCAATATTGAGAGAATGCAGACTATGAAGTTATAAATACCACTGCGATTCAGTGCATTTTGAAAGAAATATGCCTGACAGATGAGAGGAAATTATAGTTGTCTTTGTCTTTCCCTGATCTCTGCAGATGAATGGCGCGTGGCATTCCTGAGCAGCAGCAAGTGCTCAGCGCCGGCCAGCATGGAGATAAGTGGTCCACCCTCTACTTTGGCTCCTGCACCAGTCGCTGCTGCTGCCCAAGACCCCCACTGAGGACTTGGCAGGGTCTAACTACACGCTACCTTAGGAAGGGGTTGTCAGAACAGGTAATCAGGGCTTTAGCAAACTTGAAGCTGTCACAGAGCCTTCTCTCCACTCGGCATCACTGGGAAAAGGCAATACATCTTACCTGTGCCGTTGCTGCTGTGCCTTTGCTGCTGATGCAAGGATTTAAGCTCAGGATGGGCAACTCTTGGACTTCAGACTTGTGTGATTCCAGGCAGCTCTGCCTTTGCCTGATAATTCCGGTCTGATAGAGCGATTCCTTGGGAATCCTGTGGGAACAGTGTGAGAACATCCCTGCTCCCCCAGGCACAGGGATTACTCAAAAGAGAGGCTCAGCAGGGTAAGGAGGGCCCAGTTGCACCATTTCACCTTCAGAAAATTACAGTGGCAAGATCTATTACAACTCCGAACCACTGAGAGCAGTACATGGACAGGGATGCTGCAGAAGCATCAAGAGATGGATGGTTGGCCTTTATAAGAGGGAAAAAATAAATAACACTGCATGAGGCAAACAAAGGAACAAGGAACAGAGTGTGAGAAGGCTGAAGGTCAGCCTTCAGCTTACAGGAGTGAGGAACTTTATAACAAACTGCCACATTCCCTGTGAATGCTCCCATGCAATGCTATACATGTCAAAAAGGAAAAAAACCCAATAAAACACAGCTATAAATCATTTTCACACTGTAATTCTGCACTCAGCCATTGCACCAGCAGATCCCTGGAGGTATCTGCAAAATTTCTGCACCCTTTCTGAGCATGACTCCTGAAAGTGATTTGAGGCACTGCATGCAGTGATTTCTGGAGTAATTTTGGTGACTAACAGGGATCTGCTGTGGAAGTGCATATTGAGCAAAGCACTAGGCTATGAATAAGGCAGACCACCTGAATACAGGTCATAAACTCCTAGAATGGACAGTTTCAGAACAGAGGAGTCTTTACTATCACAGAACAGTGTGAAAGGACTGTAAATCAGGTGCTTTTTTTGCAAGCAAGAGTCATTAAGTACTGAAAAAAACCCACCAGAGGCTGTGGTGGCTTTTCCACCTTGGATATTTCCTGATACCACTTGTCCCACAGCGTGGGCAGGAGGATACCTGAGGATACCTATCCTTTGGGGCAGGAGGTGGGGGGACTGGAGGGGCAGAGGAGAGTTCTGTGGGGCAGGAGGGATGGGACACCCCGCTGGCCTACTAGAGGCAGGTGGAGATCACACATCCATACCGAAGCTCAGGATAGACATTTTCCAGGTACCACTTGAAGGTGTGGCATTTCAACCTCTTCCGCAGCTCCACTCTGCTCTGGATGCTATGGGAAGAAAACGTTATAGAGATACAATGGAAATCATGAAGGTGAGACCAAATGTACCAGAAAAGGGAGGCTGGGAGAAACCCAACATTTATGCACAGACAGCAAACACAAGAACATCAGCAGCTCTATTTTCTGCTGTCTCCTGCATGAGCTTGGTGAGTTGTTTTGATCTCTTCTCTCTTTGGAGGTCTCACCTGGTAAAACAGCACAATGACACATTGCCATTTTAACAAGGAGTCTGGAGTTTGGCGAACGAAAGGTTCATGGAAAAGTACAGTTATTTAAAAATAACTAGTAAAAAAATGTATGCCAGCTACTCTATGCAATAAGCATTAATTTAATATATTAATGTACTAGGAAATTATAAGCTACTCTTAGTTTAAAGGACTACAGGAGGCCTTGTTTCACAAGAGGACCTAAACTTTTAAGTCAGCACATGGTGAAACACTTCTTTCTTTCATTAACCAAGGTCAAATCTCTGCTGAGGGATCATGCTATATAGTCACCTTTTCCAAACTCCAGCTTGCCTCTGGGCCAGCCTCTAGGTGTGGAGTTATTGGCATTTATAGAGCAGCAGGCAGCCTCCAGTGCCTTCTCCACATCCTCCTGTATTTAGCGGGCTGGAGCTACTGCTTCAGTCCACACTGATGGATGGGGAACAGGTTAGTCACCAGCATTTTAAAATTATTTATCTTAGAAAGTGAAGGGAACTTGTGGTTGGATTTGGAACCCACTGTGTTCCAAAGGAAAATTTCTAAGGAAGAAAGACCCTCTGAAAATGAGACTTTAACACAAATATGTACAGTCAACTGAGAGGGAGGCACTTCCTACTGTTCACAGAATGAACGGCAAACTCCCTGAACACAAAGCAATTGCTCCTTTCCAAATAAAGCCTTAGCGGGCCCAAAAATGTGATGGTTTCCCAGCCAGCCCCTCAGCTGCCAGTGAGACCTCTGGACTCTATCCCCCAAACTCTGCTCTGAGACCACAACCACTTGCACCTAATGGCAAGGACAGGACGGTGGGTTTCCCCTCCTCCAATCCTCGACTCAGTTTACTCATCGGGATTAACCAGTCCAGCATATAAACTGTTTACATCTTCCATTGCTGAGCCGGCAGCATCTGCCTACCATTAGCATTTAATTGAGCATTACTACAGACACAAGGCAGGCGGGTTTCCACAAGCAGAGCAACACCCCATGAACACTCCCTGCAGCAGGCAGGGCACAGGCAGGGGACAGGCAAGCCGAGAAAGACACTTACTTTCCATAAGGCCTCCCCTGGGCTGCGGGACGAGCTGCGTAGTAGTACTGCTTGAATTCGTCCATCCACACCTCCACAGTGCGCTTGGTATTTCTGAAAGATGCAACACAAGGCAGGTAAAACCAAGGAAGCCTCCAAGGTGACATTTTGTAAAATGCATGTCCTAACCCATCCCAACCTCTCTTCCCGTCCTCAACTCAGTCTCTGGCTTCACTCAAACCGCCTTTGAGCCAGCCCACTACTCACTACTAGGGAAGCTACTCCTCCTCCCCATTACTCCAGGGACCAAATACAACTGGCCAAAGCCTGGGTGAAGAATTGATCATTTCAAACTTAGCTGATGCTTGGCATCCACCAGATTCAGAACTAAAGCCTCTCTTAAGCATCACCTCCCAGGTGGGTCTGCCTGGGGTTTTATTTACTGGCTGGGATGGAGTTCTAAAAAGTGGTGCAAAATTTGCCAGAGATTCGAGGTAAATTTTCCTTTGCGTCAACCCTGTATGGACTCTCCTGTTTTCAACTCCTGCATTTCATTGAGGTAAACCTCAGCATTCAAAACTGAAGAGAAACCACCCTGGCCACAGTGCTGTAGCATAAATGCCAGTCATCCGCATCAGCCAGGTGCCCACAGGTTGAGGAACCTCAGGAAATGTTCTGTTGACTTCAGATGGCTCTAACTTTCCTTGCAAATGGCTTTATTGCTTTGTGCCTATCTGCCCATCCCTCCCCAGGCCAGGGGAGTCCTCCAAGCTCCTGCTCCAGAACAGACCAGTGCCTCCAAGCTATTGATATCTGCCACTGAGCTGTGGGTGCCACAGGGCAGGCTCTGATCCCACCAAGCTCCACATGGCAAGAACAGGAGATGAGTCTGCATGTGAAGCCAGCACAATACTGGAGCCTGAGCTGTCTCTTGCACTAAAGAAGAGGCTATGTGGAAAAAAAATAAATCAATATCTAGCAGAAAGGTGGAGATATTTTTTGTTAACATCTCTGTTTAAACAGAGGTACCACATAGCATCAAGTTGCCAGAAGCTGCTTTCTCCTCTCGGTCTATATACCACTTTGTTAAGTTTAAGACTGATAGATACCATAAGGTTAATAAATCTCAACTCCTTATGCCTACGGATACGCTTCTATAGAATGCTTTTCAGTCTCTTGCTGATTTTTCCTCTCTCTGAGGCCACTGCAAGTCTTAAGTGCTCTTCCTCAGGAGAAGCAGAAGTCACTGGATCTACATCTACATCTGTACCTATTTTTTTTTTTTTTCCGCTATGACTTCCTGATCTCATTATGGTTTATAAGAAACATGGGGATAACTAGCAAGGCTCACACCTGGACATGGACTCAGGCCTCCCCAAAGTCCCCGTGGGTCTGCCCTTGGGATGCAGTAGGAAAAGCCGTATCCATACCTGCTCCCCTTGCTCCTCCTGCAGGTGATGCAATGTAGACCCTGCCTTTTCACACAAGGTTTGCAGCAACTCGGGCAGGTTGGATTCTGCCACATCCCAGCCTGTTGTATAGGAGTCTTACTGCACTACTAAAAGCAAAAGCCCTCCTCATTGACTCTCAGATGCGTGCCCTCCTCTTAGAGATGCCAGCAGCAACCACTGCCATTCTCTTTGAAGCAAGGTGACAAGGTCACTTTCCTGCCCCACATGCTGTGTGGCTGGACATATATAACATATAAATCACATATTAGACATTAGCACTCCCCCCCATTCATTATCTCACACAGTGTGGGGAAGCTGCAGGGAACCCGGGGTACCCTCACTGCAGGAGGCTGGGTCTTCACTAATACTGTTCTTGGCTCTTTACTGGGAAAGCCACACTAATGCCTCTTGTGTAAACAGACACAAAGGCAGTTTAGCTGAGAAACAGCCCTGCGTTAAGTACAACTGCTCCTGATGTTTTTCTCAGTTGTTTACATAATGGACAACCTTCAGCCTTATGCTCTAAAAAAGGAGGAAATCCTTCTCAGCCTCACTAGGTGCTCCCCATCATGCTTCCTGTGCCGATTCCCATTTCTGGACTTGCCTTCTTCCTCGTCTGCTGTTTCCGAAATTTTAGCCCATTTCAGCCAGCCGTTTCAGTAGCTGATTAAGCCTACATTCCTGTTCCTTCAGCTGGAATGCCCTGACAGTTCTTTTGGTGTCCCCATCAGTGAGGCAAAGCCACCCGCTCCGGCACCGTTGCTCGGCTCCCCTCTCTGAAAGGCAGCAGGAACCGAATTTTCTGGTTCAGCTGAGCCATGCTCAGCCCTCAGCTAAGGTCACTGGGTACTGACAGACATTGCTGGCAGCTTGATTTCAGTTCATTCTAAATGTGTTTTGATGATCTTAGGGTCTAAACCATTTGCTAGTGCTCAGGGAAATGCTGGGGCCATCCCTCCATTTCCATGGTGATGAAAGGTACCATGTAAGTCCCCTATTTCTTTCATATTCTCGACACTGGAGAAATTCTAAGGGAGAGTCATACTGGCTCAGGAGACTCCTGCCCAGGGATATTTCAAAATTTCCCAAAGGAAATTTGGGCTCCCTCCTCCCTACAAGGCAGGACTTTATTCCATCTCACAAATACATCTCGCAAATACAAAACACCTACTTAATGTATGTGTTGGCGTTTCCCTCCGGAAAGATGTACGGGTGTTTCTTCCGGAAGACGTGTCCAACACGGCTACAGGGGATGATTTCCAGGCTCCCTCCACACATCCACACACGGAAAGACATCTCTACAAGAAAAGCAGCTTCAGCATTTTGCCTTTCTGCCCTGGAGCAGGCTGGATCCGGCATTAGCTTCCACTTCATCCTCTGTCACATTAAACTGGGGTAAATCAATTACCAGAGGGGCTTTCCTAGGCACAGTTCCCTTAAAAGTGCATTTCAAAGTCTCCTGTGATCTGTTTGAAGTCAGTGCACTTGGAACCTGCCTGTAGCACAGCAGGTGCTATCATGATGGCAAGAGTGAGACAGTAAGTAGGTCCCTTTTCATCCGCTCCCGCTTACATTGCAGCATCATCTTTGACACTTTTGTGCTCCTGTAATTACTTCTGCACTGCCTATTTCAGAGGCACTTCCCTACAAAGGGCTGTCAGTCGATGAGGAGAGGCCACAAATTCTGTTATCTACAACAGTCATTATTTTTATAAATCCACCCTTTTTCCCACGCTGTTCCCAATCCTGTGAGAACAGGGAGCTGCGCATCAATTGACCATCCCAAAATGGATAGGAGCTCACCCTGCCCAGCAGTTACTCCTGGCTGTGGATGCTGATATTGTGGACACACAGGGCACACGCCTTCACACAACTAGAAGCCAGTGATGGGAGGGATCATCCCAAAAACCTGGATGAGCTACCAGTACAGGAAATGCCTGCTGGTTGCCCGTAGCAGCTCCCTGGCTGGTCCACAGGGTCCTTCAAGAAGGAAAATGACCTGTGGCACAACTGACACCAGAAGTTACAGGACGCTTGGCAGGGAGCTGGATGAAATCCTAGGTGGTGAGGTAGGACGGGTGAGCAGAATGTCTGATCTAATGGATCCATCTGGTGCTAATGCCTATGAAGCTATGGATCTGCAACTATATTGTCAGACAGTCATCCTCAGTCACAACCAGAATGAAAAAGAAACGGAGTTAAAAAGAAAAGGCTTCTGCAGTTCTTTGCATCCTTTTTTATCATCTGTTGACAGTCTACCTCTCTACTCCAAAACAACACATTTCTTTTCACTCCCTTCCTCCTAGGCACACATTTAACTACAGAAATCAGACAGGACGCCACCCATCATCTTTGCTAGCTTGTGCTCCCAGCAGTCCCTTCACATATGCCAGCACAAGAATAACTTCCTGTGGCAGGAAGGCCATTTGGGCAGCATGGACAGGACTCCTCCACCTCCAACAGCAGGCACTGATAGCCTACAGAGTTGCCATCCCTCCAAAAATGACTCACGGCTTCAGGGAGCAAAGGAGAATTGGAGGCCCAGACCTCAGCCAATAGGTGCAGGACGTGGGAGCCCAGATTCATGTGGCTCCCATCCCCATTCCCAGCGCGCCTGCCTACTCCTGAGCTGATGGAAACAGGAGGCTGGCACAGCTGCAAAGCCCTCTTGCCTTGATGTCCAGGTCCAAAACTCAGGGCTTGAGCCCATCCTCAACAGCTGGCCCTGGCAGCAGGGGCCAGCAAAGGCTGGAGTGGGAATGCACAGAAGGGAGAAGCATTTCTTTCCAGAAATCCCCTCCCCTTCCCTTCCCTGCTGTGTTTACAGGCAAGAGCAGCAACAGCAGCTGGAGCCTCACCACTTTCCCCAGGCCAATAAAACACGCCCTTGTGCCCTGCATCCTGGTGCTATATTGGGAGCAACCTTAATCACAGTGGTGGGGAAATGAGATTATGGTAGGCTGCGGCCACCCTAAGATGCTGCACCCAGTTCCCCTTGCACGTGGCTCTCACTTGCCTGCATGCCACAGCCTCAGCCACTCTGCCAGCCGCTGATGAGCCCATCAGAAGGCTGGCCAATGAAGGGGGGGCAAATCAGCTGAGCAGCAGTGAGCCGCAGCGTGGCTGCTGCATCGTGCCTTCCCCTCCCTCTGGTCTTCTGGGGAGAAGAGCAGCTTCCTGAAGGACTTGCACCATTCAGCCCTCGCCTGTCTCTTAATTTACAGCCTAATGAAGAGGTGGGCTGAGGTGAGGTGATCTCTCTGCACACTGCAATCTGGGATGAGAAGACAGTGCTGGGAAGGTAGGAGATGGTGAGGAGGAGCCCGAGCTCTCTGCTGGAGACAAGCTGCAGCCTGGAGACCCTGTTCCAGTCCCAGCAGAGGCAATTAAAGGTTTCAGCAGGTAGGGACAACCCAGGGAGCCATTGGTGACAGCTAATAAACAAGGTCTTCACTCAGGCAGCCCTTGATCTAAATACCTTGGGAGAAGGTAAACTGAGACACAAGCAAAGGCACAGCATGGGGCTGGCTCAGAGGAGCAGGAATTGACAGCATGCTGCTTCACTTGATCCTCGAGGAATATCTCCCATGCAGGGACTCTTCTTTTGCCTGAAGTCTCCAGCCCCCTCTAGCTGCCCAGTCAATACCATTAAAAGCAACAGCAATGCTCCTCAGGACCAGAGTCTTGCATCCCTTCAGAACTGAGCTACCAGGAAAAGCATTGCAAGTGCCCTGAAATGAGCAGCCACTCTTTGTCACTTGCCTAGGACTGACCAGAGCTGGCAGGGTTACGGTTACCCTTGCCTGTGGCATGAAGGAGAGGTGGGACATGTCACCCTCAACTGCTGCGCCTGCAGGAGATACCACTTTGAGCCAGGCAGACTTCTGCTCTCAGGGCGATGGGCAGGACTGCAGGGCGATCTGCCCTGCTGCTCTGCAGACTTTTTTGTGGGCAGTGTTAACCTGTCTGGCTTCCACCAGCACAGCCAGAGCCTGTTGGGTCAGGAACAGCCTCCCAGGGCAGAGCATCAGTAAGGGAAACATCAGCACTCCGCAGGATGAGGTCCCTCCTAGGTACCACAGCCACCTCACTAAAGAGGAGCAGATGCTTTGTGTTGGTCTGGCAGCAAGACACCTACCCAGAGAGACAAAGCATGAAGGAATGAGACACTACTGTGTAACAAGATATAAATAAATAAAATATGCTGTAGGAAAAAAAAGGCATGTGAAGGAAACAACAGTGCCAGGGAGCTGATGGGTTACTGCAAGGTGGCAGCATCTGTTCCCTTGGATGACTGACAGCATCACTGTATGTGTTAAGACATAAGATCCTTCCTTCCTTCCTTCCTTCCTTACTAGCCACACTCCCCTGAAGGGTGAGCTATTAAAGCCAGGTTCTGATCTGCCTGCCTGACACCGAGTGGCCTCCCCTTTCTTTCATGGCTCCAGGCTACTGCTCTGATAGGCAGCATCGTTGAGGCTTCAAAGAGAGAAGAGCCCAGATTGAGCCAGCTCCGCTTGACACTGGGATACGAGGGACAGGCTGCTCCCTCTTTCACACGTCCTCTCAAGGGTGCACACAGGAGATTTCTTAATGCCCATCTTGCCCTGTGATAAGGGCTAGGGGCTCTTAACCTTTTTTGTTCATGCAGGAAAAATGATAGTGTTAAGGAAAGCCTGGCAGTGCAGGCTGAGAAAGCTGGGGTTATTCAGCCTGGAGAAGAGAAGCCTTTGGGGAGACCTTCCAGTCCTTAAAGGGGTTACAGGAGACATGGAAAGGGACTCTCGATCATAGGACAAGGGGAAACAGTTTTTAACTGAGAGAGGGGAGACTTAGGTTAGATCTCGGGAAGAAATTCTTTCCTGTGAGGGTGGTGAGACACTGGAACAGGTTGCCCAGGGAAGCTATGGCTGCCCCATCCCTGGAGGTGTTCAAGGACAGGCTAGATGGGGCTTTGAGCAACCTGGTCTGATGGGAGGTCTCCCTGTTTCCATGGCAGGGGTTTGGAACTGGATGATCTTTAAGATGTCTTCCAACCCAAACCATTCCATGATTCAAGAATGGAAAATCAGACATGTTACTTTGATACCTGCTTGGAGCATGCCCACGGAGCTACTGTTTCAGGCACCTTACGAGGTCAGTTCATAGCTTCAAAATGCTGTTGTCAGACAATGAAATAAGGCATGTCTTCACTTTATTCATGAGAAAATAAGATCAGGAAGGAATAGGAGGGCGCGTGTAGTGTTCTCTTATCTGTTGGTAACACCAAAGCTGGAAACTCTGTGGTTAGGGGTATTTTCCTATAGAAAAAATGGCAGCGTGGAAGGCAGGGCATCCCAAGTACCAAAAATTGCTCACGTCCCATCATTCATGGTTGTTGGATCCCTTACTCACCTGAGACCGTAACCTATGAATGTGAGCAACATCATGTAGAGTATCTACAGCAAAGTCCAAAATGACCTTGAATCCATCTGGCATGACTCAGGAAGAGAAGTCAACACAGCAAGGTGTAGGAGGAAGAAGAGTGACTCACCAAAGTTCTCCCCGCCCCAGATGTCCATGGCACTGTCATACTTTCCCAGATGGTTGAACCAGGCTTTGTCGATCACAAACAGCCCCCCGGCAATGATGGGGGTCCTGCAGAATGGGTAAAGGAAGAGAGGACACATTCTAGAAGCAGCCCTTCCCTTTGCCTCCCCTTCCATTGTCACGGTATTACCTATATATCTTCTTCTCACCAAACAAGGGACAACACATCTCAAAAAAGCATCTGAACCGTTCTTTCAGCTGCCTTGGTATTTTGCTGTCAATCACAAATTGCCTGGCACTTAATGACTGGCTAATGCACCCATCAGCACAACTCCTACAAGCCCAAAGTTCACAGCCCTGATTGTAGGCTTCAGCATCAAAAATGCACTTAGCACTTGGGGAGTTGTTCACTCAGATGGGCTTTTTGCCTGGAGTCAGCCTATTAAAAGCACTGTTCCACTGGGGAGGGGAAGGCAGAGCCAATTCAGAAAGGCTTTTTAAAAGCCATCCCTAGCTGTGTGATCTTCATTTCAAAACAGGGTTATTTTTCATTCTCTGGATTAACTACAAAAACCTGCACAGAGAAGGCCCATGGAGAAGGGGAGGGCAGGCCCAGAAGACAGCTCAAGGAGACCTGCCGTTTACTGGCACGAGTCCTGTCTCCATTCAACTGTAGACAGCGTGGATGCCTCAGTAAAGGTTAGGGAGGAGCTGGGGTGACTGCTGTGGCCTGGGTGAGTCTCCACAATGCCCTACGTGGTGGGACAACCAGAACGTGAGCCGTCAAGAAGATAGCGAAGGCTCCTGTTCACAACAGCATTCAAAGGAGAAGTAATGCTTTGCTCCACTGTGAGCTTTCTGAACCCTTGAGCCTCCTCCAACACTTGGTCTCCTCCGTGGTGCTCACCCCAGAGCTCCACGGCTAGGGATGCAGACACCAGCACTTGGCTTGCTGCCGGGAGAGTTCATCAGCAGAACAAGGGACTCCATCCACTCCACAGCATGAGGGCAGGTGCCATCTCTCTCCCACTCAGTTTCGCTGGCTCTTCTGCACATCCTGAATTTCTGAGGAGCTTTCAGCAAGGTCCAGAAGAGTCGTGCTGATCTGGAAAGGCTGGGCTAGACACCTAGTTTTTATCAAGTGGGGTGAGGCCTTACTTTTCATTGACAGCTGAGCTGTGAGAAGAGCACTGGGCTTTTCCTCTAACCATAAAGAGCCTCCTTACCACTACCAAAACAAAAATAACAAGAAATATACCCCTTCTACCTTTGTAGCACCCTTGGACTTCAGTGTTGGGAGGTAAAGCTGTAATGCAAAACCCAAGCTATCCAGGAGCTCACTATAGCTATTAGAAATTCCGAGCTCTCCTGGAAGGAATATCACACTTCTATGGTGCACAGTAACACATGTGAGGTCAGATGAGACGCTTTTGTCCTGCCCCACGTTCCTCGGTGCCTCCTTCTGACTTACTTAATGGGTTCTGTGGGATCCAGACGTTTGGCTTTCTGCTCTGGGGAAAGCTGCTCCCATTTAAAGTGCAGGCTCCAGTCAAAACCTAAAACCAAAGTAAAGAAGCACCATGGGGAAATTAGGAATGGGTATGGATTGGGAGGCAATGCAGGCTGCAGCAGCTATGTTTGATGGACTATTTTCCCCACTTAGAAATGGCTTAAGCCATGGAGATGCAGCTCTTGGGAGAAGAGCTCGACAACTAACGTATTTTACTACTGTGTATGAACAAGAAAAAACATGTTGCATTACAATCGCAAAGCCAAACACTCTGAAGGCAGGAAAAGTCAGAATTAAAGCTGGTGCTGAAGCCTCACTTTGTCCCCTTGTGCACAAAAATACATGCTCTGATGGATATTGCGTGCCACAAATAGCACGGGCATACTAATGAGCACTACAGACTCATCCTCCGTTTGTTGCCTAGACATCCCCCATCTCCTCTTGTCTGCAGATTGGCTTTCAGTGCTGCCAAGGGTGGCTTTGACACAACCCTTCTTTCCCCGCTTGACCGCCGTACCCACTGTAGCAAATGCCATTCCTCATGCCAGGCTTATCTATCTCTAAAATAGCCTGAAAACAGCCAGTGGGGAGCACTGAGCAGCGTTAATGCACTTTTTTACAGGACAGCAAGAGCCAGCAGTGCAGCACAGAGTCACCAGCTCCTCAGGCCAGTGCATGTTCACACCACAGGATGGATGCCCGCAGGATGGACAGCATGAGCACAGCTTGCACTCACCTCCTCTGAGGTCTGACGAAGCCGCCACATAGGCAAAAGTGTCCAAGTTGATGATGTCGATAATAGGGCTGACCACTCGGGTGGGATCCTGGGAAGCAGAAGTGAAAACACCCATGATTTCAGATCACGCCGTTCAAACCAGTCAAGGGACACTCTAAACTCCTGGAGACACCAGGTGGCTTCAAATCTTGGTGTCATTTAGGTTTGTCAGGGACAAGTGCCCATCGCTGTCACCTCCTCCTCCTCAGCCATCACATCGGTTCAACCAAGGAATGGATGGCAGCAGCGCCAGTTGGCAGAGATATTGCTGGGAGCCTGGGAAGACAGGCACCATATTTCCCGGGAAAAAGGACTATGTGGTACTGGGCCACCGAGCCAGCATCTCTCATCAGCTTTTGTCCGCAGGCTGTGCCTGTACTCAGCGCCAGACTCAGCTGGATGCAAAGCTCCATCTCTGCCTTCTGCAAATTGACTCATATATTCCCCCTCCATCTCCCTTACATACTTTTTACTGGATTGCAGAAGTGAATTCTGGGTTGCAGAACTGCAAACAGGCAGTTGAAACGACACAGGAAAAGCACAGGGAGTCAAGCAGATTAAATACAGGCATTTTTTAAATGTATAAACTAAGGTGATATGCTTAGAGTTTTGCCAAAGGTGTGAAAGGGTTAAAAGAAAAAAAAAGAGGACCTGAATTATTTTAAATAGTTAGTGGTGATTTAATTAACATCTTGTTATGGGCAAACAGTTACGAACAAAAATATCTACAGAAGGAAGAGACTCTGACAGCTTTGACTGTCTCTTATCTCCCCTTTTGCTTTTCAAAAATCCCAAACTCCAATTATAGCTCAAACTTCAAGCTTTTATCCTCACCAGATCAAACTGTTTTTCACAGCCATGCAAAAGAAAGCATCTGAGCACACACAGGCTTGCTCTCTTGCTTAGAAAAGATTTTGTTTTAGAAATTAGTCCTAACAAAGAAGTATTCAAATATAGGAAGAAGCAACCAAAGGCCACAAGCTGGAAGATGGACTAGAGCTTAGGTTTTCCAAATGAGCATGACAAATAGTCAGTATTTCCATTAAAAACGTCAAGTCAGGAGTCTAACTAGCAGCTCTCAGCAGAGCAACCTTCTCCCTGCCATGTCATTTATATTCACCCAGCTTACATGAAGGTCTCTCTGACCCTCAACAGAAAAAAATCATAGCATGCTCAAGAGCACAGTGCTGTTGTTGTGATTTATTTGGGGTTGAAAACTATATCTTATTGTAGGCAGCTTCATCTTTCTGGTTTTTTGACACCCTCCCATGCCAGGGCATGTTAATATCAACAACATACAAGTCTTCAGTCCTCTTTCACCCGATGTTCTCAAAAACTTGAGAATACCTTTCTCCAATACACCTCTCAAAAAGATAGAATCATGGAACTAAATCAACATGAAAAAACTCTGAAAATGGTCCTGAAGACAATGGATATTTTTCAACCTTGGAAAAGCACCATGATTCCAGTTTGTCTCCTAACATCATGATGACCTTGTAATGGAGAAGAAAACAGGCTAATGTCACTCCTCCAGCCCTGCAGCAGCATCAGACAAGGCCAGAGGGACAGGCTGCCTCTCACCTGCCTCCCCCTGCCCCAGGAGAGCATAAAACTGGGAGGGGAATGCTTGAGCTGGACATGGTAGGGGCCACAATCCCAGTGTCATTTGCAAATTCAGTCTGGGGTAAGCTCGTTGACTCATACTGTAAAAATACCTTGAGCCAGATATTATTTTTTTTTTAAGAAACATTATGCAGTTGAAGTGCACCATTAATGGCTTTAGAGATATATTTTTTTTCCATAAGGAAAAACAAGAGCTCAGGTGCCTACAAAGAGGCTGGTGCAAAATACCTTGCTGGCGCTCCCACTCACTGGGACTCGTAGCCTCCCGGGCACGGGTCCAAGACCCAGCCCCCCACCTCCAATTCCATCTCTTCCCCCTCTCACCCCTTCACTTGCTCTTAGACTTCCTAGTCCTCCTTCTTTCCCAATCCTTTTGCTGGACATGTGGCTGCCCACACCCAAAAGCGAGTGAGGGCCTCAGGGGCAGGGGGATGCCACCGGCTGCTGGAAAGGCTTAACATGGGGCTCAAGGGGCACCTTCACCTGGGTGCATGGTGGCTGGCTCACAGGGGGTCCAGCATTTCCCAACGTGGAAAGGTGCAGATATAGCTGCTCCAGGCGAAAAAATAAGAGAGAAGTGACGCACAGAGTGGCTGGTGGGGGCGGTGAAAGCACCCAGTGTGCTTCAGGGCACTCGCCTGCTCTTTTGCTTAAAACTTAAATCACAGCAGCTCAAAGCAGGCTGTTCCTAGGGGTAACATGGTAAGAATATGCTCTTTCTGAGAGGTGATCATCCCCCTGTACTTGGCACTGGTGAGACCCCACCTTGAGTGCTGTGTCCAGTTTTGGGCCCCCTACCACAAGAAAGACATTGAGGTGCTGGAGCAGGTCCAGAGAAGGGCAACAAAGCTGGTGAGGGGTCTGGAGCACAAGCTTTATGAGGAGAGGCTGAGGGAGCTGGGGATGTTCAGTCTGGGGAAGAGAAGACTCAGGGGAGACCTTATCGCTCTCTACAACTACCTGAATGGGGGGGTGTAGAGAGATGGGGGTCAGTCTCTTCTCCCAAGTCACAGATGATAGGACAAGGGCTTCAAGTTGCGCCAGGGGAGGTTCGGGTTTGATATTAGGAAATATTTCTTTACTGAAAGGGTTGTCAGGCATTGGAATGGTCTGCCCAGGGAGGCGGTTGAGGCATCATCCCTGGAGGTGTTTAAGAGATGAGCTGACATGACAGGCTTGGGGATATGGATTAGTGTTGGGTTGGTGGTTGTTTTGGATGTGGTGTGGGGTTTTTTTTTGTTTGTTTGTGGGTGGTTTTGGGGGAGTTTTTTTGTTGATTTTTTTTTCCTTCATTGATTGGACTAGATGATCTTAAAATGTCCCTTCCAACCTAGGTGATTCTGTGATCCTTCCCATAGTAGTCGGATGGGAAAGCCGGCTCTTTAGCACAGCCTGAAGGTGGCAGCAGTAACATTTCATACACTTCATTAATTACTATTTTAGCCCTGGTGGAAAGGATGTGTAAGGTAGGCCCCGGAAAAAGGAAACAGAGGACCTGTGGCCCTTATCCTGCAGCTTCTACGAGCAGTTAGAAAGCAAGTGAGACCTCAGATGCTCTGCAAGTCCCTCAACGCTCTTCATTGTAAGGTCTCCCTTGCTGCCTTCAAGACACTGGGCAGGTTGAGTGCAGCTGGAGCAGCAGCAGCACAAGCTCCCCAACCGCGAGAGAAAGATTTAACTCAGAAGAGTAAATAAAAAGAAGTTCCCAGAGGTGAGGTTTGCATGCATTGCTACATTCAGCCCACTGATGCTATATCCTGTGAAACTCCTGTGGTGGCATTCACATTCACCACCCTCCAGGCACTGAACGTGGGGCATGGTCCCAGAGATGGGACCCCCACATGGGGAAGCAGCTCTGCCTGTTCCGTTTCCTGCTGCCACCACTGCCCTTCTGCTGCCAAAGCACATCAGAAAGTCTGCCTGGGAAAGAGACACTTGCTCTGGATACCTCTCACCGAAACACAGCTGGCTTTTGGGCAGAGAATGAGGAATGCCCGCCTTTAAAAAGCTCCGAGAAACAACCCATGCAGTAAAGTTTAGGGTGAATTTCACCCTGGGGCAGGCTAGCTACGAGGCTTGAGCAGGGTTTTGTAGCACGCATTCTTGTAATTCCACCTAAAAAGGCTATTTTCATGGTATTGCCATTTATCAGCAGCGCTATGGCCCAGCTGGCTGGGACCAGCAGCACTGACCACCTTCACCCGCTGCAGAGGGACCTGACCCGGTGCCGTGTCCCCCCTTCCCCTGCCCTTATTTCAACATAATTCAGTAGTTTTTACATTACCAAGTAATACACACTAGCAACTGGGGAGCCAGAGGTGGAACAAGGATGAGGCAATGAGGCACAGGGAAAGGAAGGGACCACATGCCCGTGTCGGAGGAGAAGGATTCATCCCCTGCATCACGGCAACAGGTCACCAGCATAGAGCTCCCCGACTCCAGTGACAAGGTGTTGGGAGCCTCTGTGGGCACACCTGGTGAGAGACTCACTGCTGGTGAGAGACAAATATCATTGTCTGCTCCAAAATCAGCAGAATTTAAATTCTATTAAATCAATTTATTAGTGCTTAATTTGCATGAAATTAAATTCAGCCCCGATTCAAGGAGCCATCATTCCCTTAAATCATCAGCACGGAGCATTTTACATGAGCCTAATTAAAAATGCCTCTGGAGCACTGCCCACGTATTCCCCTTCCACCACTCAACGTGTGTTTGCTGGTTACAGCCCCACTGCCCCTGGAGACACCTTGTCCCTCACTCCCACCCACCCATGTGCTCTCCCAGTCATGGAGATGACCCCACTTGGCTGCTGGGTGGAGGCAAGACCAGCAAAGGTCCCTTTGCACTCCAAAAACTCACCGCTTTCTTACTGGGATGCCTGCACGCAGGTGGTTAGGGTTGGGTGGTCATGCCCATTGAGAGGAAAGAGGAGATGGACATCAGCAGTGCATTCCCCGAGGGGGACCCTGGTCTCTCAGGAACACTCACCTCTTTGATCCTCTGCAGCAAAGGGAGCAGCCAGTCCTTATTCACCTCACAGTGACTGTCAAGGAAGGTCAGGACTCCCGCTTCTGCCACATCTGCCCCTCGGATTCGGGATCGGATCAGACCTGTTCAGGGACACACCATTGCCACACAGACAGCCAGGCAATGTCCCCAGGCTCCTCCTGCCCAGTCTCCTGCACTCATATATCTCCCTGTGTTTTGACCCATCTAAATCCCATTCAGATAAAACATGGCTCAGGTTCCTTGCTTCCTTCCTAGCGCTGCAAGGCACGCCAACTCTTTCCCAAGGTCACCAAAGCAAAAGAATGGTTCTACCAAGATTAATGATTTACCACATCTCTGCCAATCCTTAATTTGCACAATTATTCCTGCCATCACCCTCTGGGGCAAAACACGACTCAAAATGCATTCACAAACCGCTGCAGGTAATGTAGATGTCAGTCAGGGGGGAATGGGCCAGGGGAGCAGAGGGTGGGTTTTCTGTGAGAAACTGCCTATTTAGACAGGAGTCAAACGGCTTTCCAACACCCCTCCTGCCTGCGGCTGGGGCTCAAGTGAACCACAACCTAAGACAGGAGACGGTCTGCACCATAAGACAGTGCTCCTGGAAGACAGGAGGACATGCAGGTGGCTCAAGGGGAGCCGAACTTCTCGATGAAGGAGAAACAGTGGTAATACAAGGGGAGACAGGAAGAGCTAAAGAGAGGCAGAAGGGTTTCAGGTCACATCAGGCCACACATCAGGTCATTGAGGAGGAGGTAATTTATTTCATATTAAAAGTCCTTAGGGAAAAGGGGCCAAGGAACAGCCTCTGAACAGAAGGGAGAGGGACAGGAGAATGAAGCCTGAAGCAATGCAGCACTTGCTGAGGTCACTTCCTGCAATGCAAGATATCCCTGTACCTCACTCTGCAAATTATAAGTTCTTGCAGGTAGGTTTGGTGTGGTTTATCCACCCCAGCCCTCCCCAAAGCCCGCCAGGTACTGAGGAAGGCAGTTTTAGCAATGTATTCAGTGAGGTAAGCCCTCCAGGCTGGGTTCCCAATTCCCAACTGCTCTGGAGAGTACCAACACCTCCAGGTCCATCCAGTGCTAGGGACGAGAACATGTACCCCAATAACACAGGAGAGAAGGAGGTGTGGACCTATGAAGACCTCCCCCACCTTCCTGCCAACAGAGATACGTCTCTTACACCCACAGGTGTCAGCCTGACACCAGACCTGCAGAGCTGAAAACCTCTGAAGAAAGAATCCACAGACAAACCCTCTCCTCTCCACAGTCTCCACAACCTGATATGCACCTGGACCCATGCCTTCGATTTTCACCCTGAAAAAAAACTTCTTTGTTTTTCATTTTCTTCATACTGCAGAGCAGGAATTGAAAAGACCCACTCAGACTACAAGGAGCTGCAAAACATCTCAAAAGGTTAGAAGCAGCAGCCCAGTAGGGCTCTCATCTGTCATCAATACAGTCATCTTCCATATAGCCCTTCTTAATAATTCAAATATAATTAATTAAATAATTAAAAGAATTTTAACATTCCACAGAAACAACAAGCAAACAGCTTTAAAAATAAGACCTGGGGCTTTGTTTTCCCTGTTCTAATTTTCTGGCTAATAAGCTACAGCTGAGCCTCATTGGATATCTTAATGGTCCCATCTTCTTCCAACCAGAGAGGAGGGGATCTATTTCAAATTCCAAGCCTTTATCCCATCTCCTTTTATTGGGGGCCCCAAGGAGCTGCTGAGCCTCCCTTCTTACCCACGCCACTGAAGCTCCCCCACCATCTCCATCACTCTCACGCCTTCCCAAACCTGGGTTTCCCACCCAGGACACAGCTGGGCTCTTACCTTCTCGACGTCCATTCCTAAAGCACTTCACTTTGGGGCGCTCACCCAACAAGCGGCAGTCGTCAGCTTGGGAGACACAAAAAGGGAGGACATGTCAGCCTCAGCCCTCTCAGTGGTGGCTCTGTCAGCAGAAACGGTCCCCTGGGGGAAACAGGGAGCAGAGAGGGGACCCCGCTCATGGGCTGCCTGATGGCTCTTTAGGGCGATGGCACTGCTGGGGCGCAACAGCCTCAGCCCCCAGCTCATGCAGCGTAAACCAGGACTGGCAGAGCAGCATTTTTCATAAGACTAGGGTAAACCTAGCAGATTCACGCCGAGAACAGCTGCGTTATGCTGTAAAGTCAGCATAGAGGAGCCATGGCTGGGAGCAGAGTGGGGAGGTTTTGCACATTAATGCAAATGACTATTTTTAGTAGCTGCAAAGCACCACATAAACTGGTCGATGCATGTCATGCATGTCTGCATGGTAGGACAGGAGCCTCCTGAGATGGCCCTGTTGAGCTCCCAGTGAGGAGAAAGCGATGGTCAGAGATCCCCATGGAGCAGTTTGGGGCTCCTCATGGCCTGGGCAGCAGCAGCTCCATGGGGCAGAGAGGTCCCACAACCATTGCTCTTGCCCCAGCGCTGCCTGCACCGCCAGCACCCCTCCTCACCCAGATTTCTCACAGCAAAAGCTGGGTTGGGAGGCAGGTACACCCAGCACAGCTTTCCCTACCTCTGCAGCCCCTTCTCCCCTCTGCCTCTTCTTTCTTGTCACTATAAGCCCCAGCCCCTCCACCTACCCCCTGCCCACAAAGTGCTTTCATCCTCTCCAGCAACCTTTGTCAACAGGAGACATCACTGTACCCAAATCCCTAACAATTTGGGTAGAGACCCAAACTGGTAGAGACCCCACCAAATGGGGTGAGGGGGTGGGGGCAGAAGTGGCAGGGGTTTCGCTATGGACTACAGAGATTTGCTGGGAAGAGCACGGGAACCCACCTGCAGAACAACTGGATCCCAGGGAATAAAAAGTCAGCGGAGATGGGAAATGAGACACAACCGGGCAGGAGATAAAAGTACCAATTGCTTGGGGTGGGTTGCAGGGAGAAAGCTGATCCGCGTGTCTCCAGTGTGTGTATGCAAATGCGTGTATTCTATGTAAATGCATGCAGAAGAGATGCCAGCGGGCTCAGACTATCACAGGAAAGAAGATGTAAGACAGCGGAGAAGCACGGGTTAGAAGCAGCTGAGGGGCTGCTCTAAGTTACTTGGAGAAACAGGCTTCCACCCAGTGCCCTGGGATGCTGTGACAGAGGAGCTGCGTTTCTACAAATCTTTTCTCCTTTCAGGAAGGCAAGCACTTTGCCTATTTAGCCAGGTACCCAGCATTTACTTCCTCCACCCTTCAAAAAAACCTGTCTGCTTGACCTCGACTCCTTGCACCTTGCCCAGCCTGGCCCCTCCATGTGCTGGAGTCACTCCAAAGCTCACCGGAATCACTGCAGCCCCTGTCCCCTGGCTTCAGCGACTCCCCAGAGAGCAGGTCTGGTGTGAAATCTGTCCCCCAGTGCCCCTGAGGCACTGCCTCTTTAAAAAGTTCAAGAGCAAAGCATAGACCCATTTCTTAAAAATCCTCTCTGGCTTTGTTTTCACAATTCAAAGCAAATGGCTACATTTTGCAGCTCCTTGAAATGTAAGGGCTATGGACCGCTCAGCCCAGGTGAGTTTTATCATCCTTTTTATTCCCGAGGCTTAACTCTCAGCCCCTGGATCTTCCACTTGCCCATCTCACCAGGCAAGGTCTTTAGCTGGGGTAATCTGACCCTGGGGCTTCAGATACCAACTTCTGCTGGAAGATTTGACCTATTGATTTCATTATTAACAGGGAGAGAAGTGCAGGAGAAGGTGGGCTCTCTGTGGTGTCCAGCACTATTGACGGTGCGTCACAGAAATGGACAAGCCACGTGAGAAATCCTCTTTACACGGGTGGGGAAAAAAAAAAAAACAGTCAAGAGTGTCTGGCCACCTACATAAATGAATGCAGAATATATGCATATTATTAATGCAGAACACATTAGGAGGGTCAGACTATGAGTATCCTGTGCAATTCCAGTGGTGTCAACCCAGAATTGCCCCCAGCTGCAGCTGAAAGCCAGATCAAACACACCAGGGCTGCAGCAGGATACAAGCGGGTAAGGATTAGATTCACGTCTACCTGCGTGTTAAAATGATTTGCTACGCACTTTTCTTGTATTATTTTCACAAGAAGAGGTTTGATCATTTGGAATTTGAATTTTACACCCAGGCGATGCAATCCCGGCACAGTGAGGCTAGCCTACAGAGCTTGAAATTTCCTTTCACTTTGACAAACTCTTCCCCCTTCTCTGCCTAAAATCCCAGCCTCTTGCAGTCTCTTTTCAGTTTGCCCCCTTGCTTTTAACATAGAAAGGGATACTTACGATCATCACTGAAGTCATCCACTAGTATGATTTCATGGATGAGGTGCACTGGGGTGCGGTTCAGCACGCTAAAGAAAGAAGAGATAAAATCTGTGACCGTGCTTGACCAGATCAGCAACCCAGAAAAAGGGGGTTGAAAAGCCCAGGGAACTGATCCCTGACAAAGCACAGACCACCAGGCTTGGATTTCCAGAACGGATATACCATACGAGACCCAGAAACCACCCTCCACCCCCCTCCAGTAACCTACAGTGCCCAGTCATCAGACCTCTGTAGCCTGATTTAAGAGTTGAGTACCCAGAATTGCTGGGAAATAGCCAAGATTCACCCTTACCACCTTTGGGAACAAAAGCAGTACATAAAGCCAGGAGAAATAGGATTTTTTTTCCCAGCAACATGCACGTTCCACCGAGTCCCCTAACGGGGCTTACAGCTCTGCTGCCGTCACCCCACCACCTCTCCCCGGGGCTAATGATACGGTGCCCACCAACAACGGGGCCAACACAGATAAAATTACCTATCTCAAACACATCTTTGCAGAGCTTGCAGCCATGGCAGGACAAACTCTTGGTTTTATCCGCATGCTGGCTGCAATCTGGAGACTGCCGAGAGGATAAGAGCCGGGCTGGAGCCCTCCTATTTAATGAAGGAGAGAGGCTGGAGGATGTGGTTCACAGCTCCCTCCAGGTGAGCAGATGCTGTTGAAACGTGGCTTGAAATTACAATCTTCTTTTAAGTACGCCACCAAGGGGTTGTTTGGTTATTTTATTATTATTATCATTACTTTTATTATTAAAAAGTCTAGACCTGTTCTTCCCCTTTCTTGCACAGCACAAAGGTTGGCAGAGTCCCGCGTGCGGAAAATCCTACCCGTCAAAGGGTCAAAGCTTACTTCTTGGAGGAGAGACCCCAGGGCATGCCAAAAATCTCCTACAGGCTCCACGTGGGCTTTGACAACACCATCTGAGTGGCATGGGCCATTCCAGAATCTAAATCCCTTTGTCTTCATCCTGAGTGCAGTTCCTTTTTCAAATAGGATTTCAAACCAACCCCCACCCCCAATTTCACACACGAGTCTCCCTAGGTTAGAAAAAGCCTTCAAACCTACTGTATGCATAAGAGGAGAGACACTGCTTGAAGCCCCAGATCCTTATCGACAGTTTTCCCTGACCTCTCAGGCTCCCAAAGCTACATCAAAAAGCCTGGAATTCTGGAAAACCATGTCCCTGTCCCAGACCCCAGTCAAGAGGGCTCTGAAGGGCAGGATCCCAGGGGGCCCTGGGTGCCTGGGAACCATGAGTGCAGCCCGCAGGAACCCAAGAAGTTCTCACAGCATCACCTTCAGATATCTGAGAACATTCAGCCAAAGGGCTGCATTTCTCTGATGAAAATTTCCTGATGATAAACCACAAGCCCACCCCACCAGGTGTTGGAATTAAAACTCTTTAAAGAGAGAAAGAGTAGAATCAGGGGTTTTTTTTTGTAAGGAGAATGGAACATCCCAAAGCAGATGCTTTAAATGGATCTTCCCTCTATGGTTTCATTTGGTTTGGTTTTGTTTTCCAGCAGAAATCCTGAAAAAAACAAAAGGGAATTTTATCTCACACTAGAGTGGGAGAGGCTGCATGTCCCTTGTGGAGCTCCTCAACATCACTTCCCTGGCAACACAATCCCAGCTTCCTCCAGTTTTGGTAAAAGCCACGATTCCCTCCCTACTTCAGATGTTTTGGTTGTCAATGTTGGGGTGGGGAGAAGAAAGCTTCTGTCCCCTAAGAAACAGCTATAGTGGGAGCCCTAACAGTCAGGAGGTGCTGTGGCCACCTTGGCACCACCAAGGCTCACGACAAGCAGGGTTAGTCCAACACCATCTCCTCAAAACCCTCAGCCTGCACCGAGTATTAGAAAAAGTGGCTGAATGCCCCTCCTCTCGCTGAGGCACACAGAACAATTCCCAGGTTCCCAAGTTCCCACCTGTAAAGTGGTGTGGGTTTTTATTTTTTTAATTATTATTATTAATAGTTTTGTTATTTTTTAAAAAATCCCCGTATGTGAGAGCTGAGTTCAGCAAATTACCGCAGCTGAGCGTCAGTACAGAGAGACAGGAGAGCAATATCATGCTTGGTGGAATATTTAACAAGCGCTGATTGCTGGGAAACCTAACTTGGTGAAACCTGCAGGAAAGAAACAGACTTGTAAAAAAGCCAGCGAAATAAATAAATAACCTGCTCAGAGCAGGGGAAGGGGAGGCAGCGGGCAAGCTGAATATTCAAAGCCTGCCTCTGCCCCATCCCCCTTAGATTTGCCTGCCAGAAGTGCAAAGCAGGGCTTAACTCTACAAGGAGGTGGTCCAAAGGGGCTGATTCCGCTTCTGCTGAGACCAGCAAGAATAACTCAACCAAAATCCAGCTGCACTGGGTTGGAAGGGACCTTAAAGATCATGGAGTTCCTGCCACAGGCAGGGACACATCCCATCAGACCAGGTTGCTCCAAGCCCCATCCAGCCTGGCCTTGAACACCTTCAGGGATGGGGCAGCCACAGCTTCCCTGGGCAACCTGTTCCAGTGTCTCACCACCCTCACAGGAAAGAATTTCTTCCTGAGATCTCATCTAAATGTCTCCTCTTTCAGTTTAAAACTGTTCCCCTTTGTCCTATCACTCCACTCCTTGTGGATATCCTGTAGCCCCTTTAGGGACTCTAAGGTCTCCCCGGAGCCTTCTCTTCCCAGGCTGAACAACCCCAACTCTCTCAGCCTGTCCTCATAGGAGAGGTGGTCCAGTCCTCTGAGCATCTTTTTGGCCTCCTCTGGATCTGTTCCCACGGATCCGTGCCTTTCCTGTGCTGAGGACTCCAAAGCTGGACACAGTACTCCATGTGAGGTCCCACCAGAGTGGAGTTGAGGGGTAGAATCACCTCCCTCAACCCCCTGGCTTCCCTTGTGGGACTCACTGACAGCGCGATGCTATCCCAAACCCCGAGTGAAGAAAACCCTAGTGATGCTGCTCCAAAGGCTGGTTCTACCATGGCTCCAAGGGACCTGGTGTCCACAGATTTCAGCAGGCTTTGAGCTCTTTATCACCCTTACAAATCCATGCACAGGCACCTGCAAGCCCCAAAATTGTTGCTGAGCTGAGGGCCACTTGACACAGGCACAAAGAGATCTGAGGCAAAGGCTGCAATGCCGTGACCCCAGCCATGCTTCTTGGTGCAGCACAATGGCTCTTCACTAATCCCAAATTTATGTCTCCGAAGGTTTTTTCCTCCCTGTGCTCTATTAATCATGCGATAACGCACCCGTGATAAACACCCTCTCCTGAAGCCCTCCTCAGGGAGGACAGCAAACAGGCACCCAACGCGACACATTTTCAATGTTACAGCGATTTTAAAAATATTTTTTTTCATCTAAGACTATGAAAGCACTTTTAAAAATTCAAGGATAGCTTTTCCATTACTTGTGCCTTTGCTAAGCTTTGATATTTTTTCCTTATACTTTCTTTTCTTTCTTTATGTGTGTGCACACACTTTATTTTTTTCCTTTCATATGGATAAAATCAGAAGACAATTAATATTATAGGGCTTTGAAGTCCCCTTGTTATTTATAGAATTTTTTCCCTGATATCAAACATAGTTAGATATACTGCAGTGATGGGCATATTTTAACAAATTGAAACAGCTTTCAAGTTCTGTTAAGCCAGAGATCACAACACTTTCACCCTTAAATTGCCAGAAGCCCTGTTGCCATCAAAATGAAACTCATGCCTCTAGTCCAGAAAGTGCCCATGCTTATTCAGCTCCCTAAGACCAGATTCACTGCTGAATTATCTTAAAAAATTAATGCTGAAATTTCCAATGGATTTAGCAGACATTATGCAGATGTAACCATGGAGGATTTCACCTTAGATCTTCCATCGCACAGTCCTTCTTTCATCTTCCTCAACCGTTTGCCAGGATCCTTCTCTACCTACCCAGAGGTAAGCGCTGGATTCGGCAATTTCACCTCCAAAACAAATCTCAGTGCAAAAGTCAGCCTGACCCCATGGAAAATGTTTGCAGGGAGGAGTTCAGATCTTCTGACCAAAGGTCGGTATGTTTTGGTCATCATCCAGAACACTGGTTGCTTTAGAGAGGTGACTGTGGACATCGATCCTTGGGAACTCCTGAACCCATTAATTCTCTCCATGGCAACCTACTGGGACTTGTTAGGAGGGGTTGGGCGGAGGGGGAGGGGTAAACCCAAACACTTTAAGAGTATAATAAAGTGCTGAAAGGGCCAAGGGTCACAATTATCAAAATCAGACCCAAGAGCGCAGAGGGAAAATGCCTGCCAAAATGATCTGCTTCAACAACCCAAAATGGCTAATTATGTAGGAAGAGAGACATCACACCAAGAATAACCATAATGAGCTTTGATTACACGGCAGCTTTCGCATTTTATTCTTTCAAATACCCACCAAGCTCTTTGAAATTCAAGAGTTCTCTTATGTTAACATCAAAAGGTAAAAGCACATGGAGGGCTGTGTACTTAGTCACCGTGAGCGATGATTAGCAAATTAAGAAAGAAAAAAAAATAGCCCTGGGTTTAAGCAAAAAAAAAAAAAAAAACCTAATGAAAAAATCCCATAGTCAGCACAAAGTCCTAATTATACAGTTTCTGCACAACACCTGGCTTGGTTTTGCTTCTTTAATCAGGCTTGTTTCAGATATGGCACAGGCTCTATACAGTGCCACCGCTGCCTGAGGAGGGAGGGAGGGAGGTGCATGGCTTTGTCACTTCCTTGCCTCAGAAGGGTCTGGGTGCAGACAAGGAGGTGCAGGGGAAGGTGCAAGGTGCTGGCTGCCCAGGATGCCGCTTCTCTTACTTACCAGAGCCAGAAAATTAAAGCTGCAATATTCTCCTTGCTAACAAACAATGTAAATATTTGATGTAGCATTCACAGTGTTCACATCAGGACTTTTGCCAAAGGATGTGTTTCAGTTCATCAGTGAGAGCTAAATAAGTCTCCTTATTTCTGTTCTGAGCTCCCCAGCAAGTTTGAAGAGTAAACAAAGGCAGACCACTCAGTAGATAAAGTGTGAATGTCTCATGCTCTGCCCAACAGGTTGCCAGCACAACAGCCACCTACACTTCTCTCCTGCCCAGCTCGCAACACCGCTGACTGGCCACCCAGCTCCCAAAATTAACTTGCTGGAGAAAGTCAAGGCCTAATAGTCTCTGATAGTCTGGGGAGCAGAGCATCACCCCAGGCTGCCTACGGTTCCACCTCCCCCAGTCCTGGGCAGCATTTCTCTCCTCATCCCTCCCAGGGATGCTCCCAGGGATGGGACATGCAACCAAATCTCGCTCCCTGGACCTCAGCATCAAGCAGGACTGCAGTGGTGGCCACATCTCAACCTGCAGAGGAGGAATGGGAAGGGAAGAGGACGATGTTCTCATAAGCACGTAGATCCCCCTGACCACACAGGATGACACAATGGGGAGGCACTCCTACCCATTGCTGTGGTGGGCCCCAGCACTCAGCCTGGCTCCAGGTGTTGAAGCCCGGCCATGCTGCTCCTTCCCCTACAGTGACTGCTACGGCCTTAGGAAAATCCCTAAACTCTCCCTCTGGAGGAGCTGGGTAGCTAGAGGTGGGCAACAAGCTAGATTCCCTTCCTAAATCCAGGCTAGCATGGGATGGAAAGAGAGAAAAGAAGAAATTGTGTTGTTTTTTGTTGTTTTTTGTTTTTTTTTAAAATGCCTCTGTATTGTTTATTCTGTCCCTTGCTCCCTTTCCCTCCTTGGCTTTACTCACAGTGTCCTGTCCCCATACTGTTGGAGACCCTCATCATCTTTAATGTTCTGGGCCTTGGAGCTTGAAATACATGAATAAGTGGGGGGATAAGAAACTTGTCCAAGGTCATTTGAAAAGCGAGTCAGCTGAAACAACCACCCAATGGCAGCTTCTTCGCTGTCTGCAGAGCAAAAAACAAAAAATACAAAAAAAAATATCTCAAGAGCTACCTTGCTATTCACCATCTCCTTCTTCCTCGGTTCTTCTCCCCTTTTCTACTTCTCTTTCTTGTGACGCCCAGCTCCTACTACCTGGACACTTGTTTTGTATTCAGAAGCATAGTTACATACGCATTTATAAATGTCGACTACATCATTTGCAGAGATTTGGGCATTTGATTAATTGGCCACAGACTGCTCCCAAAGGCACAAAGCAGTGTCAGGAGGATAGAGTTTGACTAGTCACAGAAAATGATCCATGTTGTTACAGCCACCCTGGGATGGAGTCATTTGGAAGACCTAATTAAACTAAGCATTTGCCAAGCAAGGCTGGGGGGGCAAACCAGAGCAGTCAGAAGGCACAGCAAATTAACCTACAGAGGCTGAGGAGGCAGATGAGCTCTCAGCTGGGTCCAAAAACAGGCAAGGAGATGGCAATACAGGCAAGGAGATGTGCACAGTCGTGGCTGAAGAGGAGCAAAGCAGGGCCGGCTGTACCAAGCAGGCCTCTAAGTCCTGCATCCAGGAGGAACACAGTGAACCCTGATGCCAGGAGGCCACCTCCAAACCATGGGAACCAGAGAAAGGTTGGGCGGCTCAGGAGAGCTGAGGATCTCAGCCCAGGCAGAGCGCAGGGGAGATGGGGACCCGAAGGCTCTCCTCTCAGTTCCTGGGATCAGTCTCCAAGAAAAAGGGCTCAGAAGAGGCCCCAGAGCATGTGACAAAGCTGTGGTGAAAATCAAATGCAACTGGGCAAGGAAGGCAGTAAAGCCAACTAATCAAGTCAAGCAAAGAAAAGAAGAGGAGCAAGGAAGAAAGTCTTTTCATAGCTGGAAATCAGAAACTTCAGAGGACAGCCTAGAGGAAGAAGGAAAAAATCAAACTACCTGTCTTTCTAACCTTGCCATCATTGCAATGGACAGTTCTCTAATGAAGCCAGATAAGGGAGTCCAGGCACAAGAGCCATATCATGTGTCTAACATCTTTCATGTGACATCACCCATGATTGTACCTGCCAGGCACAGTCAAGTGCTGAGTTATGGGGAGAAATAAAGACCATCCCTGCACTTTACATGTTACAAGCATCCTATATCTTGGGGGCTAGAGCACTGCACATTGCTTTGCATTGCCACCTCTGTTACAACGGGTTCTGGAGGATGAGAAATGCACTGTAAAAATAAAAGAAAAGGTCAGAGATGAAGGAGCTGGTACACAGCACCATGTGTCAGTGCTATCACACCCAAAATTCACACACCTTAGAGAGAGAAAGCGGTGATAAGTGCAGTGATAAGTGTGAAGCAAAGGAGATGGGATTGGGCATGAAACCATAAACCAAAGCAGGAATTCAATTTCAGGAGTGTTAAACCCACTTGTGACTCCTTCCTCACCTGAGGAAAGATGCTGTTTGCAGAAAAGAGCCCAGTGAGGACATCACAGTGACCAGGGCACAGCTGAAGTCCCACCCCCTGGCCAGCAACCCCAGTCTGACCAGCACCCATGATGGCAAGAGGTCCCTGGAGAAGGCAGGGTTTAACTGGCAAGGCTAGCAGCACATCAGAAACCTTCACTCGATGGACATGAAACACACCTGCAAAACACTTATCACTGGCACAGAGCAGAGCACATCCAAGCTCGTCGCAGAGGAACCCACCAGCTGAGACCTGGAGGTAGCCCCCCTCAATGGCCACTAAATCTTCCTACAAGAGAACTTGCAGATTGGAGGCACACACTGGGATTAAACGCTGGATTCGAAAACCTGCAGTGAAAGTGAAGCCTCCAGTCTATCCATGACAGCAGAACACAGCCAAACCAACAAACAAAGGAATGGCCATGAGCCCAGAGCACTCCACCAGAGTGCATCCAGAGGCGTATGGAAACCAGCCTTGAAAATCCAGTCTGCATGTGTGCTGTTAGGGCTTCTCTAATTAGCAAGCCTTTCTGGCACTTGCTGGGTCACTGGAGAAGCTCAAACAGCAGGGCCGGAGCAGACATCTGCAGAATAATAGCCTTCCCCAGGGGGCTGGGACAAAACACAGCTAAGCACTGATACCCGGATGGATAGGAAACCTCTTATCCCAGGCTCTGTCTAAGCTTCTGCTGCTCCACGAAGAATGCCTTGTGCCTGAAAAGGCAGCACAGCTACTTACTTTTCTGAGCATCCCACTGCAAAAACCTACTTTTCAGAGAAGAGCTTTCAGGCTAATTTCTCCCAGTAATCATTTGAGACCATAGCTGGTAGGTCCAGCCATAGAATCATAGACTGGTTTGGGTTGGAAGGGACCTTAAAGATTAAGGTTTTATTAAAAAAGATCTTTATTAAAAGATCAAGTTCCAACCCCCTGCCATGGGGGTTCCCCTTTGTCCTATCACTCCACTCCTTGATCAAGAGTCCCTCCCCACCTCTCCTATAGCCCCTTTAGGGACTGGAAGGGACTCTAAGGTCTTCCCTGAGCCTTCTCCAGGCTGAACAACCCCAGTCCCATTGAGCGAAAACAGATTCTGCCTTTATTCATGAAAACCTCTATTCTACCTCGTGTTTTGTTTTTTTTTTTTAAGGTTTTATAAATAAGAGTATTTCCAGCAAAGCTGGGAGCTCTCACCTCCGAATTGTCCTTAGCAGGGTTGACCTGGCCTCGTTGTGGAAGGTGATGATGATGCTGGTGGGTGGCAAGTCCTGGCGATAGCGCAAAGTACTACACCTGGGGAGGGAGAAAAAGGAAAGGGCCATTCAGCAGCTGGAATTCAAAGGAGGAGCTCACTCCATTAACACAGGCAGCACAGTCCATCAGAAGATGGTCTGCCAGACATCTTTTTTGTATTTAGAAAACAAATAAATTAAAATACCAAGAGTTTTTCTGCATGAATCCTTTCTGAAGGAGTCCAGAAACTGCCAAGTCAGTCATGGAGGATTAAAGCAGCAAACTGTCATTAATAGGACGGGATGAGAAAGGAGGCACCCAGCCTGCAGCCCTCTTCTCTAACCATTGCTTCCCAGCTAACTTACCCTCCTAGGGCCACCAGCCTCCTATTAAACCACTGGGCACTGGAAAGATAAAGGGCCTCCTTTTTTATATCACAGAATTGTAGGGGTTGAAAGGGACCTTCAGAGATCATCTAGTCAACCCCTCTGCCAGAGCAGGCTGGACAAGAATGCATCCAGGGCAGTTTCAAATGTTTCCAGAGGAGAGTCCACAGTTTCTGGGCAGCCTCTTCCAGTGCTCTGCCACCCTCACTGTAAAGAATGGTGTTATATGAGTTAGTGCAATTACACCTCCAGCAAAGATACTGCTTGCTGCCATTAGCACAGTGGCATCAGACACGGGTCCTTCACGCTGCAGGTGAGGTGCTTGCAAGAAAAAGTCATCTCCTCTGCAAGTCTTACCCTCCCGAGCTTCATGGGGCTTTCAATATCATCTCAGAAGTACTGTTTTATTGTGATGAGGTGTTTTTTTTCTTTCTTAAATTGAAGCAGTGGCCCGAGCGCTCTTGCACCCACCCAGCTGGTGGCACCAGCAGAGGTTAAGAGCATCATTGCAGCTCCAGCTCCTAGCTGCCTCTCTCCCACCTCCCAAGACAGCAATTTCTTCCAGCCAGATGCAAGGTAAACCAAGACCCCTTTCTAAATTGATTGTTTCCTTATTCATTCTGCCTTAATGGCATAACCTGGCTACAGGGAAGATTAGGTTTTAACACTTTCCAAGCCAGCCTGCAGAAGGTGAAAATCCACAACTTCAACCACAGCCCCAGGAGGAAATGTTGCAGACTCTGTAATGACTTTGACCTTTAGCTGATGAAATTTGTGGCTTTTATAAACCAACATCAACATATTCCTAGCTCAGGAAATCTGGATACACCTCTTACATCTGTGCTACTCTTTCCAGGTCCCTGTCAGCCCCTGTGATGGCCTTAAGAGGATGCCACACCAGCGGCAAGAGGGCAACTGATGAGCTCCTCATCACAGCCATCATGCCCCTTCCCATCCACAAGGCACTTGCCCGCTCTTTTGTCACTGGCCAGGTGCTACCACTAACCATCCTCAAATGAAGCAAGAAAGAGAAGTGAAAAACCACTCTTTCAACAAGCCACCAGTTTCCTCCTCCAAAGCTCTGGCCCACGGTATCTCCAAGGCGAAGCAAAAACAGATGGAAAAATTAAGGTGGGGATGGGGAGGAAAAAGCAAGCAACAGTAGCCAAATACTGCTGGTTTATGCTGTCAGCACAGCATGTTGCACCTCATAAATGCCAAAATGCTTGAGATGCTCTTCTTAATGAGTTTTTTTTCACCTTTTTTGGATTTTGCAATTTAAATTGCATTTCTGATTATTTACAAAGTGATAAATAAATGAAAGGAAAAAAGAGTGAGCAACAGGTGAAATAATTCCAAAGATAAGGAAAGAAAAAAAAAACATTTGTAAGCTTATACTAAATTGGTTGCTGCCTTCTCTCATCAAAACCCTTCCCAAGTCCTGCCTCGCTTGACCAAAGCAGATTTCTCATTACTACCCTGTTCTTTCAGTGTAGTCACCAACCCCTAGAATTCATCATTCAACCAATTCTAATTCTAGGTCCATCCTCAAAGGACAGTGAAGTTGCACAGTCCCTTCACATACAAGAGAAAATTCAGTGACATCGTCCCGTGCAACAACACCCTCATTCATCATGGTTACATCCCAGGGATGATAAAAGCAGTGGGTTTTCTGAATCACTAAAGAGCACTGGGTCGTGCCCTGAGCTGCTCGGCTGTGTCACGGTTGGCCCTTTCCATCACCAACTTCAGCTGAACTTTCACAACTTGATATGATGGGAAAGAAGAAGCTGCTGGTGATGATGCTGCTGCTTGGAGCCTGGTTTTCTATGCTCAGGATCGGCTCCCACTCACTTTGCAGAGCTGCAGAGACAGGCAACAATTGCTCTCTCTCTGCTATTTATACACCATTATCTCCCAGCCCTTCCCAGATGCATGTCCTCACACCCACTGCCAGGGCGACACTGGGGAGGGGGAACTTGTGCGGACCAAACAAGGGGAGCTATTTCTGTAAAAGAATGAAAGAGTGTGGAAAGCCATCAATACTTTGCTTATGTTATTACGACAGCCAAGCAGCTAATAAATAAAGCATGGGCGGATGCGTGTGTATCACCCACCAGTGGGAGTGCCGGGGATATTGCACGCTGGATGAGTGCACCAGGGCTGTGACGAAGGCTCCTCATGCATAACAACTACATGATTTTTTTAAAACTCCAGATGTCTAGACACCCAGATCCGCCTAATTAGACAACATGCACAAGGAAACCGCTCAAACATCGCATGGAGCACCTCCAGGGCTTGGTCACTGGCTCTGTGACTCACCCCTGGCTCCTTGCATCCCAAAGACTGGACTGATGCTACAAAATGGGCAGGGACCTGGCAGCACCCCCGTCTTCACTTCACCCCTGTGACTTTGTGACTTTTGTGTCACTCTCCTCCCCAAAAATCAGCCCAAAAAGGGCCAGGCTGAGCTGCTGCATCTGCCTGGGCTCCTCTGGGGTCCCTGTGTGGCCCCAACTCTGTCCTTGCTCAGGATTTTCCCCCTTCTTCAGGGGGAAATTTCCCCCCTTCTCAAACTTTCCTCCAGCTGGTCCCTTTTTTTTTTTCCTTCCTCCCCCAGCGTAACATCACAGCTCCTCAGAAGGCAAATTTCAGTTTAAGTTGTTGACTATAAGCGGTTTTTTGGCACTTGCTTGGGTAATAAAAAACACAGCTTGGAAAAGCATTAAATCCAGCATGTCCAGAATTATTTTGTGTGACAATTACATCTGGGGTACTTTCAATTTAATACCTCACTGCAAGTGAAAATTGCAGCACGCAGCCCTAAAATTGCTGCAGTAATGAAAATAAACCTGCAAAGAGCTGCCTGTGCTACCTCAGGCTGTCACTGGATAAATGTTTTGTGCTGCTTATGGTATTTTCATAGATCACCCATTGCCAACAAGAAAACAAAACAAAACAAAACAAAACAAAAAACCAAACCCACAAAAACAACACCTAGAACATTTTCAGGAAAACAATAAAATTTGGAGGGTTGAGGTTTGTTGGGTTTTTTTTCAGATGCTTCAAAAAAAAACCAAACCTCATAAAAAAGAAAACAAGAAAGGGAGGAAAAAAAGTAATAACTATATTGCTTATTGTTGCAGCATGTTGAAACTCACAGGCTGAAGTCATGTAAAGTTTCATAATTTGACACTTTAGTATGAACCAGGGTTCATACTAAACTTTAGTATGCAGCAGGAGCAGGGAGCAACTTTTGCACAAGAAGTGCTGGCAGGAATCCCATCAGGCTAGAAGCACTGGCAAGATGGGCTGCTCCACCAGCTCACAGCATCTGGGGGACCAAAACAAGGCAGAAGCCAGGCTGGCCTGCCCTAAAAATCCCAGAGAGAGTGTCCACCTAGAGAAAAAAAATTATTATTTCCTCCTGCAACTCCAGCAGTCTAACTTTGATCTCATGGAAAGTTTAACTTTTCCATTTTAAGGTTATTCCCCATTCAAATTTGAAATAATTTCAGAATCAGAAAGTTATGAATGGGGGTATTCCGGATGCATCTTAGGAATCACCCTTGGAAAATCCCAGCCTGGCCTGGCTGCTTGCTGTATGTCCTTCAGGGTGGAGGGAGCAGAACGTCTCATGTCCGTGTTCCCAACATGCCATTAACAGGTGGGCACCTTGGTCATACCATTGTGCCTAAACCCTGTCTTCGAACTGAAGCAGAATTACAGGTGATTTCCATGAAAATACTCTAAAAATAGGGACCCTGGGCATGATGAGACTTAGACTCATCTTAGCAATGTATGTGGTGAATCGTATGGGAGCTAATGAGTTCATTAGATCTTCCTGCTGGACAGGACCTGCGCTGTCTCGCCTGACCTCTGGGTCAGGGTTTAGGCATGCCTACAGTCTTAGGCATTTTTCCCAGTTATCCCTGCATTTCTCAGTTCCCCATGCATTAAGTCCAGTGACTTCAGTCTGACTGCAGAGTACCTTGCAAAAAAAGTATATCATTGCTTCATACTCTCCAGAAGTGGAAAATTCAAGAAGCGCCGTTCACGTTACAATCAATACATCAGCCTCACGCAACGGTATAAATGGGATATGACAAAACGGTATTTGCATGACCAGAGTACACAGAGGGGTCAGTGGCCTTCATCGTGACCCTTGTCACCACCCTTGGCTCATCCTGTCTCTCCCCAAGCCACCCTTTCTGCATGTTACCTCAAAATATTTTGTCACCCAGCTTTGAGAGACCTTCCAATTCCTGCTTCATCATATGCCAGCACCTACTTCTACAGGTATACTTTGCACCCCCTCAATTAGGACAATTCCAAGCAAGGCTGCCACCTGGAAGGAAGGTCGTCTGCCTTGCTGCATGTCTCCAGCACCCACTGCTTGTACATCCTGCACTTGGAACTTGGGTAAGGGACAAAAGCCCATCAAAAAAGTTCTGGGGTTTCTTCCATAATGCTAAGAGCTTTGATGTTGAGCACTCCACCAGGGCACACCACAATTTGAGCATGAATGTCACTGCTCAGAGCACGTATGCAACCTTTGTGGCACCATAGGAATCACAGAATCTTCATGGTTGGAAGGGAACTTTGAGATCATCGAATCCAACCACAAAAATCCCAAAAAACCCACACACCAAGAAAACCCACAAACAGACACAAACCAACAATCTTGGGCGTGCGTGCCCTGAAATGCCATGTCTACACATTTCTTAAATACCTCCAGGGATGGTGACTCCACCACCTCCCTGGGCAAGCTGTTTCTAATATCCAATCTAAACCTCCCCTGCCACAACTGCTGCCAGGATTGCCACCAGCTAGAGACCCTCTAGTGTCTACCCTAGTCATAGAATCATAGAATCATATGGGGTTGGAAGGGACCTCTGGAGATCATCTAGTCCAACACCGCTGCTGGAGTGGGTCTACCTAGGGAATGTTGCACAGGAACTTGTCCAGGCGGGTTTTGAATGTCTCCACAGAAGGGGTCTGGACAACCTGTTCCAGTGCTCTACCACTCTCAGAGTAAAGTTCCTCCTCATGTTTAGGTGGAGATTCTTATACTCAAGTTTGTGTCCATTTCTTCTTGTGTGTCACTGGGCACCACTGAGAAAAGACCAGCCCTGTCCTCCTGACACCCTCCCTTTAAGTATTTGTAAGCATTGATCAGATCCCCCCTCAGTCTTCTCTTCTCAAGACTAAAAAGACCCAAGTCCCTCAGCATTTCTTCATAGGAAAGATGCTCCAGTCCCTTGATCATCTTTGTGGCCCTTTGCTGTACCCTCTCCAGCAGTTCCCTGTCCTTCTTGAACTGAGGAGCCCAGAACTGGACACATCACTCCAGATGAGGCCTCACAAGGGCAGAGTAGAGGGGCAGGATAACCTCCCTCGACCTGCTGGCCACGCTCTTCTTGATGCACACCAGGATGCCATTGGCCTTCTTGGCCACAAGGGCACATTGTTGACTCATGGTCATCCTGTTGTCCACAAGAACTCCTGGGTCTTTCTCCTCAGAGCTACTCTCCAGCAGGTCAGCCCTGGAGTGGTGCAGGGAGTTAAATTTCATTAGGTTTCTCTCAGCCCAACTCTCCAGACTGTCCAGGTCTCACTGGATGGCAGCACAGCCTTCTCCTAGTCCTGCAGATCCACCTCAGGTTGGCCATGACCATGGGCAGGTTGGTGTCACAGAAACACCAAAAGGCCTAGAGCAAAGAGAGGCTGAAAAAAACCAACTAGAAGGTGAAGGACTCTGGAAAGCAGCATCTATCCTGGTCTTGCAGATCCACCTTGGGTTGGCCATGACTGCAGGCAGGTTGGTGCTACCAAAACACCAAAAGGCCTAGAGCAAAGAGAGGCTGAAAAATCAATTGGAAGGTGGAGGACTCTGGAAAGCAGTCATGCCAAAAGGAAAGAAGGAGGGAGGAGGAACCAGGTGTCGGCTGGTGATAGCCACATGATTGCAGGGAACTCCAGCTAAAGTTCAGCTTGCCAAGTGAACAAAATACCCTTGAGAAAGGCTGGTAGGATTTCTCTGAGCTGGATTGGCACATGCCCCAGGTTTGCGTTCCCAAAAAGGTACTGAAAAACTCTCCAGGGTGGCATGAAACAGCCTCAGGGGTTGCTGGGGCAGGGAAAAATGGGAGGAATCCTTGGTTGAGCAGACCACTTGGGGCTATGCAAGGGCTTGAGCAAGGGTGAGAAGCCACATGTGCAACAAATATTCAATGGTGGTTAGCGTCAGAGCTGTCAATAAATTATTTAGCAGGGTTTAACTAGGTGTAATTGGATAAAACTGTAAGGAAGACCAACAGGAAAATGCTGCCAAGGTGCTGAACCAATTCTGGATATAGATTAGACTCCCAGAGGAACCTGTCCAAGTCCCCACCTCTCCCTTCCCCAGCACATGCTACTGCAAAAATACAGGAAAAAAGGGCTGGAGAAGATGCAGCAGATGATGAAAGAGGTCTTTTCAACCTCTGTGTTCTTCTTAAGTCATAGAATCATCTGGGCCGGAATCACTTCTCTGACCTGCTGGCATTACTTCTTTTGATGCAGCCTTCTGGGCTGCAAGTGCACATTGCCTGCTCATGT